>NJDD01001634.1:51969-95887 GCA_002245505.1 Calephelis nemesis
ACACACACACACACACACACACACACACACACACACACACACACGCAGGCACGCACATACACACAATGTGCGTCTTTAACTGTATCCAAAATTCAATTTATTACACATTTTTAATGGTACATTTTTTGTAATTTTGCTTCGGTGGTCTAGCGGTCCGGCGTTAGGCTTAACTTCTTGAGGACCTAGGTTCGATCTCCGGGTCGGGCGACATAAAAAATATGAAATGTATATTTTCAATTTTGTAATAAAAATAACATTGCATAAATAATCCACATTTGTCCACACTCGGGATTGCGTGTAATATGTGGCAATAGGCTTGCCACCTATCACATTGTGGTTAGTCGTGGGTGCCCTGGTTGGGTCTCTGTATATTGCTACGGGGATATAGACGTGAAGATTCTTTTTTCAATTTGCAATAAGAACTTAACACTAAAACGCATTACCCAAATACTAAGATGATATCCTTTACTAAGGGTCAAATAGACCACACGTTTCGTTAATAGGATACGAAGCTGTAACGTGTTTGTAGCGACATCAGTGACCGGCCACACGTCAGACAGTTGTAATTGACCTAATCAGGTCTTAGAGGCCACTTAAGCTGTTATGTTGCAAATAAGATGGGTCAGTTAAAAAATACCAAAAATACAGAAATAAAGTCTTCCTTGATCTTGATCGCATCGTTGGTACAAAGCGTACACACCAAACGCTACTGAAAGTTGCGATTGGTCAGTGGCTATGGTTCGATTCAAGATGGGAAGATTTCTGAGTCTAGGTAGATTTAATTTCAGTATCTTTTTTTTTATGATAATGGAAGGCAAACAAGCAGACGGATTTCCTGATGGTAAGAAATTCACGTCAGCTAGAGACACGAAAGGTGGTAATAGTGCGTTGCCAACCTGAAGCCGGGATGTTAGGCCTCGAGCAAAAGTAAGTTTACCGGCTACCTTACCCTCCAAATGGGAACACGTCACGACGTTATGGTGGCAGGAATAGGTAAGGCGATGGTACCAATCCAGGTGAGTCGCTGCGAAACTCTACCACCTAGTCAAATGTCACGGTATTAGTGACTGTAAGCCTACGCTCGCCTTTTACGAGCTCCCTGGCAGGAAGGCAGATGGTCTATTCTGCAAAGGAGCCCGGACCAACACGGGGAAAATATTAATATATAACTAAACTATTTAAATAAAACTATTTAAAATTTCTTTGTATCAGTATTGTTGATTACCATAAATAACACAAGCATATAATTTGGCTAGGTCCAATCAGTGTGATTTGTCTAAAGATATTTAATCTGTCTACAAAACATTCATCAACTCTTAATATTTTACTAGGTGGCAAATTGCTTTAAAGAAGAAAACCTGAACTGCTGCCACCTGTTCCTCGTCGAAGGGTAGGGTATGGTACACTAGTGCATATGGATTGCACAAAATGCCTGCTGATAGCTGATAGTTAAATATGTATTGTCTATAGGTTTGTCTGTTACCGTCACATCTGCCTAATTATTTGCTACTTTGAAACAAAAGAAGCGCCTATTTTTTGTAAACCTTTTTTTTTTGCAAAAACGACATGCGGATTATTACGGTTGGCCCAACCAAATAAAAAAAACATTTCTGCAAATTATAAATTATTAAAGACAAGTAAGAAATACAGCTTGTAGTGTTTTTTTTATCCCTGGACAAGTTACATAAATTGAATCTAACCCCAAAGCAAGCAAAATATATGCTTATGTTATGGGTATTAGTCAACGATACTATTACAAAGAAATACTTAAATAGATACCAGAATAGATTGTATAAACACCCATACCTACCTGGAAATGCAGACATGTAAATATTTATCGCACAAATGCCTGCCCCCATCGGGAATCGAACCCGAGCCTCGCGGTTGTTTGGTGTTGTTAGGCGTGTGTACGCTAGCCACTCGACCAGCGAGGTGGTTTTGGTGGGAAATCATTCCATAATGGCATACAAGCTGGTTGAGCGTATTACCAATTTTAAAATAAAAAAAAAAGTTGCTCGGGATAGGATATGTGCCCGGTTGGCGATAGGCTTGCCACCTATCACATTGTGGGACTTAGTATCTTCGGCTAGTCGTGGGTACCCTGGTTGTGCCTCTGCCTACCTCTTCAGGGATATGGGCGTGAAGATACCCTTTTTTTAAGTTTATTGTTTAAGCTTTTAACGCAATCTGACTAAGTATTATGTTTTTTTATGATAATGGAAGGCAAACAAGCAGATGGATTTCATGATGGTAAGAAATTTAAGCCGACTAGTGACACCAAAGGCGGTAATAGTGCGTTGCCAACCCAAGGCCGGTATCTTAGACCCCTCCGAATACGTCACCGGCAAGCATTGACGTTATTGCGAATGGAATAGGTAAGACGGTGGTACCAATCCGGACGAGTCCCTGCAAAACTCTACCACCTAGTAGAATGTCTCGGTGTTGGTGATGGTAAGCCTACACTAGCCTTTAACGAGCTGCCTGGCAGAAAGGCAGATGGTCTATTTTGCAAAGGAGCCCGGACCAATACGAGGAAAAGAGTACATTCATATCTTCACGCCAAGTCAATGGACTTTGAATTGAAGGACCAAAGACCTGCTTATTTTTTTTTAACATTCATTACTCTTTTTATGAAAACCAGTCGATTTCAGATATCATTAAGATATACTATATACTAATACTGTTAAACATAATATAAACAAATATATTGCACGTAAAAGTAGACAGCACTAACACAATAACAATTTAAAAGACTAACAGTATCGGGCCATTACCAAGGTACACATACGACACATTTGCTTTACAATGTACATTTTTTATTTAGGCTTTAAAGCTGCATAGTTCGCTCTACTTTAATAACCTAGTGTAAAATGTTGTTGCTTTTTAAATGAAATATTCATGTTTCATTTACATTTTTCATGTTAATGCAAAAGCTTTATATGTTACGGCAAGTAATGGTATGTTTGACAAATTTAAAATTACCAGCTTAATATAAGACTTGTTGAAAATAGGATAAGTAGGTAAAATTTAGTCGATTAGATATTTTACTGCATTTTAGTGTTTTTATGATAAAATGGAAGTTTATTTGAGCTTTTTGGGACATGTCATCTATTTTATGGATAACTAGCTATTTCCTGTGGCGTCGCCTGCGTTTTTGGGAACAGGAACATTTTTTGGGTTGAAAACTATCCCCTGAGTTAATCCAAATTACCCTCTACGTTTGTGACAAATTTCATAAAAATCGGTTCAGCAGTTTTCGCGTGAATGAGTAATAAGCAAACATACAAACTTTCGAATTTATAATAGGAGTAGGATTAAAAATATCCAAAAATCATACAAACCGTTTGGGTTTTTAGAAAGCATTGTTGTCTCTTGTAATCGCCCACAGCTTTATTTATTTTCAATGTAGGTAAGCAATATAAATAAGAGTTTTATTTATGTAAGTTATGTAGATGTCAATTTTCTTAGAAGTTATTTTTATTAAAGAAATTCATTATTCGATACTTTTTGTTGAACACTGCCAAGTTAAGATCGAACTTCAAACAAGTAAGTTCGTTTAATACCTCGATGATACTAACATGCTTAGTTAATTGTCAAAAAATAAACTTTCAATGTTACCAAATTTCACTGTATTGGTTTCGGAAGTTATTTTAGACGAATAAAAGGAAAAGAGTTCACGTTGCAGCGAAAAGCAGTTTCAAACAAAACATCACCGGACTGCAAAAAGTTACTCCACAGTTTTAGTCCTTTTTCCGCCTGCCCTTTTATCGACTTTAACAGTAACATACACTAATACGGCAGTTCAGTTTATTACGTAAATGTACGTAACGAACGACGAGACGTAATCAAGCCAACCCGTTACGGATCGTCCCAACTGTCAACTTATCACGGGGAAAATTAATTACAGCGGCTATCAATCATACGGCGACAAACTGTTTCAGTATGTTTATTAGCCGTCCGAAAGATTTGCAAACTGTTTTCTTAGCACTTAATTTATAAACTGTCTTAAGTTTTAAGTAACTGTATGTATCTCATAGAAAAAAAATTGTAAATTAAGCAAGTATCTTAACGCCAGTAACCCCAAAGGTAGGTAGAGGTACAACCTGGGTAGCTACGATTAGCAGAAGGTACAACATGTTTGATAGGTCACAAACCTATCCCCAACTATCCAACCAGGAGCAAAGGTTCTTTTTATTAAAAAAAAATTAAAAAACATATTTGACCTTGCTCGACTTGGGAATCGAACCCGAGACCTCATTCATGTACTCGAAATTAACACCGGTTATCTAGACCACGGAAGCGAAAAATAATTAACACAAATATAAAAAAATATACCCCTGACAAAACATTGAGGCCTATGCGGTCTAGCGGTCCGGAGTCGAACTTGACTTCTTGAGATCTCGGGTTCGATCCGCGAGTCAGACAACTAAACCAATTACAAAATGTATGTTTTAAATTTTCTAATAAAAAATATACCATTGCCAGGATTGGGTATGTGCCCGGTCTGCGAGAGGCTTGCCACCTATCACATAGTGGGAATTAGTGTCTTCGGCTAGTAGTGGATGCCTTAGTTGTGCCTCTGCCTATCTATTTGGGGATATGGGCGTGAAGATCCATAACATATAAAAAAAAGTCTTGATTGTTGCACTATCCACAAATTAAGAACTGCTAAACCGATTCGTCCGACTGCAAGAAAAAAGTAGGAAAAATATCATTTTTATTTTTCCCATAGAAACTGAAAGGGTGAAACGAAGTTCGCCGTAACAGTTAGTAGAACAAGAAAATATCTGAGTTGGACATATTGTATAGCAAGTATAACATAGTTGTAATCGATAACAAGCAAACTTACCATTCCCTTGTTAAGGTACTGACTTAAAACATGCACGAACTAATTAATTGTAATTAGCTATGTATAACTAGGGTTGTCAAAATTTTTTGTCACATTAAAATTATCATCAGTAAAAAGTCTCTGAAACAGGCGTATTTGTATGAAAATGACAATAAATTCGAAGAAAGCTAGGCAGATCTGCAGAAATCGTAGCACTTGGAACTTGATAATCTTTACCTACTCCGGAAGAGACTTAATGTATGTTGAATTAGACCAAGACTAGTGTCCTAACTTAAGTACTTAAGTTTGTAGAATACGTAACACCAAAATTATAGAAAAGACCTTTATTCTTCAGATTACCTCATGTCGTACATCGTACCTTCAGACTATAATAAAGGGTTCAATATTGTAGCATGAATCAAAAGAGAAGGAAAAAATAAAACGACGAGTTGCACGACGAGTTGCCGGGTGTGCTCTCTCTCTCCGAACTCCGTTCTCAGAAAGAGAAAAATCAACTTTCAAGCGAGTTTATTGGGTATGAAAGTTTGTAAGAAAATCGTGTAATGTATACAAAGTCGCGGGAAAACAGCTAGTCGGTTATAAAGTTTTCGCATACTGCTAGGATATTGTTCTACTATATGCAAAGCCTTAGTAGAACAATATTTTATCCTAAACCAAACGTTGGTCTGCTTTAGTTTGCCGGCAGAACAACGTTTGCTGGGTCAAACCTAACGTTGGTCTGCCTTAATTTGCCGAAAATTGAATACTCCTTTTTTGAATTGACAACCCTAGATATGTTGTATTATGTCCCTAAGCAATTGAGAGCACAGTGATTAATTATTTGTTCAGAGATATACATTGTTCGGAATTGTGATTATATCGAATTGTCTGTCATATGGGAGTTAATGTGTAAATATGATTTATGTAAAACCAATCACAATTATTAACATGCAGGTATAACAGATTTATTGATAGCGTTGCCATATTTTTTGAAACAAACCATGTTTTTTATTAGTAGGAAAGAATCGCAAAATATACAGAGTGACATTTAAAGTACCATCCAAATTTTGAGAAACGATTGGGAATCGAACGATAATCTTTCAATTTATAAAGTAATTAAAATTAAAATAAAATCAATTGATAACATTAAAATATCCAACGCAAAACACAAAATGCATGGTTAAAGCATGAACAAAGCATGAAACTGATTTCCACCGACCGCAGTCGCATTTGCACGCTGGTGACGTCATGACTCGTACTTGATAGGTATGACATAGCATGACAACTGCAAGTGAAGCACTTTTGCGGACTGTTTTAAATGAATGTTCATAAAAGTAAATATTACAATTAGGCATTAATATTTAAAATACATTACCATATTTAATTTTTTTCCCCTTAAAGTAACCCTGTATATATCATGCAGGGTTGTCACCGGTACGTTACAAATGTCGCAAATTTTTATCGTTATTACGTGTATTATTGCATATTGCAATTCGTCTGCATGTTTTTATAGTATTGATTAGAATTAATAAATAAAAAAATATTTACCCAAATCCTGAACTGGAGTTGACAATTCAAGACACTAGTCAAATTCAGGATCGCAATTTGGATTTTAGGATACCGTTCACTGTGAGAAAATCTTTCGATTTCCTACTTCTTTCTTGCATGCTCTCCTATCTTCCTCCAGATTCATAACTTAACTTCCTGTGGGTGCCTTCACAATTCTAGATAATACTTTAGCAGTTTGATCGTGAAATGTCAACCTATCCTCAAGTTCTTACATCCAACCACATTAACATTTCCTCTCCGTACCTGACATTGGCTAAATAAGTCGGGAAAAACAATTGAAAGCCATATTTACAAAAGAACAAGAAAAACATTTCATCTGCTATTCTTTCCACATGAACGAACCACTGAAGCATCCCCTTTCTCAATTTTAAACTGCCTAACGCCTTCTTTTATTCCCATTTTCTATCTAACATTGAAATTCTTACAAGTAAATACCCAGTCCTTTATACAAACGAACCAACACATTTTTCCCGTATTCCTCTGGGTAAAGGAATCGTGCCGCAGACTTTTGACAAAGGTTATCCAAGGGAATTAGTCGATCTATGTACAAAGTAAGGCCCAAAAGTTGTGTAAGTTACACTATTTACAATTCAAGCATATTTGGCCTAATTTCCAGTATTTTAACCGACTTTAAAAAGGAGGAGAAACGCAATTCAAGTTGACTTTTTTTTGTTTATAACTCAACCAATAGCAAACAGATTTTGATAGTTATACTTTTGGAACAACAGGCCATGACTTCGAGATCTATATAAACTTGACTACGTACAAACAGACTTCTGGTTAGATTCTATACTTCTTATCGTCGGGGCTTGGTGGAATTCGATTCTTGATCTAATTTATTTAGAAACACTTGTACTTTCCACAATATATTTTATTATTTTTTATTTTTATAATTTAGCCAACCGGTTTCGCTATACAAGCATCATCAGGGCTATAGGGATATATATAGGGATATATTGTAAGTTATATTTCATAGCCCATAACTTATCATGTACATTGACGACGTCGTAGACTTCAAAAAACACTTACCTATTAAATTGAAAACTATAGCGCAGTTTTAACGCAATTGAATTTGTCCCCGAAAGTAAAAAGAGATTAACTTTAGAACGGTACGAAGACCGCCGGTCAGCTATCTAATAAATGTTTATTAAAATATATGTATGATGTAAGTTTCTGTGTTTGTTAGTCTATCGCAAATCAAAGTTAAATTTGCAGTCTAGTTTTTGATCTGTAAATACTGCCCGATACAAGGTACTTCTAACCGTCCTGAAAAACAGAAGGATATGTTATGTTTGACGACTATATTTTTTTAAGTATGTTAGTTAATATGAGAATCGATTTTAAAACTGTTTTTTAAAGAACGTACCGACTTATATTGAGTACGATTTGCTAATGGTAGATACCCACTATAATACTTTGCATACCAACTTAATAATAATGTTACTAAGTTAGGATCAGATGAATCATAGAGTAATTGAGAAAAATCAACTGTTTTTGTTGACCATGGTTTCTCTGGCTACTTGAAAAATCTACGGCAATTTTGAAGTTTTACTGGATTTAGTTTATTATTCTGTTTTAGAGTCAATTTTCAAAAACCAGATCGAACATTTAACTGTCAGGTAAATAACCTGATTACTGCAAAATTTAGACGTGATCAAAATAGAGAACTTGGTGCAGTGGTAGTTGCTATCAAAATTTAAAAAAAAACATCTCTTTTAGAAGAGTTTGAGATATCTGAAAATGTGGATGAGACTGATGTAAGTAATTGAACAAAGCTAGTAAATAAATACAAAAAATGAGCAGCTCTTCTTTTGGTAAGAACCACTTCCTATAAAGATCAGGCAGGAAGAACTAAGACAAATGACGGAAACTTAAATAATTTTCATTGATTATTCCGTATCGTGTCGTTGATGCGGGCTCTGCTAAATTATTGATTAAGTTTAATGATCGTCAATTCCCGGGAGGGCGATACAATAGGCATCAAGTGTGGATGTTTATTACATATAATCCGAGAGCTCGTGACCGGATTCCTCCTTGTAAATAGCTCCTCATGGACTTGGTTAAAAATTGAATTTCTAAAAGGAAACGGTGAGTTTATCCACCGGGATATAGCTTTCTCATATACACTGTTCAAATAATATCACAAGAGACAGCCATTTTTTGACATAAAACATTACACAACTAACGATTTCTTATTTTAATTAAAAAATAATATTAAATATATCATTTTTACGTTTATAAGGAACAAAAAAATGTGTTAATTAAAAAAAAACAAAGTATCTTCACGCCCATATCCCCGAAGAGGTAGGCAGAGGCGCAACCAAGGCACCCACGACTAGACGAAGATACTAAGTCCCATAATGTGATAGGTAGCAAGCCTATCGCCAACCGGGCACGTTTCCAATCCCAACCAACATCTTTTTGTTTTTTTTTTTAATTAGAAAATTAGGAAAATCCAATTTTCTTGGACTCGCCGTTGGCCGACCCGGGATTTGAACCCGAGACCTCATGCAGTCAAGTCCAACACCCGGACCGCTCGACCACAGAAGCGATAAATTAAAGTGTTAATTAAGTTACTGATTATTATGGCTATGATCAAAAACTTAGATTTGGGTGTAGATCCCGTTCGCTAGCTCTCCGTTTATGATAGAGGCTGCAGGATGCGACACTCAATTGGTTTATATTGGTTGTGACGTAGACGCACCCAGAAGCAATATGGACTTGTTACTGGGAGTGGATATTCATCTATTTTATTATTCTAAGAGCCCCGTCTCGACCGTTATTGGTTCATAAACGAATAAGTGTTTGTTCCATCCTTATTTCTGTATCATGACATGTTTAGAATTTATTTGGTGCTTCATATTGAGTGGAATTAGAAGATGAAAGTTTTTCAAATTTCTTTTAGATTTTTCAACTTCTGTTTTCGGAATCTTTTGAGTGTTGGTCCGGGCTCCTTTGTAGAATAGACCACCTGGCTTCCTTGCCAGGCAGCTCGTAAAAAGCGAGCATAGACGGAACACCGTGACACTTGACTAGGTGGTAGAGTTTAGAAGCGACTCGCCCGGATTGGTACCACCGCCTTACCTATTCCTACCGCCATAACGTCATGACTTGTTCCGGTTTGGAGGGTAAGGTAGCCGGTAAACTTACTTTTGCTCGAGGCCCAACACAGGTTGGCAACGCACCATTACCACCTTTGGTGTCTCTAGACGGCGTGAATTTGTTAACATCAGGAAATCCGTCTGCATGTTTGCCTTCCAATATCATAAAAAAAAGTCATTTAATTGATACCTAGCACTTCGAGAAACTATGTTTGATAAAAAAAATGTCACCACCACATTTAAACGTCACATAGTTTTACTAAAACTCACCTAATTGAATCTACTGCCTCTTTTGCATCTATGACATGGTTTGAACCTGTAACTCTCTTTCTCAAGCTGACAAATGCTGTTAACATTTGAGCTACTGAGGATTCAAACCCTGTGGCGAAATTTGCAACTCCTTTCTTTACCGTTTAAGCTGGTAGGTATGTTTTATAGAGACACAGTTACACATAGAGTAATGAGTTCATCGTTACAGATGAAATTCACCTTTGTAATGGCCATAATTGACCGCCTCGTTGGTCGAGTGGCTAGCGTACTCGCCTAGCTGCATCAACGAATCGCGAGGCTCGGGTTCGATTCCCGACGGGGGCAGGCATTTGTGTGATGAATATTTAGATGTCTGCATTTCCGGGTCTGTGTGTTTATTAAATTTATTCTGGTATCTATTTAAGTATTTCTATGTAATAGTATCGTTGACTAACACCCATAACACAAGCATATAATTTGCTTACTTTGGGGTTAGATTCAATTTGTGTGATTTGTCCAGGGATATTTATTTATATTGTTTATTTATTTATTTATAATTGTAGTTACTCACAAGGTATTTTATTTTTGCACTTGCCGATAATGACCATAACTTTAGTTTCTCCCCAGGTATTTTTATTTTAGCACTTGCCCTGTGTTAAGGTTAAATTTCTACAAATTTATAAAATAGAGAAAACTTCGCCACAGAAAAAAATATAATCTGTGCCCTCTCGTCTCAATCCAACGAAACTATAGCTCGAACGAAACCATGCTCCAACCATTTGAGCTCCTAAAAATTAAAATCCTGTGATATTTTTTTATATCTGTATTACTTGTTTTTATTTTTTTATTAGTCATGTCCAATTTCTTGGTAAAATACTTTTAATAGAAAAGTTTAAAGTATTTCCATACTTTGTAGTTTATACTACCGTTTAAATTTTTAAATTGGAATTTTCTTATTCAAGTCCGATTTCTCGCTAGAATCCTTGCAGTTAAAAGAGTCTTTTCATTTTATTATTCATCGGTCTATTTTAAATTGCCTCAATTTGTACGAGTTAAGTAGTTAATGTATTCAGAGGGTTCTTTTGTCATCTGTCCAACAAATAGGATGTTAGGATCCAGCAACTGATTTATTGCGATAGATTTTAAAAGTTGATATCAAACTATTTAAAAGTTGAGATCATTCAACAAAATAAGAATTGATTTTAAATCTCTCTTCCGCTTTTCATTACACAAACTAATTTATTGTGTTTACCTCTTATATTAAAAACAAAAATAGATACGGGCACATTTAGTTATGTCAAGTGTCAATTAAATATTCTTATCGCCAGAAGCTACGGAAATTTTGTGTCATACACCCTGATAAATTCTGATTGGCATGCGGCCGGCGTTCGTAGAAGTTTTCTTTATACCTACAACAAAATCAATTAAAATAACCGAAACTACCATATATCAGAGATATTTTTAAATACACACAATTTTAAAAACACAGGTATAGTAATTTTCATAACAAGTTAGCAGCTTTTTCACTTTCAATTACGAGGTACAGGTGGCCTGCTAAAGAGCATGCTCCTTGGCAGAGCCACTTTGAATGCGAATCATTTCATAATTTAACATCAGTTACAGATATACGCCGCATACGAAGATTATCCCCGTTGGAGGTACCACATTTAATAATACAATTGACCAGGATTTATTAGGGTGGCTCTGTTATAGTGTGACACAAAATTTTTGATTCGCAATCTGTAAAATTATCTTCCAGGATTTAAATTATCATATCTGTAATATCTTTACTATATTGCTATGGCTCTTTTACAATTTCACTAAACTTTAAGGTAGTTTTATTTTTTACTTGTTTCTTTTCATAACGTCATTCTAATTTTGGTATTATTGTGAACGGGACATTTACTGTCTTCCTAATTAACAAGGACTGTGTTACATGCTAATAAATAACACAGGTTAAACCTTGGAGTACTTTACACCGCGTTTAAGAAGACGGTTAAAGATTGTTTCCCTACTATTCAGTATACTGCTTATTATCCGTACGACTCATTGTAAAAAAAGTCTTTTAGCGAAAGAGCAGCTTTTGAGCCCTTTGAGCAATAAATGTTAACCAATTATCCCATATTATACTTCTGTGACTACTGGGACTGAAGGAAGTTAACTTTAAAACATATTTCTGTTCAGGAGTCTATGGTTATATTACTTTCATTAAAGGGAACTGCTAACATTAATCATATACATTAATATTCCTAGTAAAAGCGTGCAGTTATTTATGCGGCAAATGAACTTCTTGCATGTATCCATTAAAGTGGATACGAGCATAAGCCATGAATTAATAAAACTAGTTAGTTGAAACTACCAGCGTTCTTAATAAATGTCGTAAAACAAAGGACTTTCATATCCACACTAATGTTATAAATGAAAATCCCGTCTGTTCCGTTTTTATAGCTGCAATGAAGCGGTTTTAATTAGATTTGATATAAGCATCGTTCCTGCTTCCATGTTAATATCACATACACGAAAAACTGACTATTTGTAGATTGCTCTTTTCCTGCTAAGTCGCTGAAGCTAATTATATCTGAGTTGACACAAATAATAATGCCGTCTTTCCCAAGTGGACGATAAGATAGTAGATGTTGGCGCTTGAAGTTTAGAGGGGCGGTAATGGGATCAGAAACTAAAGACGTGTGGTACTCGGAGAATGCCGCGGTAAAGTTATTTCATAAGCAGGCATGAGTCACCTAATTCCGGGGTAAAAAGGGGGTTCACGCATGCGCAGTAACGCCGATACAACCAATGCCAGCTAGAGGCCAGTTGCTGAACTAAAGAGACAAGGGTGATCAAAGTCATTAAAAGTTCTACTATTCATCTGCACAACTAAAAAGTATCACTGCTGTGCCAAGCAACGTGGGAGTGTCAGGTTATTTTCGTTACGAAATTTCTGAATTTGGTCTCCATGCTCAATGCCCGCGATAAAAGCTATGCAATAGCTTAAAAATGGTTTTATTAAAATCTGTTTTTGACGTCAGACAAAACGTGGTTGCGCTAAAAACTAACTGATTTCCAAAGTGGGTGCTACATCCAATAAGTTTGGGAACGTTTGCCCCAATGGACTATTATAAAAGGACTATTATAATATTATATAAAAATCGATTAAAAAATGAAAAAAAATGAATTAATATATTTTTTATTAAGATTTCAGAAAGGAGTGTTTAACAAATTAAAACTGTAAACACCCGAATCTAATTCTTTATCATATTATGATTTAATATTTTTTTTAAAACCACAATTAAGATCCTGATGACTGACTGATCAAATTTATACAGGATAACCTCGAAATCATGATCTTCCTTCTTTAAAAATAAAAAACCTTTTTTTGTCTATGCATTATTACTCGACAAGTAAAGAACTAAAAAAAGAAACATTTTTAAGAAAGAAAGGCGCAATACAAACATAAAACATTTGTTCTCCTTTTTGTAGTCGGTAAAAGTAACAAAACAACGAGCGCGCAATGCCCTTTCAAATATCAAATTTTCAAATATCAAACTTGCCAAGATTCGTGCTGTGTATAAATTAAAGAAATTGCTTCAGTTGGATTTCACTTTAGGGGGTCTCGGGTTCGAACCAAAAATTGTGTATTTTTTAATTTCCTAATAAAAAATAACGTTGTCCGGGATTTGATACGTGACCGGTTGGCGATAGGTATGCCACTTATCATATTGTGAGACTTGGTGTCTTCGGCTAGTCGTAGGAGCCTTGTTGTACATTTTTTGAGGTATAATAAAGAAAATTTAACAATCATTACAACAACTAAAATATTTCTAAACAGACGTCTATCAATCAATGTCTTATTTTTTAATCTTCAGCTTTGTTCTTTCTAGGAAACATACTTCAAAATTAAAAATCGTTATTGAAAGTTTAGAAGATACGACAAAAAAACTTTACTAAACGAAGTTTCTTTCTACAAGTATATCCCACTTAAAAAAGACTAGACCAAAAATAAGTAAATAATTTATTTGCTTATTAAATATTAATTATTGAGAAATAAACAAAATAATTTAGCGCAGTTAAAAACCGACTATAACTATTTCATGGGTAACATGTTGCTATTTGATATTTTTTTTCCGATAGACAGCAATTGATCACATATAAATTTTATCCACATTCTACTTGTGGTTGTTGAGTTACAAAAATAAGTATAATTCATAAACCACTAGTCGGTTTTTTTTATGATATTGGAAGGCAAACAAGCAGACGGATTTCCTGATGGTGAGAAATTCACGCCGCCTAAAGACATCAAAGGTAATGTCGCGTTGCAAACCTGAGGCCTGGATGTTAGGCCTCGAGCAAAAGTAAGTTTAGCGGCTACCTTACCCTCCAAACCGGAACACGTCTATGATATTATGGCTGCTGTAAGAATAGGTAAGGCGGTGGTACCAATCCAGGTGAGTTGCTGCGAATCTCTACCACCTAGTCAGATGTCATGTATTAGTGACGGTAAGGCTATGCTTGCCTTTTACGAGCTACCTGGCAGGAAAGCATATGGTCTATTCTGCAAAGGAGCCCGGACCAACACGGGATTATGAAAAAATTAAAACAGGACCACCTCAGAATCACGACATCTGTTTCTAAAAAAGAACCTCCAAAATTGGTTATCTGTCAGCCGAGTATTTGCTTAACAATCATACAAAAAAAAACTTACAGCCGAGTTGAGAACCCTCTCCATTTTTAGAGTCGGTTAATAAAATGATAGCAAATACTTCCATTCATATTCAAATGAGAATATTTCAATGGCGATTCATCTTGCTTATAAAGTGGGCTCGGCTACAAAAAGATACACTGGTTCATTGAAATGTGACAAGGGATTTGAGATGCATAAGCTGCGCAATTAGTCTTGCATGCATTAAACATTGCTGCGTTTAATATATTGATGGTTTGATATTCCATTCACAGAACGACATGTATTATTTCTATTACATGTCGTCGCTGCTTGCGGATCGGTAGGTATGCTTTGGTTCATTACCATTTTTGTCTCACAAGTATAGTCATAGAATATCGTAAAATCCTTCACGAACTGTGGTGGTAATTCTACATGGCACCAACAAAACTTATTTTGAGTGTATGCCGTCTTTTTCCAATGAAACAAAAAGAAAAGAGACGGACATTTTTGAGATATCAACAATCAAAGATAAAGAGCTATAGAAACGTCATAATATATAAATTTATCTAACAGCATTAAACGTGTTTTGTCTCTTTCTTTTACTATCGGTAAAATAAACAAAGTTTATTATATATATGATATGTAATTATTACATATAATATAGTATAATAAATATAGCATAACTACAATGAAGGTATTTCAAAAACAAATTACAATCACAAAACATCACACACAAATAAATAGAAAATTTTTATTTCAATTTAGAGGAAAATTTATGTATTAATTTGAATAGAATTTTCAGGTTTTGATTTACTGAAAAAAAGAGGTGTTGTTATAGGTGTTATGTTAAGTATTTTGATTTCTCTGTCATTTCTAACCAAATTTTAAAACTTCTTTTGTTATCTATTAGAGCGTACTTCCGATATGGTTCTAACGCGACTAGCTCTGGATCTGATGATAGTTCTAGGGAAATCAAGAATAATACTTGAATTTTGTGTACATTTTACAATCGATTTCGGTTTTTCATACTATTGCTGCGCTTAAATTAATTTTAATTTCGACTTAAATAAATTAACTGCGATTACATTAAATATAACATTATTCATGCTCGTAGTTAAAATTCAAACTATGTTTGATCGAAATTTGGTAAAATGTTAGCAGTCGTATCTTGAATTAAAAGAAAAGTTTTATAATTTAGTACAACGCATGAAAAACGTCTGGCCTAGTCAAGTTCTTCTATATTTATTTTAGTAACAAAAATAAAACAATCTGGTCAAAGAAATTTATATTCTAATATTACAAGATAGTAAAACATGCCAAGAAACCAAAGTCGATGTTTACGTCGTTTGTTGCTTTTTAGTTTACATTTTAATAGACCATTTTGACAGATGATACAAAAATTTTAAGCTGTGTGTACAGCCAAAGGGTTATGTATGCAGGCCGCGCCTAAAATAACGCTACTTAAACGCGATTAAACCCTACCAATTCAAGCGGCCAAAATATTAAGATTTTAAGAATCAAAATAAAATTATAAAAAATGTTAAGTTATGTAGATTACGGATGTTCGTCATAACGCTTGGTCAAATAAAAGATATTTAGCGCATACGATATTACTTAACGAACCTTTTCTCAAGATGCTATGGGATAGGAAAATGAATTAAATACTCATTGTTATCCAGATAATTAAATGTTATCCAGATTTCTTAAAAGTGACTTATAACAATATTGTTTGATTTCGAGCGGTTCAGTTGTTGGACTTGACTGCGTGAGGTCCCGGGTCGGGCAACAAAAAGAAAATTGGGTTTATTCAATTTTCTAAAAAACAAATAAAATGTTGCTCGGGATAAGAAATGTGCCCGGTTGGCGATACGCTTGCCACCTATCACATTGTGGGGACTTAGTATCTTCGGCTAGTCGTGGGTGCCTTCGTTGCCTACCTCTTCGGGGATATAGGCGTGAAGATACTCTTCTTTTACTTAGATACTCAAACAAAACTACAGGCAACAACTAGTTAATAGTTATGTGAGGAAGTGCAGGTGGAATGGATCAGCCGTTTAAGTTACGATCAGTCATTTAGGTATGTACAGTAAAGTAAAGAATCAGTATTTATTTTTGGAATGTATAATTTTGTTGTTATATTTAATTAATCGCCTCTGTGGTCTTGCGGTCCAAGTGTTGGACTTGACTGCGTGAGGTCCCGGATCGGGCTACAAAATGAAATGTTGGGTTTTTCCAATTTTCCAATAAAAAAATGTTGCTCGGGATAGGATACGTGCCCGGTTGGCGATAGGCTTGCCACCTATCACATTGTGGGACTTAGTATCTTCGGCTAATCGTGGGTGCCCTGGTTGTGCCTCTGCCTACCTCTTCGGGGATATGGGCGTGAAGATACCTATATTTAATTGTAATGTTTACCCCGTGTTTATAAAGTAAACAAACAAGCAGACGAATTTCCTCATGCTAAAAAATTCACGCCGCCTAGAGACATCAAACTTGGAAATGGTGCTTTGCAAAACTGAGGTCGAGATTTTAGAGTTCGGCAAAAGGAAGTTTATCGGCTGCTTTATCCTCCGAACTGAAACACGTCAACGGCAAGTGCTGACGCCATGGCGGCAGGAATAGGTAAGAGAGTGGTACCAATCCAGGCCAGTCATTTCAAAACTCTACCCCCTAGTCAGATGTCACGATGTTAGTGATTGTAAACCTATGTTCGCCTTTTACGAGCTGCCTGGCAGGAAGACAGATGATCTATTCTGCTAAGAAGCCTGCCAAAACGGGGGAAAAGATCAAGAGATTTTTTTGATTTCATGGCTTAGATTCAACGTCACACCTATCCGAGGTAATTTGTAACATTGACATACTAAGTCATTAAAGAGGAGTTTCAAAAATTGGACACAACAGTCAAAAAATATGCTTTATAATTTCACATCCATGGATTGTAATATTTTTAATGGGATTCGTAAGCAAATATTTTCTTGATTTAGAAATATTACTTTGTTTTTGATTATTTGTATTAATTAATGGAAAAAAATATAAAATAAGACAACAAGTGTGATAAATTTTTCAGTTTTGTTACTATATTCAATATCCAAAATAAATGAAACTATGATAGGTTTTCGAAATCCAAAATATATTTTGGAACAATATGGTCTTTTGCTATCTATATTTAATGAAATTAAGCTTATAATATTAATAAAACTCTCAAAAAGATGAAATTTTGTTCAGGTTTGTTACGAAATGTCCAAAAACAACATTTGTTTTTCATGTTACTAATGAAATATTATTGTTAGCCTTTCAAGAACTAAATCAGCTAATCGTAAATGTGTTTTCATTTGAATAAATGCAGTTTTACTTTAAACATTTAGTGGATAAGGTCCAAATATATCTGATTTTTAGCAATTTTTTTAGGGGACAGTAACAAAACGGACGGTAACAAAATCGTAAGGCATAGTTCTCAAAGATGTAATTATAATCAAACATTTTTTTATGAGTACCTCGTATCGAATATTTCTGGTAAATAAACACATCAAGACTGTCTAGGGATATTTTTAATTTACTTAATTATCTCAAAATTTATTGATGATAACATCTAACATGTACATATTTTTATAAAACCTCTTTGAACTTATTGTTTTGCGTTTTTTATTTAACAATTTTAGATTGAAATAAAAAAACGTAAAGTAATAGTAAAACTAACAATGAATGTTTTTCTCAAGAAACTGTAAAAAATAAGAAACTTTAAACATTTATGTGATAAATAAGTAGTCTGTAAACCCACCCATGAGATTTATATTTTTTTCGATTGCGAGTTTTCATACTTTGGATTTAGTTATCTAAGTCTTGCTGCGGTATATCGTCCAAGGTCCGGCTAAAATGCAAAAAAAGTTGCTCTTCTGTCTCAATCTTTGCAGGAAAATTCTTCAAAACTCTTCTCTGGAGCATCTCCTACGTATGCTTTATAAGAGTCTCCAAAATCTAATAAACAAAATTATTGCGCCAACCCTGGGTTTTTTTGACCTATCGTTTTCATAAACTGTGTTTAAATCACAGAGTACAGTAATAATTCTTCAAAGTTTAAATTATCATTATCATATAATATAGACCAAGCTTTATGCTGTCGGTTTTGTTACTTTGTCATTCCGTCTATATGTTACGGTAAATGTAGTAAGAAAACGGAAGTAACATATTGAGACCTACTTTCATTCGAAAAAATGTAACAATTCAATTTCAGTTCTAAATAAATAAAATTAAACATTTTAAGATTCATCTGAAAATTACATATACTCGTATGATATTCATTTATAAAAATGTGTTCTACAGTAAGATATACTAGAATAACAAACCTGACCATAAATTTTTCTTCGGTTCAGCCGGTTGCACAAACCTTCGCATACCGCCGAAAGAAGACAAAGTTAATGTAAGTTTTGTAAATAGCCGTCATTTACTGTCGACGTTGTAATTTTTTTCAATAACAACTAAAACTGTTTGGTAGTTAATCTATTTAAAACTGTGGTAACAAAATCGAAATTTCCGGAATTTCAAAACTTCGGGGACAAGCAACATTAAATCATTTCTCAAAAATGTTTAAGTATTTAGCAAAAATAAACCCAAGAAGCTGTTAAATAATTTTCATTTTACATAAATAGCAAAACAAGTCAAGAGAAAAGCTAGACTAAGAGCAGAATAATTTGACTTAAAGTGTGTCATCCGACCTGGGGACATACAAAAAAATGAGGATTCACTTTAATAAATATTTTTTTACAAAAAAGTGGTTATTTTATATAATTTGAATTTATAATAATGAAAAAGTATAAAAGTTTGTTTACTAACTACAAAATAAATCAACTTGATTAATAATAACTACTTGAAATAAAAAATATATGATTTGTGGGGACATGCCAAAATGACTGTTGTGCCCAATTTTTGAAACTCCTCTAAAAACAATGTATACTTTTAAAACTCATAAAGTTTAATAATCTAAATAGTAAATTATCTATTCTGTTCTTTGTAAAAACAAAACGTACATTACGAGTTTGAACTCGTAAAATAATTTCTAACTTTATAAATGTTAATATTGAATTGAACACCTATAATATTAAATCGCAATAAGTAACAAAGTATCACTTTATCCCCTGTTCACCCTTAGACGCAGAGCCGAGACTCAATTCAGTTATAGAATAACAATCAGTTCTCTAAGTAAATCTAATCACGTCCCCACCATAAAATATAAATGCAAGTTTTTAGAAGCTATTCGAATGTTCCGAAATGGGGACTTATACAATAGTTTCTATAGAGTGCAACGAAGTACTATTGTGATAAAGGTTAAACTTGAGAGTTTTATTCGTTGATTTTTAAAGCATTGTTCAAAAATTAGTGACAATAATACGCTCGTAGTTTAGAAGTATACTTTGAAATAGAAAGGCAAAGAAATAGATGAGCATTTTTACCTTATCGTAAGGAATACGCGTCGTCTGTAGACACTACATGGTATTAGTGTTTGGCTTATCTATACATTAATACGTGATGCCAAAACTTGGGACCTGTTTTTAGGAAAATTGCACGAACGGAGGAGTAAAAAAATTGGCACACTTATAGTTTATGCGTGGGAGAAGTGCGGAACGCTAACATTTTTCAATAATGATGCTGATAAAGTACATTAAATCAATACATAAAACATTACCCACACTACCATGCATTTGACACACACAAACAAATATATTGATGATAATGTTAAAAGATCACAGATGGAAGATGAAAAAGTTTTTAAAAAAAGTAGTTGGTCTAGAGAAGTGAAGATAGCATTCTTATCAACAAGATATTAATCGAATCCCGGGTTAGCCAACTAAAAAGAAAATAAGATTTTTCCAATTTTCTAATAAAAACAAAATGTTGGTCGGGATTGGAAATGTGCCCGGTTGGCGATAGGCTTGCCACCTATCACATTAGGGGACTAAGTGTCTTCGGCTAGTCGTGGGTGCCCTGGTTGTGCCTCTGCCTACCTCTTCGGGGATATGGGCGTGAAGATATTTTTTTTTATTAAAATGTATTATAGTCGAATTTCGACCAATGGGCGACCACTAGTCTGAATAGTTTATTCAACCTTTTGTGTAAGTAAGTTAACCGGCTACTTCGCCAGTAATCCAGATTATGACGTGATGGTAGCAGCTATAGGCAAAGCCCAAACACCAATCCCTACCTTCACCAATTCTGGTGGGGATTCACGATCCGGTGGGACAAATAAATCAGTTGGCATATGTTCGTCAAAAGAGATCAGTAGTTATCGGCTAATACAATAGGATAAGTATGTAGGGCATCTTGTTGGCAAAAACATCAATGATTATGTTTAATTTTCAAAAATATTTTTTTTTCATATTTCTGTTTTTTTTGTTGTCATAACAATGTGACAAATCCCTTGTCTTATGATAAGAATCCAGTTTCTTATACGTGTAACTTCAGGTTGGTAACTTGCTATAAATGTTTAGTCTTATTATACTATGTGCCCTATTGGCGACATGTGGGACCTAGTATCTTCGGCTAGTCTTGGGTGCCCCGGTTGTGCCTCTGCCTACGTCTTCGTGGATATAGGCGTGAAGATACTTTTTATACTTGTGTATTTCTTAACATCAAGAGATCATTCAACTTGTTTGTCTTAGTTATATTAAAATAAAGTTAAGTTATATTAGTTAAGTGTATAAGTTATATAGTTTATAAAATAAAAATAGAGTACCTATCAAACCACTTGTGATTCAGCAGCAGGCCCATTTTAGAGTAGGACTCCACAACAATAGTTTTCTAAGCTTGTCACAACTTAACTTGAAACGGTCTACACACTTCAATTGGTTTCGGGTTTTCTGCCATCAGTTGGAATCAAAAGCTCATTTTTCTTATAAATCTCGTATTTTTGAGGCTTTATTCAGAGGCTTTGAACATAGAAATAAAGAAGAAAAAACATAAATTGAAATGATTTTTACACACAAATTACGTTCTTGTGGCATGTCTATATAATTCTGAAACATATCATTGAACTCAATTTTTTTGATCTTTGAATATTGAATTAAAAATTTCAAAACTTCGACGAAATAAACTTAGGGAGTTTGATCTTCACTCATTTTCAGTTAAAGTTTCATAAATAAATTTTGTTAATAAATTAAACGGGTAATAATTAATTAATCTTCAATCTGTTATTACATATAATATAATGGATCCCCGTTTCTCTCGGCCGCTACATCACGCACGAACGACAATACCAATTATGCATTTTTTTTGTTGTGTTAAAATAATGTCAGGAGTAGGTTCATATGAAGAGAAACACTAAGGGAATTGTAGGAAATATAGGAAAAAAATACATAATTTTTCCTTACAAGCCGCCGGTAGATATTAATGTCAAGTAGTACGAAGTTCACCGCGTCTACTAGTTAAGAATAAATATGACGCGTATATATTTTATTATTATTAAGTAATAATACTCACCAAAAAATTAATAATACTCCACTGGAAAACGTTAGTTGGGATAAATTCTATATGTCAGTCATATAGCCATTAAAAGCATAATATATCTTATAAGGAACAACGAACTAGTTTTTTCCTTAACATTCCATGAATCAAATCGTATCAAATCCATGAATTATGAACACAACATGAACAATCTTACTTAAGTATAAAATACTTTAGGCTTATTTCTCCTATCCTATTTCATCTATCGTAATTCTTATCTCCGTCATAAATAGAGCGAAATATGAGGCTTTCTTGTAACATTAAATAAAAATATATTATTCATTATTGCCTTTGAGTATTGGTACAAGGTATTTTTGATTAAATAAATTGAATTCAGTAGAACATAAATCTACAAACTACTTAATTATTACTCAAGCAACTAAAGCTAAGAATTTTTCGCAGCGAATTATTGCACTTCAGAGCGAAACAGAAAAGGAATTAAATAAATAATAAAGCAATTCTTTTGTTGAAACTAAAAGATACGTTCGAAAATATCCTTCTTGAGACTGCAACACAATCACGGAGGTAGCCTCATATAAAATTGATTAACACGATTTACGTCTGCGGCGAAGACTCCATTTCACCGTCAACGACTTTTAGATAAAGTGAAATAGACGTGGCATATTAAGCAATGGTAAAGTTCGGTGCAGTATTTATTTGGAACAAAATATCAAACAAACGACGCATCTAGATATTACTGATATGTCACTGTTTTAGCCAAGGTTCCAAATGAAAATGTGAATTGTCCCGCTATTATATCATCATGGAACAGACATTCATTTTATGACAACAGGAACACATAAAAAGCAACCCGGTCGAGCTGCTGTGTAACACTTAATCACCTGGTAATAACTGACAACACAAGTGGAATAATCAATTAACCTAAACTACAAAAAAATCCCCAGCAGAAGTTGGACTTGCCACATCGTGACGCTTCAAATCAATTTCTACAAATTATCGTATCGTAAATAACCCAACGCCAAATAAAACTTATTTCATCTCAGATACTGTTTTCATGAAATTTTGTTTAAAAATGTCAATCACAAAAATGAATAATCAGAATACCATTACTCACACACACTCACAATACAATTTCAAACATTTTTTTTATTTATTTTGTGAGCCCCTGATGTAAAGTAAAAAGCGAAATCATAAGTTATCGCACCATAAACAACTAATTCAATAAAACTTATTAACTTATTACAGCATTTCATTTCAGATCCTGATTTCTTGAAATTTTGATTATAAATGACGATCGAAAATAGATACTAAATCACAACACAATTAAATATTAAAAGGAAGAAGGTTTGCTATTTTGTTAAGCCCTGATACTAAATAAAAGTGACAAAATAAATAATATTGCAAGAGTTTCCTTTGTGTTAGTTTAGGTTCCTGTGTTAAATAGACCTATCGAATCCCTGTCAGTCAGTTTATATGACAAGAGCATAGCTTGAGCTGAAATGGGTAATTTTCAACAAGATGACTAACGCTTTTCATGTTCCTGCCGCTATACTGACATAATATATAGCCAACCGACAGGTACGGTGATGTTTCTAAACCTTCCAGAAGCCCATTACAAAGTATACACATTTTTACAAATAAGTAGGTCTAGATTTTAAGGGTATACAAACATATGACGAGGAAAACTGTTGTACTTGTGGTCGCACTTTGGTCGAAATTCGACCATAATAAATTTGAATATCTTGTTCATAAGAACGCCATCTTCATTTCTTACGACCAAATTCTTTGTTTCCAAACTTTATAGTGCGCCATCTGTGATCTTTAATCGTTATCATCAATATATTTGTTTGTGTGTGTCAAATGCATGGTAGCGTGGGTAATGTTTCATTTATTGATTTAATGTATTTTATAAGCGTTGTTATTGAAAAATTTTAGCGTTCTGCACTTCTCCTACACATAAACTATAAGTGTGCCAAATTTTATGCAACAATTTTTTGTAAAAAGGATTCATAAACGTTTTGGCATCACGTATTAATTAATATATAGATTAAGGTAAAGTAAACGAATATCACGTCTATATCACTTCATATTAGTCTTTGTCTACATACGAACGAAGTTCTTGCTTTTCTTTAATACGTAATTTAGAAAACCACAGCGAATGTTACATGCCGAGTGAAGTTTTCCCTATTGATTTGTTAAAAGAAATTGAATATTCTTTTTAAGTTACCCGAGAAAGGAGCAAGCTTGATTGTCGAAAATAAGTTAGAAAACAAAAATAGAATTTTCGTCTACAAAAGAATTTTATTGGTTTTGGATTCACAAGGCGGTCTGTTTAGATGTAATCACATTAAGCGTTTATAGCAAACTTATTTATCATTTTATTTGGAAGACATAACGATTTTTCTGGTGAAAAACATACTGGTGTTGGTTCGGGCTCCTTTGCAGAATAGACCACCTACTTTCCTGCCAGACAGCTCGTAAAAGGCGAGCATAGGCATACCGTCGCTAACACGTGACATCCTACTAGGTGGTAGAGTTTCGCAGTGACTCGCCCGAATTGGTACCACTGCCTTACCTGTTCCTGCCGCCATAACGTCAGTGCTGGCCGTTGAAGTGTTCCGGTTTGGAGAGTAGCCGGTAAACTTACTTTTGCTTGAGGTCTGACATCTCGGCCCTCACCTTTGGTGTCTCTAGGCAGCGTGAATTTCTTACCATCATGAAATCCGTCTGCTTGTTTGCCTTCCACTATCATAAAAAAAAGCCTAAAAAAATTAAAAACCTAATGGCACCTTATTATTTTCAGTCGTCTTGTGTAAGTGAATTTAATGCCTTTTACTCTACAATCTGTAAAATTACAATAACATCTTTGGTACCTTATTAGTATAAACAGGCAAACAAGCAGAAGCCACTAGAATGGTAGTCATAAGGGTACGCCTTTCTTGTAATAGTGCGTTGCCAAAGCAAAGCTTGGATTTCGACCCTCTTACAAAACTAATCTTATCAGTTCCCTTAGCTTTAAACCGACAGACTACGACAGTGACCTGGTTGCATACACTACTGGTGTGCAACCAGGGCACCCACGACTAGCCGAAGACACTTAGTCCTACAATGTGAGTGATGACAAGCCTATGGCAAACCGGACGCATATCCAATCCCGGTCAACTTTGTTTTCATTAGAAAATTTAAAAAACACATTTTTTTATAAATAGAAGGCGTTACTTTACAAAAATCCATATTTAAAACCTAATAAAATTAATTTGTAAGGTTTTTGGTGGAAAATTGCAAATTAAACAATTTCTTTTTGTTACCCGACCTGAGGTTCGCACTAGGGACTGTGCATTAGATTTCGTAAGTCCACCCTTAAAACCGAAACACGGGCATACCATTTTTGTTTATATAAGCATCCCGTGTTGGTCCGGGCTTCTTTGCAGAATAGACCATCTGCCTTCCTGCCAGGCAGCTCGTAAAAGGCGAGCATAGGCTTACCGTCACTAACACCGTGACTTCTGACGGAGTGGTAGAGTTTCGCAGCGACATCGTATATATCTTATCGTATCATTACGTGTTCCGGTTCGGAGGGTAAGATAGCCGGTAAACTTACTTTTGTTCGGGGCCTAACAATAAAAGCCTCAGGTTGGCAACGCACCATTACCATCTTTGCTGTCTCTAGAGGGCGTGATTTTCTTACCATCAGGAAATCCGTACAGTTTTTTGCCTTCCAATATCATAAAAAAGACTACCGTTAGTTTATTTGGGCATTGAAAAAAACAGCTAACACATAACATGGCAAAACGTTGTAGATACCATCACCTATTAAGTTATATGTTTTGTGGGCGTCCAGTCTTACGAAGTCTTGAGAGCCCTTCAAACTTGTTGAGAGCTCAAGTTCTCGTTATTATTGCACTTGGAAACCACTACTATTTTTCGCGCAACTTAATGAAAAGTTGAAATATATTTTTTGTTATATTTTATTCGCGTTTTTTAAGATTTGATACAATGGTCTTACGGCCGCTGGCACGTTCCTGGGTTGCATAGCATAGCTTGTGAAATAGGGTGAGTTAAATTTACTAAAAAAAAAAATCCAGATATTTTATAATAAAAAGTGAATAAAGACCGAGTCGTTGGTCGAGTGGCTAGCGTACCAGCCTAACTACACCAATCAACCACGAGGCTCGGGATCGGTTCCTGGCGGGGGCAGGCATTTGTGCCTGAACATTTAGATGTCCGCATTTGTGGGTCTAGGTGTTTATTAAATTTATTCTGGTATGTATTAAAGTATTTCTATGTATTGGTATCGTAGACTTACACCCATAACACAAGCATAATTTGCTTACTTTGGGGTAAGATTCAATTTGTGCAACTTGTCCAGGAACAAAAAGGGATCAACTTCCAAATAAAAACTTGTCTTTGATTAGGAAATTCGGGTGATGCGCCATTCACTTCTACTCTTCTTTTAACTCATCTTTGATCAGATTTTCGTCTCGGGCTGAGCACTCTGCTCGGCCCACAAAACTCGGTGAAGTTGCATAAAATCGCGAGATTAGCAACAAATTAGTCATTCAGAAAAAAAAGATCGGACTTTGATTAAACAAATCTTAAGTTTAAATTTGTGCCCGTAGTTAAATATTTCACGACAAATCTTCTATTAAATTCGTGATTTTCCCTTAGTGTGTAAATAAAATAAAAATAAAATGGTTCGTAGGTAAAAAACAAATTACAAAATTTAATGATAAAATTATTTGGAAAGTGAAATGTTAACACAGATTCAGTATTTGAGAAAAAGTTTTTATAGGTGGCTGACTAAAAATTGTTAAGCTTTTACACATTAAAATATAAACTACATGAAAGTGTAAGTGTAAAATTTAAAATGCAGTACTGTTTAGGCCTTTATCTCTTCGTATTAAAATTTGGCCGGTCCTTTCAAAGTAACACTGTATGGTAGAAGTAGATGATTGCTAACACACAGTTTGTATTCCGTTCTATAAAGTAGGGAAGCAAGTAGACTCACGTGGTGCGAGATCTCAACCGTATGACGCACCAATAACATCTTTTATCACTACTAGAAGATCCGCCTACCAGTTAGATATCTCATAGCTTTATGCTACTAGGGTACCTTATAGTTTCACATATGTGTCTGTCTGTTGTTCTGTCACGGCTAAACCGCTGAATCTATTTAAGTGAAATTAGAGCATCCAAATTCAAATCAATCCCCAAAAACAATAATAGGGGTTCAAAGTTTATGTTAAAATCGTAGATATGCTATTAGTCATGGGGTAACAGCATACATTATAACTGCGAAAGTATGTCTATCACATTTTCACGGCTAAGCCGCTGGACTTATTTTGATAGGATTTGATATACATACATTGAAAGACCGAAGCTCAAACATAGGCTACCATTTTAAAAATGGATGAAAGTTTGCATGAAAATTTATTTTACTCTGACGAAGTCGCAGATCACCAGCTATTTTTTTTATGACATAGAAAGACAAACCAGCAGACAGATTTCCTAATGGTAAGAAACTCACGCCGTCTAGCGACACCAAAGGTAATAGTGCGTTAAAAGGTAATAGTGCGTTGCCAACCTGAAGTCGACATGCTAGGCCTCGAGCAACAGTCAGTTTACCGGCTACCTTATTTTTTAACCGGAACACGTCAACGAGAAGTCCGAATCCGGACGAGTTGCTACGGAACTATACCATCTAGTCAGATGTCACGGTGTTAGTGACGATAAGCCTGAACGATTAGGCAGGAAGGCAGATGGTCTTTTCTGCAAAGGAGCCCGGAATAACACGGATAAACTAGACTAGAGATAATGATCAAACTAAAATAGTATCAAAATAATATTTCGAAATAACTTTCCTGTTTATCTATAATCCGACGAAGCATTAAAGTTATAAAATAAATAACGAAACATTCTCAAAATATTTTTCTTGTCCGAATATAATAATTGATAACATGATCCATCCAAAGCGTATTGAGGGTCACTAGTTCATAAATAAACCATAATAAATAATTCATAGATAAATATTGAATAGAATGAATGAATGTTCAGATATTACTATTCTTGTAGCAAAGGGTATCCTGGATCCTGCAAACCGTTCCTGTTTATGGAAGTTTCCCTCGTGTTATTGTTGGTACTACACGTACAATTATAGACTATATGCCTTTCTACCTGACAGCTCGAAAGAGCCGAGCATACGTTGAAGGTAGGGGTAGAGTGCTGTGCTGCCACTTCCTCGGGTAGGGATCGACCGCCTTACCTTTTCCTGTTGTCGTAATAACGGAGTGTAGCTGGTCTATTAATTTTAGGGTTAGATTATTAAAATGCAAATCGTGTTTTAATGTAACAAATGGATCGATTTTGATTTTTTTTTGTGTATGTTCAAAGGGATTCGAGAATGGTTTAGATTCACAATTCTGTCCTCTGAAAAATATTTTTTTATTCTTATTTATTTATAGTAGTAGTCGTTGAGTTTGGAATGTCTTACATTGGATCCGGCAGAATACGCTACTACCGGAGCATCAATATTATGCAGTAGTTATTAATCCATAGAAATAGGAATATACAAATAAGTGCAACAATGTTCTATAGCAAATTTAGTTGTATGCCGTTGGAATCGACATTTAACTTAACAACATTTCCTTGTCTCTTTTTAACGAATGTTGATATTATGTACCCGAAAGAGATAACAAAATTTTTGTCTATGCTCGTTTTGGCGTCGATTTAAAGTGACGTAATGACAGTCTCATGTTTGCCAAGAATGACATATCTAGTGTTCAATTTTATAGAGTTATACTATTACAATTGTCGATATTTTATTTTACGTTCCTAAAAAATATTGTTTGGACAAGATAAGAATGTATACCATTGCCATTGAAAATATCAATCACAGTCTAGCGTAATAAGAATTCTTTTTAGTGCTCAATTTAAAGCAAAGAAAGAGGTTTGAATGTAATCTGATTTTTTTTTGTAATGATAATGAATTTTGTAATAATTATAAAGAATTAACATATTTGCACACGACAATGTAAAAACAATGTGCTGGTGAAAAGTAAAAAAATATTCCGTTACATTTCATTACATTTCCCTATTTCTAAGCCAATTGAGTAGCATTAACGTACTACTAACGTAACTCTCAATCGTCTGTAACAGATCATGTATCGATATCGATACTCTACTTTTCTGGACAGCTTTATAATGTCAAAATGGCAGCCATATTTAGTAGCCAACGGCAGGCTTTTTCATTTCATGTCCATATAATTAGAGGTCACTGTGTTAATCTCCAGTGAAATGAAGTTCGCTGGGTCGACTAGTATTATATAAAACAATTTAACATTAAGAAACACGTAGCCGAAGTTTGAGATATCGCTCGCAGGTCGTCGGCGGGCAGGCCAGCGACAAAATAGCCCGTAATCAAAGTTGTGGGTAACTTTGTATCCCGGATCAAACCTAATATCGTTTCCTTGGGGATCACCATTCCGAGACGGCTATTCGACGCGTTATTTTTATCATCTGCCAGACAAATTGGTTTTAGATGTACAATCAGCGCCGTCCATACAGAATATAAACTACAGCTAAACTTAATTAATTAACCTAATTTTCCCCGTGTTAGTACGGGCTCCTGTGCAGAATAGACCATCTGCCTTCATACCAGGCGGCTCGTGGAAGGCGAGTACAGGCTTACCGTCACTAACACCATGACTTCCTACTAGGTGGAAGAGTTTTCTTCCACCTAGTAGGAAGTCATGGTGGCAGGAAGAGATTCCTGCCACCATAACATCCATTGCTTGCCGTTGACGTGTTCCGGTTCGGAGGGTAGGCTAGCCAGTAAACTTACTTTTACTCGAGGCCTAACTTGCCAGCCTCAATTTTTTGGCTCAGCCTTATTTGGCAACGCACCACTACCATTTTTAATGTCTCTAGGCGTGCCCTAAAAATGCCCGTTGAAGTTATAAAGACCGCGAGGTTGGCAACACATTAGTCATTCAAAAAAGCTTAATTTAATCCGTCTTATTAATAAACACGGAGTAAAGTACACCAAGGTACAACCTGGTAATATAGTATTTATTCCAATGCGATACAGACTACAGTATCAACATCCCTTTACTCTTAATTTAGACCACGTTTATTTTGTTAAATATGTACCTATTATTAGTGACCGCCTCGTTGGTCGAGTGGCTAGCGTGCTCGCCTCACTGCGTCGACGAATCGCGAGGATCGGGTTCGATTCCCGACGGGGACAGGTATTTTTGTAAAGAACATTTATATGTCTTCATTTCTGGGTCTGGGTGTTTATTAAATGTATTCTGGTATCTATTTAACTATTTCTATGTACTAGTATCGTTGACTAACACCCATAACTCAAGCATATAATTTGCTTAATTTGTGTGACTTGTCCAGGGATGTTTATTATTACCTATGGTATAAGCGTCTATACAATGTTTGTTTTCTTCATAACATGGAATAACAATTCGAGTGTTCTGAAATTAGAATTATAATTAAATTTCTCGTAAGATTGTTACGAAGAGGAATTATTCCCAAGCGTTTTTGTCTGTCAGATATTATGAAACCTTGTAATAACATTTTTTAACAAATTATTTTGCATTTTTAACGTTTAGTATTTAATAAAATATGCTTAATTAATATTATAAAGGTAAATAAGTATCTTGACAACCATATCCTCGAAGAGGTAAGCAGAGAAACAACCAGGGTACCCACGACTAGCTGAAAACACCAAGCCCCAGAATGTAATAGATGGCAAGGCTATCGCCAACCGGGCATATATCTAACCTTGGGCTACATAGTTTTTAATAGGATATTAAAAAAATCACATATCTTTTTTGTTGTACGACCCGAAAATCGAAACCGGGACGTCACAAAGTTAAATCCAACACTGGACCGCTAGACCCCAGAGGCGATTAATATTATAGGTACATATAATATGGTAATTGAAATATTTTAAGTCTGTTTACATATAACGTCACGTAACTGTGAAATCCCTGGTTTCACAGCTGTTTGAAGGCGACGGAGATCACTTTCCATCAGGTGAACCGTCTAGTCGTTTGCCACATATCTATATATATATAAAAGAAAGTGGTGTTAGTTACACTATTTATAACTCAAGAACGGCTACACCGATTATGCTGAAAATTGGTAGGGAGGTAACTTAAAACCGGGAGAAGGACATAGGAAACGTTTTATCCTGTTCAATTGTGAGGAAACTGGGAAAAACAACATTTTAATTTTTCCCATACAAACTGAACGGGCGGAATGTAGTTCGCGGGAACAGTTAGTTACACAATAAAATGTACTCATCTCTGTAGGTGGTAGAGTTCCACAGCAACCGGAATGGTAACACCGCTTTACCTATTCCTGCCGCCTAACTTCATGACGTGTTCCAGTTCGGAGGGTAAGGTAGCCGGTAAATTTACTTTGCTCAAGGCCTAGCATCCCCGCCTCAGATTGGCAACGCACCAATACTAACTTTGGCGGCGTGAATTTCTTACCATCAGGGAATCTGTCTGCTTGTTTTCGTTCCAATACCATAAAAATAAAATAACTTTGTTGGTATACCATATTGGGTAGTAAAATCTAGCAATTAGTCATGTTATTGACTAGAAAGTTTCTTGTAAGCATTTCTAACCAAGATAACTGATTTTCGATTGAATCCCAAAAAGAGGAAGTTCCCAGCTTATATTATGTTATCTGTTACCTCAGAAGTTTTTGAGATAAACCCCTTTTTTGTTTTTTCGTAGTTGAAAGCAAATTCTTTCCTATTATTCCTTTTAAAATTTGATAATTATTTCAAAAGCAATTTAAGAGTTATTTTAGTTATTGCAGTTTGTTAAATGATTTACAAAATAGCCAAACCCTCACGAAATTTTCTAATGTTAAGATTTAATAAATAAAAGTATCTTCACGCCTATATCCCAGAAGAGGTAGGCAGAGGCACAACCAGGGCACCCACGACTAGCCGAAGATACTAAGTCCCATAATGTGATAGGTGGCAAGCCTATCGCCAACCGGGCACGTTTCCAATCCCGACCAACATTTTTTTTATTAGAAAATTAGAAAAATTTAAATTTCTTTTTGTTGGCCGACCCGGGATTCGAACCCGAGACCTCATGCAGTCAAGTCCAACACCCGGACCGCTCGACCACAGAGGCGATAAGGTTTAAGATTTAATAAATAATAACAATAAATGTCCCTGAACAAACAAACAAGCAAAAGCAAGCAAATTATGTAGTCGTGTTACGGGTCTCAGTCAACGATACCAATATATAGATATTTAATTAAATAGGCACCAGTATAATATAAATGTATGTACCAGTATGGTATAAAAACCTAGGTCAAACTGTTCAGTTAGGTATTTACTTCAAGAAAGAGGTCGATCGCCGAATCCAACTCGGATGGGCAGCGTTCGGGAAGTTAAAGGGGATCTTCTTGTCCGAATTACCGCAAAGCTTAAAGTCGAAAGTCTTTGACCAGTGTGTGTTACCGGTGATGACATATGGAACTGAGACTTGGCCGTTAAATGTGGGCCTCTTAAATAAGCTCAGAGTCGCTCAGCGTGCTATGGAGAGAGCTATGCGCGGTGTTTCTCTGCGAGATATGATCCGTAATTCGGTGATCCGCAAGAGAACGAGAGTTACCGACATAGTTCAGAGAGTCAGCAAGCTGAAGTGGCAATGGGCAGGCCACATTGCTCGCAGAACCGACAACCACTAGGGATGAAAGGTTCTCGAGTGGCGGCCCCGCACCGGAAAACGTAGTATTGGACGACCTCCCACCCGGTGGACTGATGATCTGGTCAAAGTCGCGGGGAGTCGCTAGTTACAAGCGGCTGGTGATCGGGTCTTGTGGCGCTCTTTGGGGGAGGCCTATGTTCAGCAGTGGACGTCTTCCGGCTGATGATGATGATGATATAAATGTATTAAAACACCCAGACCTGGAAATATAGACTTCTCTATCCATCGGGAATCAAACCCGAGCCTCGTAGTTGGTCGGGTGAATATGCCGAATACGAGAACCCCTCAGCCAGCGTGGCAGTCCACGACACACACACTAGAGGTGAAATTTCTCATGTATACTTCCATATTATAGCAGTATAAAACAAAGTCACTTTCTCTGTCCATATGTCCTATTGTATGTTTATATCCTTAAAACTGCACAACGGATTTTAATACGGTTTTTTTTAATAAGTAGAGTAATTGAAAAAGAAGGTTTATATGTATATTTAATAACCCGTGTGAAGCCGAAGCGCGCCTCTAGTTAATATTATTAAAATGCATTTGTTTTTTCACATCGCAACGTTGCTACGTTTGGTATAATTTTTGTGTGTGGGTATATTTAGGTAGCTAGTGATGTAGGATAATTTTTGACCCAAAGTGCAAACTGGATATCGCAGGAAAGCATATCTTATCTCCTAAAAAGTTGAAATAGTTAAGCTGCAGTTATACTGTATAGACATAAATAAATAAATGAATAATTATATCTGGACAAATTACACAAATAAAATCTAAGCCCAAAGTAAGCAAACTATATGCTTGTAATATGGGTGTTAGTCAACGATACTAAAACATATAAATACGTAAATAGATACCAGAATAAATTTAATAAACACCCAGACCCGTAAATGCAGACTTCTAAATGTTCATCACACAAACGCCTGCCCCCGTCGGGAATCGAACCCGAACCTCACGGTTGATCAGTGTTGTTAGTCATGTACGCTAGCCACTCGACCAACGAGGCGGTCAATATAAAAGAATACGGCAGTTAATAGTTAATCTCCTCAAACAAAAAGGTTGTCTGGTAGAGATCGCTTTGTTTGGCCATAAGACCGCCTTTTGTGTATCAAAAATTAAAATCTATAATAATATGCTCTATTTAATACTTAATTGTACCATTTTGTTATTGTAGTAACTACTAGCTTAATTGTGCAAATTAAAGAGTTTATTCATTAACTAGCTTCCGCCCGCGACTCCGTCCGCGCGGATATCGGTTTTCGCGTGATAAAACTGGAAAATTGAGATTTATTTTTTTTAACTTATTTTTCCAGAATAAAAAGTATCCCATTTTATGCCCAGGATAATAAGGTATATTTACACCAAGTTTCATCGAGATCGACCCGTTAGTTTTCACGTGATGCCTGATCATACAGACAGACAGACAGACAACAATTTTTATAATCACATATTTAGGTTTGGTATCGATCCAGTAACACCCCCTGCTATTTATTTTTTCAATATTTTCAATGTACAGAATTGACCTTTCTTCAGATTTATTATATGTATAGATTCTTTAATTCATTCAATAATAGTTTTGTTGTAGTAAAATAAATGCAGTAAATGCATATAGGCTCAAACGAAATAGATCAAGCGCCGTCGAAATCTGTCTCTGCAACAAAATAGATTCTCAATACCAGCTTATCCTATGAATGTATGAGAAACGATATGTTTGATGTTACGACACATGGTGGCAATTCTATTGAACACTAACTAAACTAATTTAAGGTGTGAGTTTTTTCAATAAAATGAATCTAAAACAGATCGGAATATTTTAGACATTTAAATTAGTCAGGGTATATTATCTAATGCCGTTTTTGACCAACGTATTACGATGGTAATGTAATATCACAATGTAGAAAGAAATGTGTCAATGTTTATCGTCCCTGCGGTCTTATGGTTGCTAGACTTGACTTCATAAGGCCCGCGTTCAATCTCAAGGTCGTGCAGCAAAAGAAAATGTATTTTATCAATTTTGATATAAAAACGACGTTGTCTGGAATTGGATATAATATTTGTCACCTAACGCCTCTATGGCCTAGGGGTCCAGGTGTTGGACTTAACTTTATGAGGTCTGGGTTCATTTCCCGGTGCACCACACACAAAATGTGTTTTTTCTAATTTTCTAAAAAAAAAGGTTGCTCGGGACTAAATGTCTTCAGTTAGTCGTGGGTTTGCTGGTTGTTCCACTGTCTAGTTATTCGGGGATATAGGCGTAAAGATACTAACTGGCTTACTTCCTTAAACATTGTAGGAATTATTACCTTCCGCTGGTCGTGGGTAACGTGGTTAATTGTACGTTCGCCAGCCTCTTCAGGGATACAGGCGTGATTTTTTTTTCATATATGTCAAGCACCAACTTATCTGACACGACTTAACAAGTTTTGTCTCTGTCTAATACCTTTGTTAAAAGAAGATAGCGATAGTTTAAAATTAGTTTTAGTGATTACTGCAGAATTACCGCCGATATGTTTGATATTACGACACAGTTTCTAATATTGCCAGTACGATGTTTGCGTATGCAAACTTCAATCAATGCCAAATGTCGGAACTCATAACACGTGAACTATATTTAGTCATGTACATAACCTATTTGTGAAATTGAATATTTTAATGTTCAGTTCCGTGTGGCAGGTAATTACGGATATTTGGGATCGCGAGCAGTCATTTTGATTAAGCCAGAATAATAATTGTTGTGGTCGCAAATTGGTCGAAATTCGACCATAATCAATTTTTAAATCTTGTTAATAATAACGTCATCATAATTTCAAGACCAACTACTTTGTTTCCAAACTTTTTAGTGCGCCATCTGTGATCTTTTATCGTTATCATCAATTTGACACACAAATGCATGGTAGTGTGGGTAATGTTTTATTTATTGATTTAATGTACTTTATAAGCATTATTATTGAAATATATTAGCGTTTTGCACTTCTCCTACTAATAAACTATAAGTGCGCCAAATTTTTTGGTCCTGCGTCCGCGCAATTTTCGTAAGAAGGGGTCTAAAGTTGTGGCCTCACGTATCAATATATAGATTAAAGGACGTTAATATAAAATGTCAGTAGGATTGATCACGTAACACGAAGAGACAAAACATAGATAACGCCTTCTTTTTGTGGTGCCCAAAATATGGTGCAGTTCAAGCACATAAAGTTGTTTAATATTAAATATTTGTATTCGAATGACCCTTGGCATTGTATTTGGCACTCCATACTCTCTGCGTAAGGGGCTTAACGATAACATAAGTATGGGTTCAATAAAGTGGCTTATTACTAGTAAGAAAACTACACTGTTTATAGAAAGTTCATCCCCGTGTTGGTCCGGGCTCCATTGTAGAATAGACCATCTCGCCTTCCTGCCAGGCAGCTCGTAAAAGGCGAGCATAGGCTCACCGTCACTAACACCGTGACATTTGACTAGGTGGTAGAATTTCGCAGCGACTCGCCCGGATTGGTACCACCGTCTTACCTATTCCTGCCGCCATAACGTCATGACGTGTTCCGGTTCTGCTTGTTGCCTTCCAATATCATAAAAAAAAACTGAAGATGTTTATTGTTCTTCGCAGACGTCAGTGGAAACCACTATCGTCACAAACAGGATATTGCATCAGGATTTAGTGAACTTATACGAATCATCATCAACATCTTAGCTCTAACCTCGTCTAAAACCTTATCTGTCTATATCTCTCTTATATCCTCTTTCTCATCAGAAACTAGCAATTCTTTCGTCTTTCACAACATTTCGTTTCTAATTGTTCGTAGTTTGTCACCTCTGTGGTCTAGAGGTTTAGTCGTTGGATTTGACTGCATGAGGTCCCGGGTTCGAATCCCGGGTTTGGAAACAAAAAGAAATTTGGGTTTTTCCAATTTTCTAATAAAAAAAACGTTGCTCGAGATTGGCGGAATGGTGGGTGGCCCGGTTGGCGATAGGCTTGCCACCTATCACAGAGATTCATTTTTACCTAGTATCTTCGGCTAGTCGTGGGTGCCCTGATTGTGTCCCTGTCTACCTCTTCGGGGATATGGGCATTCAGAAGTTTTTTTTTCGTTTCTAGCTCTATTAAATTAAGGCCTTTATTTTGTTCTGAAATTATGGCATCTCTGACTGTAACTTTACCAACAATATCTTTTCAATTATAATAAACTGAAAACAATAACTTCACCCTTAACAAAACTTGAAGGACTTGAAGTGTTGAGTAGGTAGTAAATTTTTATTATAAACATATATTGGCGAGCTGCCTGGGAGGAAGGCAGATGGTCTATTCTGCAAAGGAGACCGAACCGACAGGAAAATATATTCGAGCTTTGGTCTTAAACATTATGCACATCATCCACATTAGTCGACTAGTTTAGCCCAGATAGTGTCACATACAGATAGATGGACTTTCACATCACTACATAGTATTAGAACAAAGTCGCTCCCTCTGTCCCTATGTCCTTTGTATGCTTAAATCTTTAAAACTACACAACGGATTTTGGTGCGGTGTGTTTAATAGATAAAGTGATTGAAGAGGAAGGTTTATATGTATATTTCATAACCGTGATACAGAAGTATGGATTTTTCGGGCGCTTCGTGTCAGTCAACCTATTATATTGTGTCATGTGAGCCAACAGTTTTAAAGTGAGGAATTTGTGGTTGGCCACACTTTTATCTGCGACCCGGTTTGTAAAGCACGTTGCGCTATAGAGACCTCATTAAAAACGCTATTCTGTATTTAAAAATCATTTTTACCTTTTTTTTATAAAAATGCCTATATGCTTTTCGCCTCTGTGTTCTAACGGTTATAGGGCTGGACTGCATGAGGTCCCGGGCTTAAAAAGAAAATTGGGTTTGTCCAATTTAATAAAAAAAAAAAGCGAATTGGATATGTGTCCGGTTGGCGATAGGCTTGCTACCTATCACATTGTGGGACTTAGTGTCTTTGGCTAGTCGTGGGTACCCTGGTTGAGCCTTTGGCTACCTCTTCGGGGATATAGGCGTGAAGATACTTTAGTTTTACTTCTTATTTTTACCCTTTTTTCATAGAATTAAAATGTAGACAAACATACGTCCTGTTAATAAATAAAACGATATCGGATTTGGTAAAGATGAATTGCCTTATGTGATTGGGGTTGTTAATGTCTTGCGTAAGGAAGTTTAATAATCTTATCCTATACACCATTAACGTTACAGGCGCGATATCAATCTGAGATCACAATGTTAAGCCTCGTGTTATGTACTTTCCTTCCAAACTGGAACAGGAATGGATGTTTCTGCAAATCGTTATACCATAGTATTTTTTGTGGAAATAACCCAAATAACATATGCCTGGCAGGTCATAGGTGGTGTCTATGACCTGCCAGGCAAGGCAAAAGTATTTCATTTTCTCGGACCAGCATGTAGAAAAAATATTCTTTCTTGTTAAAGATATTCATTAATCAGTCTTATGCAGGAGGTACTGTTAAATTTTGAACAGCTGCAGTTGTCTGATTGCTATATCGATACTTATAAAACAGAATAACTTGCCAGGCTTAGGTAAAGCTAGGTTAGAAGGTTTTAACGATCTACAATTTAGATTGGCCCGCATAAACTGTGTCACGCCTAAAATTAAATAAGGAGCTTCTAAAAATTTGTCAAATATCTAAATCAGTAGTGCTCAATTGCTTTTTTTGCGTGATAAATTTCTTTAATAGAAAACACTACGCATTTTAGTAGACTACTCTTACTATAATAAATTCCAAAATCATTTTGAGGTATATTACTTTTTATGCGTTAACCGTTGGTGGAACCGATGGATTCCGATCCGGTGGTAGTTTAAAAAATGTCGACGCGCACAAATACCACTTGTATGGTTCATGTGAATAAAGATTATTCTGATTCTGATTCTGATGAGCATGTTGAAAGATATGTAATTTTGGATGACCATTAGCCACGAATATTCTTCTAAGACATTTTCCAAATGAATTTGATCCAGCTTTGAAGAAAGACACAAGGTGCATCTTCACGTAAATTCTGTATGTAATTTTAAGCTATTTCAAAGCTTCTATCGCAGGCCTTTAGCGTGGAGACCGATTCCAGAAATTCTGTTACAAAAATAACCTAACACCTCACACACCGACCGATGAATAGCAAAACTTTTAATGACTTTTTGATCACGCTTGTCTCTTTAGTTTAGCAACTCGTCTCTAGATGGCATTGGTTGTATCGGCATTACTGCGCATGCGTAACCCTCCTCTTTGTCCCGCAATCTGGTGACTCATGCCTGCTTATGTAGTAGCTTTACCGCGGCAGTCTCCGATTGCCACATGTCTTTTTTTTATCTCGCTAGCATGTATATAATTTGAGCCCTTCCGTTAACCTCTTGTAGAAGTTTTTCTACTAATTTAACCTGAAAATCTAATCACATATACTTTATTTGTTTAATTTTCACGCATAAACGCCTACATTTTGCTACTTAAACTTTTTTTAAAGTACCATTTGTACTACATTACTTATCCTACTAAAATCATAAATGCAAAAGTTTGTGAGCATTATTTGATGGACGAATGGGTTTTTGCATTCTTTTTGCTATAAGGTGGTAGAGAGGTTTACTAGGTGGTAGAATTTCGCAGCGACTCACTTGGTTTGGTACCACTGCCTTACCTATTCCTGCCGCCATAACGTCAGTGCTTGTCGTTGACGTGTTCCGGTGAGGAGGGTAAGGTAGCCGGTAATTTACTTTTGCTCGGGTCTAACATCCCAACCTTAGGTTGGCCGTCCATTACCACCTTTGGTGTCTCCAGATGGCATAAATTTATTTCTTACCATCAGGAAAAACGTCTGACAAATATATTATGACAAAATTGCGTGACATAATGAAAAAAAAACAAGGGTGGATAAAAATCGGTATGTAAAGTCACAGATATATATCTAGTGAATATATAAAAGGTACGAGTGATGCTATGCTTCTCATAGCCCCACCGACATATTGCGGAGGTCAAATTCATTGCTCCCAATTGGTCACTTCACAAAAGTGTTATTTGCTTGTAAAGTGTGTCACTCGTTAGCTTCTAAGGACGATGTCCTATTTCTATTATTCTTATTATAAAGATCTCCTCCCTGTATAGAGTAGTGTCTGTCTTTCTATGAGTCAGTTTGGGTCACCTATGAGACAACTCGGATGAGGGGAGTATAGTTTAAATGGGTCATTACCAACAAAATGGGATGGTCGTATAGTATCGCAGGCAACTTGCCCGGGTAAAGGTCCAATGTCCACCTATACCCGGGTCCATAAAGACAGCGTTTGGCACTGAGGTTTTCTGAAATGTGTGCCAAGTGTGAGTTTTTAATTTACTTTAGTATCACGTTGTTTATTGAAACGTTTCCCCGTGTTGGTCCGGGCTCCTTTGCAGAATAGACCATCTGCCTTCCTGCCAGGCAGCTCGTAAAAGGCGAGAATAGGCTCACCGTCACTAGCACCGTGACATCTGACTAGATAGAGTTTCGCAGCGACTCACACGGATTGGTACCACCGCCTTACCTATTCCTGCTGCCATAACGTCATGACGTGTTCCGGTTCGGAAGGTAAGGTAGCCGGTAAACTTACTTTTGCTCGAGGCCTAACATCCCGGCCTCAGGTTGGCAATGCACCATTACTACCATCAGGATATCCGTCTGCTTGTTTGCCTTCCAATATCATAAAAAAAAATTGATTTAAATGTATGGAGATATAATGACAGCGCCTCTAGCAAATGGTCGAAACAAAAAAGTTATTCCATACATTGATTGGATTGTCGTTGGATTAATTGACTAGCCGAAGATACTAGGCCCCACAATGAGGTAGGTGGCAACTGGCAAGCCTATTGCCAACCGGGCACATATCCAATCCCGAGAAACCTTTTTTTTATTAAAAAATTGGAAAACCCCAATTTTCTTTTTGTTACTCAGCCCAGGAATCGAACCCGGGACCTCATGCAGTCAAGTCTGACACCTGAATCGCCAGACCACAGAGGCGATACCAACAACTAGGTTGTAGAGTATTGGGCAGCAACTGGTCCGGATAGAAATCCATCGCCTATACCTATTATTACCTATTCCTGATGTAATATCGAAATTGTTTTCGTGTGCCGTTTCGGAGGGTTGGACAGCCAGTAGACTCTGAATCAGAATCAGAAATATCTTTATTCACTTGAACCATTCAAGTGGTATTTGTGCGCGTCGGCATTTTTTTTTAAACTACCACCAGATCGGAACGCGGCCACACACTGAGAAGATCCGGCGAAAGAAACTCAGCGGGCTTGTCTTTTTTCAATAATAATAATTACAATATAAACTAGATTAAAAATATAAATTACAGTCTTACTTTAACATAAATAAAAGGTACAACAAATTGCATTACAAATTGCAGTGGGAGATTGAAACCTCTATCCCCAAGCATGTTCATCTTCTATATACTCTGAGACCGTATAATAGCCTTTTTGACATAATTTTGCTTTGATACATTTTTTAAACTTATTTATAGGTGGATCTCTAATACCAATGGGCAGTTTATTGTAGAAATGTATACTTTGAAGTAAAGCTTTACACAACAGCCACAAAACTTAACATGTAGGTATATTTATTATTTGTATGATTGCATGTATAATATAATCGTATCTTACTATCAGGAGACAGTTGTGTGCTAGTTTGCTGTCTTATCCTATTTAGAAAGTAAAGTATCTTCACGCCCATATCCCCGGAGAGGAAGGTAGAGGCACAACCAGTGCACCCACGACTAACCGAAGACACTAAGTCCCACAATGTGATAGGTGGCAAGTCTATCGCCAACCGGGCACATATCTAATCCCGAGCAACGTTTTCTTTATTAGAAAATTGGAAAAATCCAATTTTCTTTTTTGCTGTCCGACCTATTTAGAAACTCAAAACTATAAAAAAAAGGGATAAAATTCGATGTTAGAGGGAGATGAATCAATAAAAAATTGGTGTTCTGGTAGTATAAGCAAAGTTTTACCAGGAGAAGAACCAGAGAGTGCATTAACATTTATAAGAATATCAAATTTATTGCCAAGAACTTCATCGTTGATGACTGTTTATGTCTTCTCAGTAAATGTAAGTGAAATATGAAGAACACTTCTGGCTACTGGAAAATGGATTATATCATTTTAATGTCAACAGGAATGATATACGAGAATACCTGTCAAAGTCTATCATCATCAGTTTTGTGGTGAAGCGTGTGCCTTACTTAAATATAATTGAGTGGAATCCCGTAACCTGAGTACTTCTGCATCGTTAATAATAGAATACAAAATTATTTACTATACACATTTTTTCCCCGTGTTTGTCCGGGCTCCTTTATAGAATAGACCATCTACCTTCCTGCCAGGCAGCTTATAAAAGGCGAGGCTTACCGTCACTAACACCTGACATCTACTAGGCGATAGAATTTCGCAGCGACTCGTCCGGATTGGTACCACCGTCTTACCTATTCCTGCCGCCATAACGTCATGACGTGTCCGGTTCGGAGGGTAAGGTAGCCGGTAAACTTACTTTTGCTCGAGATCTAACATCCTGGCCTGAGGTTAGCAATGCACCATTACCACCTTTGGTGTGTCTTGGCGGCGTGAATTTTATACCATCACGACACCCGTCAACTTGTTTGTCTTCCAATATCATAAAAAAATAGATCATACAAAATTTATTTTATAATTGATGCTTAAAACTATCTTATATTGGAACGCAGCCACACAGTGAGAAAGACGGGTAATAGAGCAGATATTCCCAGTGTTAATCTGTGTCCGCTGAGAAGAATAGACTATTTGCACTTCTTCCAAGCAGCTCTTAAAAGGCAAGCACCAGATAAATAGGTAATTACTAAAAAATACTGATGGAAAAATCCGGTGTAGTAACTTCCTTGAGTTGGACCAACTTATCTACTCCTGTCGATATGATGGCAATGTCATGTTTCGGTCCGGAGAGTAGGGTAGCTGACTTACAATTGGTTTAACGGCCTGGGAACCGGAAAGCAATGCATTACATCTGTGGTGTCTATAGGCCAAGGTAGTCTCTTAACTATCAAGAGATCAGTGTGCTTGCTCGCTAATTGTTAACAAGAAAAGACCAGTAGGGTAACACTTGATACTCGATTCATGAAACATTGGAAATTGGAATCGAGCACGTATTTTAGCTACTCTTGAACACAATACTGGCAATTTATTAACATTTAGTGAATAGTAAACAATAAATTATTTTATCGGTTTTTAGAATTTATTTGTATCTAAATGTTAATAACTATAATTACTACTAACATTAAGTAAAAAAAATGTATATTCACGCCCACATCCCCGAAGGGGTAGGCAGAGGTACAACTAGTGCACCCTCGACTAGCAGAAGACAATAAGTCCCACAAAGTGATAGGTGGCAAGCCTATCGCCAACCGGGCATTTTTCCAATCCCGAGCAACAATTTTTTTATCAGAAAATTGGAAAAACCCAATTTTGTTTTTGCTGCCCGATCCGGGATTCAAACCATGGGCCTCATGCAGTCAAGTCCAACAACTGTACCGCTAAACCACAGAGGCAATTACTAATATTACTGTGTTTAAAATTACCTAAAATGACATACTAATCCAATTTCCAATTTGAATGGATATTGAGATTCAAGAGTAACCTAACTGGCAACATTGGGACTACCTCAGTACGCTCTTTCAAATAAAAAAAGATTATTTTGAAATGACAAAGAAATTGATAACCGAACATAAAAAGCATAGGAGTCAAATATATAACGTTCTTCATTTTTGAAGTCGGTTCAAAATAGTTAAGAATTTTACTGGCAGTTTATACCTTTGAATGCTTAACTCTTTCGAGCGTAATGAACTTGGAAAGCCTAAAAATAAGCTCGATTTATTAATAACTTTAGATTATGGTCAGACCTCTTTATCTCTTTGACGAAGTCATGAAGTGTAGACAAGAACGATTTGGTCTTCCAAATTTTGACAACCACTGACATTCTTGCTTCAGGTTGCATCAAGCCCGCGGAGCGAGATGGTGAATGCCAACGCGACCCCATCTCGCTCCTAGCCGGGCGGCAGGAAGGTCATCGTGTGGTTTTTAGTCGGTTCGAGTCCGACATAACCCGCCGTTCTCCCCCGAGAGCGGTGGTATCCGGGGGGATTTTCCACATTTCAAAAAAAAAGGCATTTTTACCTGATGTGTATTTCTTTCCACCAAAAGATCTCTATGATTCATCTTAGTATCTGTACATAATAATGAAACTGCAGGAAACTCAATCCCGTACATTAAAATTACCTATT
>NJDD01001634.1:97934-112236 GCA_002245505.1 Calephelis nemesis
AAATATAATAATGAAACTGTAGGAAACCTAATTCTGCACATTAAAATATCTTATATAAATAAAATTTAATAGTACATACCATTTAAATTACATGCCGAGACTATCTACGCCTAGATTTGCTAATAACGACTAAAACAAATTACGACTTACCGGTTAAGATATTAATTACTAAAAACTGAGTAAAGTTATTAAAAGCGTAAAACACAGGTGATGGCATAACTTAGTATTATTTAAATTATGCGCTTCGGCTATATTCGTCAAGTTTCGGAAATCCGAACGTATTTTAAAGATATCTATATAGAGTTATTATTATATAACTAATCATTTCGCTAAAATTTATATTAGGTCAGCCAATTTAAAACAAAAGTATAAAGTGTAAAAAAGAGTGAAAAGTGAACAGCCGAAGCGATAATTTTTATAGTAGAATTACTAGAACATGAGTGTTTCAGCATGAGAGGTACGAGAAATACAGAACAGTTCAAAACTAAAGTTTTTTCAAGACATTCATTTAAACGAATGATGTACAGATCAATTTGCGAATTTTTGAAAGAGTTTTATTTACACTCGCATAAAATGATCAACTATTATTTATTGAAAAACTCCTACTACACTATAAAAACTTTTTTTTTTATGTTATAGGAAGGCAAACAAGCAGACGGATTTCTTGATGGTAAGAAATTCACGCCGCCTAGAGACACCAAAGATGGTAATGGTGCGTTGTCAAACTGAGGTCAGGATGTTAGGCTTCGAGCAAAAGTAAGTTTACCGGCTACTTTACCCTCCGAACCGGAACACATCATGATGTTATGGAGGCAGGAATAGGTAAGGCGGTGGTACCAATCCGGGCGAGTCGCTGCGAAACTCTACCACCTAGTCAGATGTCACGGTGTTAGTGACGATAAGCCTATGCTCGCCTTTTACGAGCTGCCTGGCAAGAAAGGCAGATGGTCTATTCTGCAAAGGAGCCCGGATCAACACGGGGAGAAATATAATTTAATAATAAAAGGCAAGAATTTTTGCGTCTGATGCGTCGATTTATTTTTACTAGTGGTCGCCCGTTGGACCATAATAAATTTTAATATCTTGTTGATAAGAACGCTTAATTTCTCAAGACCAACTATATAGTTTCTAAACTATATGGTGCGCCATCTGTGATCTTTTATCGTTATCATCAATATATTTGTTTGTGTGTGTCAAATGCTTGGTAGTGTGGGTAATGTTTTGTTTATTGATTTAATGTACTTTATAAGCATTATGATTGAAAAATATTAGCGTTTTGCACTTCTCCTGCACATTAACTATAAGTGTGCCAAATTTTATGCTCCTGCGTCCGCGCGATTTTCGTAAAAAGGGGTCCAAAGTTTTGGCATCACGTATTAACATACAGATTACGGTATTTATTTATGTATCAGTATCGTTAATTCTCATAACACAAACATTATTTGCTTATTTTAGGGTTGAATCAATTTTTGTATTTTATCCAGAATTTAGTACATACATAAAAACGAATGTAGATTTACATTGACTTTAGGGAAAAAGGTTAAACACTTTAACTAAATCACATAATTGAAGAACAGTAAACGGTGCGTGAAGAGCCTCGACCCTTGAAAATAATTTTCGATTTGGGCCAGACGTGCCTTTTCCCAAGGGCCAAAGGACGGAGCCATACATCATGGGCGGTTGAGAAAAGATTAAGAAGTGCGTGACAAGTGACTTCTCCCTTATTGTAAGTGCTCGAATAACTTGTTCGCGTATTTTTTGGTATTTCTGTCAAGTGCTACCATTGTTGAATTCGCTTAATGAGACTTGCAATTTTCGTCTTCAGGAGATTTCTATTTTTATAAAAGTGTTTGAACCGCTTCGTTAGTCAACCCCTCAGGTTAGCGTAAACAACCGACATACCACTCCGGGTTTATTCCCGACGGGGGCAGATATTTGTGTAATGAATATCTAGATATCTGCACATCTAGGTTGTGGAGTGTTTATTAAATTTATTCTGCTATTTAGGATTTAAGTATTTCTATGTAATTGTTATTCGCTGACACCCATAACGCGAACATTAAATTTTGCATTTAATATTATTTGTACGATTTTTTAAGAAAATGTGAATTGTATGAATATCACCATTCCAAAAAAGTGAGAGGATAACATTCAGTTTTTGTTTCTGAATGTTACTATTTTTTAGAAGTTTACGTTGGAGTTTTTCTTTAAAACAGGGAAATATAACTAATGTCATTACAAACTTCATACATTTTCAAACCTACAAATGCATATGAACATAGATATCTGTACCTATGTTCATCTGCACTTCCGAGGCGGGATTCCCGGGTTCGATTCCTGGGTCGGGTAACGAAAAGAAATTTGAGGTTTCCCAATTTTCTAGTAAAAAAAAGGTTCCTTGGGATTGGATATGTGTCCGATTGGCGTTAGTCTTGTCTATCACATTCTGAGACTTAGTGTCTTTGGCTGGGTGCCCTGGTTATGCCTCTGCCTACCTCTTCGGGGACATGGGCGTGAAGATACTTTTTATGCGCTTCAGCTTTACACTTTTTACACTTTATCCGTTCAACAGTTCGCAGCCCAAAAAGGGTGTCTTAAAAGGTTCGCCCGATTAGCGCAGCCCATTTCGGGTGCCGTCTGCCGCGCTCCATTCTTAATTCAAGTTTGTTCAAGTAAACTTCGTGTATCCAAATATTTTTTTTTGTGTGTAGCAGACTATACAACCTGTCGTATTAAAAAGTTTGAAGTGTGTCAACATGGTAAAAAAATTTTCGGAACGAGTTGAGTGGGCATGACTTATTCATCCGTTGCGCTTTTTTCGAGTATGTTGTCGGTTAGTGACTTGAAAACAAAAAGTGATGTAAAAATGTGTTAGTTAAGTATCAAAATTATATTTTGGTAAGTGATAAACAATTTTATAAAACACTACACATCATTTAACTAGTTTTAGATAAAATTTAGCGATATTTAAATCGGTCATGTATGTACTTGTGACGTAACGGCCCGCTCGATTTTAACTATTTCTAATTATATAATAAAATATAATAAATTATTCTTGTAAATAACATTGGTAATATGTTTATATGACATATCTACAGATAAAACATATAAGTTTTATGAGTTTCTTCCACTAAATACTCCATAATAAGGGATAATAAGAGATTAAATGTCACGTGACACTTTTTGGAACATGCAAGAATTTAATTCTATAGAGAATTCGTTTGTGAGAAAGCAATTTTAATTAGCAAATATAATCATAATTCTAAATTTAAATTTTTATCAAGTACATATTCGGAACATTTTGAAAAAAAAAATTATATCAGATTTTAGCCGTTTTACCACCCGTTTTATTATCTTGTTTTACTTAAATTTACCAAACCTATTTTAACATCTGTGAACGCTTTTACTGAGAAGAACAAACATTAAATAGAATAAAACAAACAAACTACTTCTCAGAACTTACAACAAGCTTGTGTAAAATTTCTAAAGTCGGCCTTTTTGTAGTACCGGGTAGCAGGTAGTGAGATAACGACCCGTTTTTTTTCCCGAGCTTGTGTGGTAAAATATTTGCATGGACATTGTTGTTTTTGTAATTGCATTTTGTTAAATGTTTCATGTTCTTTCGATTAAAGTATTTAGAAGGTAAATAAAATTCGTTTGTTTTTCATAAGAAATGTTTTTCTTGGGAAAATTGGGAAAAAACACGGAATTTTTTTGCATTTTGTTCGTTGCAAACGGTTTTGGGGTTAAACATACACATTTTTACGTTATTAGGTAGCCGAATTCTCAGGGATCCTAAAAATATATACATTTATATGTTTTTAATACATAAATCGAAAGATTCCCCGCCATTTTTCGCAAAACGTGTGTGTGTGTGGACAATTGGGCGGCAAAATCGCTTACGCGTGGACTGTTGACTGGTTATACTTTTATTTAAAATTGGCTGACTTAACTATAGATGACTCTCTATAGATATCTTTAAAATACATTCGGATTTCCGAAGCTATACAATTATAGCCGAAGCGCATAATTTAAATAGTACTACTGTACGTGGATGTTCTATGGCTGGAATGTTAGGTCTAGTTGGTAAGTACAAGCTTAAGTGTGTATTTTAATCAGTCATAAGGTGCTGCGAAACGTTGGGAAACTGCAGCATAAATAAGTTTATAGATAAGTAAACGCCCTAGTCTTCAGTAGCCAGGAAAAGGTTTCCGATTTGTGTTATTTTTTCATACACACGAGTTTTTACCAACATTTTCTTGTTACAATTCTCACTAATGATGCGAAGTCCTTTTTGCACAATACTCGGCCATTCGTCTTCCGACCAACGCCAACGACATGTGCACTTGATATTTCGCGGTCCCTTCCTCGTTCCCGGCCGGGGTTTTAGCGAGATTAAATTGTTTACTAGACTGTATTAAGTAATAATCTATCTATATATATATATATAAATGAAACCCGTTTTCCTTGGTCACGGCATCACGCATAATAGACTGGACCGATTTCACTAATTCTTTTTTTGGTGTATTCGTCATTATTAGGAGAAGGTTCTTACGGAAAAAAATATTAAGAAAATCTCTCAGAAAAAAAATATACATTTAATTTTGCAGTTCAAATTTAATAGGTACTCATACGTAAGATAAGTCAGCTATACAAAATAAAGTAGTTTCTACTAATCTTCTATCATTCTATCATTGCTACGCTAAGGCGGTACGAAGTTCGCCGGGTCAGCTAGTATATTATAAGTATGTAATACTAAAGGTTAGTAAATATAATTGTGTTAATACTAAGGTTTGAAAACAGACGGGTTTGATTGTGTGTACTATTGTGTATGTACATATATTTACGCCAACTACCTTACGGAGTGGGCAGAATTATTGAGTACCAAACTAACCAAACTTCACGATCCTGGCAAGTACCTTACGGAGTAGGCAGAATAATTGAGTATCAAACTAACCAAACTTCACGATCCTGGCAAACCTGCCTGGCCTTAAATTAATGTGGATTCATTACCATTTTCAAACGAATAAGCCAGTTGTGGATGCTCTTGACAACACCTACGTATAGCACCCCAGGGATTTGATCGTGGAAAGTCAACCAAGGTCTTCGCGGGTGCTTACATCCATCCACATTCGCATTGGTTAAATATGGTTTGTCAATCTTTCATCTGTCATTTCTTTTGTATATTCGAACACGCGAAGCATCCTCATTTTAACACCAACATTTTCGTTCAATTCCACTCTTTCTCGGATCTCACTGGAGGAAGAAAAATGTAAAAATCCATACAAATATCATAAATGTAAATGTGTGTTTGTTTATTGGCTCTATGAAATATAAGCTTCATTAGAAAAAAGAGTACCACTTGAAATTTCGTTGCGTTACGTTTCATGAAATAGACAGACAAAATTTCTAAAAATACTAAAAATGTGTTCTGCTCTCCCTTTTCCTCCTTATCCTTATCCTTGAAGTACAGAATTCACTCTTCTACAGCTTTACATAGTAAAAATAAGTTTAGATATCTAAATAGGTCTCTGTAGCAGAAACATTCCTTATCTCATATCTCCTCTAGTAATTCCTTATCTCTGCGGAATCAGTCACCAACGGTAGGATTTTCAAATGGTCAAGATTTATAAAAATAGAGCGTTCATTCCTGAAATATCGGCAATGTATCTTAACATTCTAGGCTCTTGTCAAAGGCTTAGCCACGCACTATCATTATTTTTAATAGATGTAAGTCTATAAAGCGCTTGTCTGCCTTCATATGTCATCTATACTTCTATACTAATACTACCTAACCCAGCAAACTTCGTGTCGCTTGACATTAATGCTTAGACAGTAGCGCAGTCTGTCGGATCCGATGTGAAACATTCTAAAATTAAGAACTACTTAATATTAAAAAATTAACTAAAAAAACATTTTTCAGTGGACCAAATTGTGAATCTAAACCATTCTCGAATTCCCTAGAACATATACAAAAAGTTTCATTGACATCGGTCCAGTCGTCTAGAATGAGTTCAGTGACGTACACACTCACAGAAGAATTAGTTTATTACTCACACTCACTGATTTCTTGTTTGTTTGAAATGAATAGGCTCCGAAAACTACTGGATTGATTTCAAAAATTCTTTCACCTTTAGAATGCTACATTTTTCCTGAGTGACATAGGCTTTATTTCCCAAAAATCGGTGAAGTGGAAGCCAAGTTACTCAGGCGAAGCTGCTTGAAACTTTTTTTTTATGTTATAGGTAGACAACAAGCAGACGGATTTCCTGATGGTAAGAAATGCCGTCGCCTATAGACACCAAATGTGTACCTAATGGTTCGTTGTTAACCTGAGGCTAGAATGGTTAGCCTCCTGCGTAAGTAAGTAAACCAGCTACCCTACCCTCCAACCGAAACACGACAATAACGAGCTTTGTCATTTCGCGGAAGGAATAGGTAAGGCGGTAGTGCCTGTATGAATGACTGAACTGCTAGTAAAAATATACTTATCGTTGGAAAAATAATATCTGCGACTACATTTAGACACGAAGGATTTCAGAAACCAGATAATGGATTTGCTCAATATTTAACCGCCAAGATATGCAGCCAGGCGAATGAAGAATTATTATTCACAATCAAAAATTTTAATGAACTTCCGTAGGACCATCGCGGGAATATTTTTCTCTCTAATGCCTTTTTCGAGTGCGTATTACCAATGAATATTCATGAAGAGGAAAACGTACGGAGATAAAAGATTAGGGGTCGTGTTGGACTTTGGTCATGTCGTACATAAAGTATCTTCACGCCCATATCCCCGAAGAGGTAGGTAGAGGCACAACCAGGGCACCCACGACTAGCCGAAGACACTAACTCCCACAATGTGATAGATCGCAAGCCTATCGCCAACCGGGCACATTTCCAATCCCGACCAACATTTTTTTTATTAGAAAACTGGAAAAATCCAATTCTCTTTTTGTTGGCCGACCCGGGATTCGAACCCGGGACCTCATGCAGTCAAGTCCAACACCCGGACCGCTAGACCACAGAGGCGATACATTTTTGCGAATACCCACATTTTTATAAATCAGAAATCATTCTGTTGTATTACAATAATGTTGTTGAAAGTGACGTCTAAAACCTGTAAGTGCAGCAACAGAGAAAGTATAAATGAAAGAAACAAATTTAGTTTGTGATTATTACACGTTTATTAAAAATGTCGCCTCTGTGGTCTAGCGGTCCGGGTGGTGGACTTGACTGCATGAGGTTTTTTTAAATCAGAAGTCATTTTTCCCCGTGTTGGTCCGGCCTCCTTTGTAGAATAGACCATCTGCCTTCCTGTGCCAGGCAACTCGTAAAAGGCGAGCATAGGCTTGCCGTCACTAACACCGTGATATCTGACTAGGTGGTAGAGTTTCACAGTGACTCACCCGGATTGGTACCACCGCCTTGCCTATTCCTGGCGCCATATCGTCATGACGTGTTACGGTTCGGAGGGTAAGGTAGCCGGTAAACTTACTTTTGCTCGAAGCCTAACATCCCGGCCTCTGGTTGACAACGCACCATTACCACCATTGGTGCCTCTAGGCGGCGTGAATTTCTTACCATCAGGAAATCCGTCTGCTTGTTTGCCTTCCAATATCATAAAAAAATTGACGTGGTAAATAGATTATCAAGGGATGGGGACAAGAATGTTGTCAATTTTAAAAGAATACTTAAGTAGAAGCTTATTATATTAACTCGTTTACATTGAACTTAGTTTTACTAACCTCTGTTATCAACGTGATTGGTAAAATCAGCCCTTAATTACTTAGATATTGCTTGATACTATCGAAGATAAGCAGAAGTTGCGATCAGAGTATGTTAAATAAATATTCTAGAGAAGTTTTTTTATTGAACTAAATAGGTTTATTAACTTTTCTATTTACTATATAAACTAAATTACCTTAACGTTGATATATTTTTAGGTAAACCGACCTTGATGTAGATTCAACGTACCTGAAAAAAAATAGATTATTAGTCTCAGTAGCTACATATTTTTAAAAAATACTAAATGTTTCTACTGACTATGCCCGCGTAATAAAGTTATTTCTCCTGCGGGAACCAATTTAGATATCGGGACAAAAAGCAGCCTATGTCACTTTACAGCCTTCTATCTATCTTATTATGAAAAAATGATATCATAACATCGTGTCGTTACGACGCAAAAGGAGAACAAATAAACAAACTTTCGTATTCACTAAATGTATGCATGCATTTATATTTTCCCGCGTGTTGATCTGGGTCCTCTATTTGCCGTTCTACCTGTCAACTTATTACTGGTGAAAAAATATTAAAGAGGTCATCACCAACAACACCACTGGCAGTAGGATGCTGTGCAGCAACTTTTCCGAGTAAGAATATACCACCTACCTATTCCTACCACGATGATGAAACTGTCATATTCCAGTCTGGAGGGTGGACTTGCAAACTAGGCCTGACACCCAAGTCCTCAGGATAGGATACACCTACGATATCTATGGTGTATAGCCCATGGTTATTTCTCACCTATTTCTTACCATTAGGGGAGCCGCGTACCTGTTCACCCTTTCGCAAAAATGTTTTCTTATGGATTCAGAAACACAAAGCTGCAAATTTGATTCTTTGAAAGTATTGCATGAAAAGATCCCAGAAGGTGTACGTGGTGTCATAAACATAAAAAACATAATCCTATGGTGCGTTGCCAATATGAATTCAATGAATTAGCATTTCGTATAGGTTACCGGTGACTGGAACGAAATAACATCGTCATTACAGGAACCAATAAAATGTATTTTTCTTCCTGTTTTCGACATAGCAACTAATGCCCGGTTCTTATATCATAGAAATTAATCGTTTTTGCTTAGGTTTGGCTTCCTAGCACTTATAAAAAAGCACTTTTAAGGAAGCATTCCACTATTTACGATATTACTATTTCGGATCTGATTTCTGCCTGCCAGTTGGCTCCCTGCCAACTGGCAGGCAGAAATCAGATCCGTCATTGGGCAGCGATTTGACTGAATGTATGAAACTGACTGAAAACTTGAAAAACATGAGTTTTTATACAGTATTATGTGGTGAATTGTGGGGTAAACTGCAATTCAGCAATTTAGCAGGGAAAATAGGGATGTAACAGAACGGTAGCTTTTTATACGAATGTTGAAAAATCTAACTACAGTCGTCCGTTGTTTATTGATAAATCAAAGTATTTTTGAAACTATTAGCAACGCTTCGTTACTTTTAGATAAATGACCAATGGTTACTAACGAATTACGGTTCGTTGATTATAAACCGGACTTAAATAATTAAATATAAAACGAAGAAATCAGCCTGCGTGTTAAAACTTAATATTGTGGAACGTGTAACATAAACAGACAAAATGTCGGTCAGTTTATTGCATGCTATTTAGAATTACCACCGAACAGTAAACTTTGTTTAAGCACTATATTTAAACAGTGTATAATGTTTATAGTGGAACTTTCGTGTTTGTCAGAAAACAATGTTTCGTGCAAGCGTTTTGAAAACAAACTTGTATATCAGGTACAGTACTACTATTTAAATTATACGCTTCGGCTTTACACTTTTTATTTCCCCGTGTTGGTCCGGGCTCCTTTTTAGAATAGACCGTCTGCCTTCCTGTCAGGCAGATCGTAAAAGGCGAGCATAGGCTTACCATCACTAACACCGTGACATCTGACTAGGTTATAGAGTTTCGCAGCGACTCGTCCGGATTGGTACCACCGTCTCACCTATTCCTGCCGCCATAATGTCAGCGCTTGACATGGTCCAGTTCAGCGGGTAAGGTAGTCGGTAAACTTATTTTTGCTCGAAGCCTAACATCGGGATGTTGGGCCGGGGCCCAAGGCAACGTACCACCTTTGGTGTCTCTAGGCGGCGTGAATTTCTTACCATCAGGAAATCCGTCTGCTTGTTTACCTTTCAATATCATAATATGTATGCTTTAATTTTTAAATTGGCTAACTTAGTCTAAATTTAAACAAAATAATTAATTGTGTTATAAAAACTCTATAGAGATATCTTTAAAATACATTCGGATTTCCGAAGCTTGACGAATATAGCCGAAGCGCATAATTTAAATAGTACTGCTATACCATTGGTTATGTTAAACGGTTTTAATAACGTTACGTTTTTATTAAAAACCCAACCAATCAGTCATAAATTATTTTAGTCGGTATTAGCAAATCTAGGTGTAGATAGTCTTGGTACAAAAAACTAAGGCATAAAAGACTTAATCTCGTACAAAATAACGAGTGAAACTGAAGCTTTTAAAAGCTTATCGTTCCAAATTTTCCAAATCATCCCCACCAATATCTAAACTGGACCTTTGAGAACGGATTGTTAATAATAACTTTTTATGTGTATTATCTAAAATATTACAAGTTTGAAAATTTCAGCTCATAGTTAATTAAAATGTTTATTTAAATAACTAACATTTTTTGTAAACATACGACTTTTCCGGCTCTCCTGTTCATCAGGCATTGTACTGAATTCATGGAAGACCGCTTTAGTACACCCGATCTTTAAAAAAGGTAACCGCTCGAATCCGTCCAATTACCGGCCCATAGCAACAACTTCCTTTTTTTCCAAAGTTATGGAATACATAACAAACTGCTAGCTCTTAAGGTACCTAGAGGAGCACCAGCTGTTAAATGATTGTCAACGCGGTTTCCGTCGTGGTCGTTCAGCTGGTGATCTTCCGATCCGGTGGTAGTTTAAAAAAATGTCAACGCGCACTAATACCACTTGTATGGTTCATGTGGATAAAGATTATTCTGATTCTGATTCTGATCTTTTGGTTTACATAACACACGGATGGGCGCAAGCAGTTGAAAGCAAGGGAGAAGCATTGGCCGTTAGTTTGGACATAGCGAAAGCCTTTGATCGGATGTGGCACAAGGCGCTTCTATCGAAGCTTCCTTCTTACGGTCTTCCTGAGAAATTATTAAAATACTTGCAAATGATGGAAAATCACTAATATCTAAACTCAAGAACGAATATATTTTTTACGTATATTAATTAAATACGTGGGCCATAAAAATATTAAAAACATCAGTAAAATATAGCCTTAAAACAAGGTAAGTGGCAGAACGTGGGCGAACACTCTTTTCGCCCACGCTCTCCACCCTTGTTGCCATCAGGGAATATTTTGTCTCTAATGTAGTCGAAAAGGAATATAATTTTCATTGAATATATAAAAGTAATAGATGAGGTGCTTAGGCCGCTTGTCCAAGACTATCTCCCATCATGGAGCATAGCTATGGTGATCTTCAACATTATGACAGCAGCAATGGACAAGGTGATTCTACCATTTTAGGCTAGGTGCTGTACAGCAATATTTCATCGAGTTATTATTAGCTGCACTAGTAGAATAAGCGAAGGTGGGGTCATCACTACCAACGCGGGCAAAATCTTATATATAAAATTCTCGTGTTACAATGTTCGTCACCGTACCCTCCTGCAATGGCTTGACAGATTCTCATGAAATTTTGTGAGCATATTGAGTAGAATTGAGAATCGGCCAAAATCTATTTTTCTTAATTGTAAGTGATGAGGGAGAAATACAGCAAAAACTAGCCTGGTCACCTAGGAAGATAGATAATAAAGATTAATCTATATTCGTTAAACGTAGAGTTCTTTCTTAAATTAGGTATTCTATAAACGAAAAATGACAAACGCTTAATAATAAAAAGTTTTTGACAATCTGAAACATTTTCTGTCAAAAGAGACTGACACCAATTTTTTTAATTAAAATTACATTCCCAATTTTTTTCATTAAAATTACATTAAAAATATAGTAGAACAACGTGTGCCGAATCAACTAACAATTGATAAATTTCACTAACATAATAATGCATAGTAAAACTGCAAAATTCGACTTCAACTATTTCCTTGGGTACCAGTAGCTAACAGTTCCGAAATGGTCCCACATTCATTTTATAAACATCCAGCTAGTAGTTTTTGAGTTACTTTTAATAATCATAGTAGCAGTAGTAGTAGTAGATTTGTAAAAAAATATTCATTATTAAATATAACTCAAAAATCACAAATTGGATCATTATAAAATAATCTTAGGACCACCTTGGAATCATGACCTATCTTTCTAAAAAATAACCATCGAAATCTTTTGGCTATTGACAGAGTAATCACGTAACGAACCTGAAAAAAAAATTGAATTGAGAAGTTCCTTCTTTGGAGTCGATTAAAAATAGGCGTCGAATACACGTCCTCCTTTTTTAAACCCGACGGAAACGAGAGTTTTTAGAAGTTTGATGTGTATGAGTGTGTCCGGATTATTTTTTTATTTTTAAGCTATCATTGTCAAGATGGTTCTATCTAAGAATTAGTAATTGTATGGTTAAATGAAAAAAAAAGTTCAAAGTTCAAATTTCTTTCTTTCTTTCTTTAAGTTTTGGCCTTCACGTTAGTATTTGGCTTTCGTCAAGCAGAAATTTGCATCATATTTTGTATCAATTATAATTAGTCATCAGTCATAAGTCGTCAGTAAGTCATGTCAGGCTCATGAGTGAAGCGGCGGCCACATTACACAAGCTCATGTAAGGAGATTTGGCGGCAACGAGGAAATATACGATGCGCTAATTTCTTCATGATTATTTCATTTGTACAAACAGTAAAACACAAAGTAAACAGTAAAAGTGCACAATTAAACAAAATGCCACCAAAATTGACTAATTTCACTCAATATCAACACGAAATTTAATAATTATGAAAAAACTTCGACCTTTTTTTCTCTCGATGGCGCCAAAACTCCAAAGTTCAAGTTATTATTACTGGGAATTAGTTTCGTTTTTATTTTTCATTAATAACAATTTTATTTTTATTAAATGAGTTTTTATTTACATAATGAGTAAAAGTTTTTTTGAAGTTACCATTTTTTAACCGAGTTATTTTGCAACTTTAGTGGCAGTTCTCTAATTTAGGTACTTTTTTGTAGACTTTGGTACTCATTATTTATGTTATAAATCAAAAGTTCTTTTAAAATAACATGCTCTTAGATGATGGCAATTGTGGTAATTTTGTTGAGCACTCATTTAACTAATTTTAAGTTATCGCTGTCTTCTTTTAACGTAAGTAGCACATAGAGACAAAACAATTTTAGTGCTGTCAAATTAGACCGTACACGTCTTTTCTACAGACGTTTAATCTATCATTTGGAAAACGTTGATTAAAAACATCGCAATTTTACATGTCCCGTCTAATCTGACATGTCTAATCTGACATCTCTTTTGTTCTTGTTTCATTTCAAAAAGATAGCATGCATCTAAAATAAGTTTAGTTTGTGAACAGCAGATTATCAACAATAACAATCTAATGAATTATGTAACATAATCTAACATTTCTAAATTTCATTGCGTTAACTGATAAAGCATTATTCGTTAAACCAAACGAAGACAACAAAAAAATAACCAAACTATAACAGGTAATTAACTTTATTCAGAATAACTAGAATTCGCAATGCAACGAAGAGAGAGCCAATGAAATCCCCAGACACACAGGCTTTCATTACTGTTTGAATAACTCTGGCATTTCAAATTCCCGATCAAAAACAATGAAACTTCGATATAAAACTAGAAACCAGTAAAAGCTTCAGTTATCGACATTTACTTTGGGATATTTATATACATATCTACACGCTCAAACCCTTGCGGATTAGGCAGAGAGCATCGAGTGCGAAGTGCTGCTTAGCTTCTCAAATTTTCAAATAAACATGCATGTTTCGGAGAGTTTACACATTATCATTGTTTTTGTGTTTTGTTATTTTTTTTCCACAAGAGGAATAAACGGAACCCTTTTTCGTTTTTAAACCAATAGTTTCTAACAATTGATCTCTCTCCTTAATCTCTCTGATGCAAATGCGATCGACGAAATTTCCGTAGCACCCTCATTCCGCCCAGATTTATTCTACTTTTATGTCTTTTTTAGCCAACTCAACTCTCGATTTCATAAAGTAAAAAGGGTCTTCTTGAATTGCGATAGTTATAATAATCACATTAAAAAAATATCTTCACGCCCATATCCCGAAGAGGTAGGCAGAGGCACAACCAGGGCACCCGCGACTAGCCGAAGACACTAAGTCCCACAGTGTGATAGGTGGCAAGCCTATCGCCAACCGGGCACATTTCCAATCCCGCCCAACATTTTTTTTACTAGAAAATTGAAAAATCGAATTTTTCTTTTTGTTGTCCGACCCGGGATTCGAACCCGGGACCTCATGCAGTCAAGTCCAACACCCGGACCGCTAGACCACAGAGGCGATAATAATCAC
>NJDD01001634.1:121804-152472 GCA_002245505.1 Calephelis nemesis
CTTTGAGTACCACACATCTTTACTCATGTATGGCTTCTCACGCATTCATAAACACACGCACCCATTTTTTTGTAAAGGGCGTACCTCAGATGTAGTGCCATTCACACTGCCAGAAAATGAAAATACTTGATTTTTGTATACGTAGATGATTTACTCTTTGAAATCTTAACTTTTTTACAGTTTTGCTGCGCTTTGATTATAAGTACAAAAATGCGTATATATATTTAACCATCTTTTGCAATGAAGTGTTCCTGTGGTACAACTTTTACTTGTTATATATATTTGCGATGTAGGAGAGTGTCTAAAAAGGCTACTTTTAATCCCGATATATAAATGAAGAAAATATCGTCATGCCCATATCTCCAAAGAGGTAGGCAGAGGCACAACCAAGGCACTCACGACTAGCCGAAGACACTAAGTCCCACAACGTGATAGGTGGCAAGTCTATCGCCAACCGGGTATATATGCAATCCCGAACAACATTTTTTTGTTAGAAAGTTGGAAAAACAAAATTTGCTTTGTTTTGACCAACCCGGGAATCGAACCCGGGGCCTCATGCAATCAAGTCCAATACCTGGACCGCTAGAACACAGAGGCAAAATAAACATAAGACATAATATAATATAAATAAATAAGCAATCATCATCTCGTCCATACTAATAATAAATACGAAAATCTATCCATCTGTTTAATTGTCTGCCAATTACACTTACGGCTCGATAGTGATTTTAATGAAATTTGATACCGTGTGGTTATAAATACAAATTCAAACAGGTTAATCTTCAAAAATCAAACCCCAAAGGACTATAATGTGGAAGTTTGTATGAAAAGCATGTATAAGTTAACCAAAGTTGTTGTCCAAAGTAGGTAACTATTTTACGCTAACGCTTACGCTTATGCTTACGGTAAGGTAGCCGGTTAACTTACTTTTACTCGAGGCCTAACTTCCCGTCCACAGGTTAGCAACGCACCACCGCCTTGTGTTTCTCTAGGCGGCGTGAAATTCTTACCTTCAGGAAATCCATTTCTTTGTTTTCCTTCCAATATTAAAAAACCCTGGTACCAGGCGGGTGAAACTGTCACAAATATTGAGCCTCGTATTTAAATGTACGTAACAACCCTGGTTTACGACTACCAGTAAACCCTGACTTGACGCAACTGTTGTGAAGTATTAGTATTTTAGACTAAAGGTCTTAGCACACATATCAACTCGGAAGGGGATCACAACCCACCAACCACCTATGGCTCTACCAACCTTCTTGGTTATAAGAGCCGAATCGTGAGAGATGCACGAGGTCTGCTCTTAGGCTCTCTTCCTCGTGCATTTTTTGACTCTCTACAAGTTATTTCACTCTATTCCTGTGTCCCTTTGTCACGTCTCCCCTTTCTGGGGCGGACTTCACATTAATAGTACTTGTTCGCTTTCTCTCTCTCTCTTTTCATTAATCCTCCAGGGTTGTTCTCTTGTCATGCCACGCAGGCGCGAACTCTCTGAGCGCCTTGAAATTCTCCCTGCTGCTCACCAGATCCGGAAAGTAAACTGGTCCCTCCTCTCCCCCGACTCTGCTGATGTTTTGCAGAAGGCGGTTCCTGATGTCGCTGTAGAGCGAATACTCCCAAATAATGTGGTCTCTGTACTCGTCAACGCTAGCGCTGCAGGGGCACTCCCCATTTTCCGTTAAGTCTAGGTCACGAAGTCGACCCTTAAAACAACCATGACCAATTAAGATTTGGGAAACCTTATGATCGGGTTCGGAAAGGGATCGTCACCGTATCGCCTCGAGCCGTTCTTTAATATTTATATGAAACTCCGTACAGCAACGCACACAAATCGGAATCGTAACGTAATTGCAGCACCTCAGAACATGCTCGTGGTCGGCGAGCTGTAAGCGCGGTGTCGTTTAGCCGTAGCCGAGTTGATGTACAGGAGCTGCTGATACTGTTTGGTTACGTGCATACGTTAGGTAGACGCCGGGTTGAAGGCGATGCCATAGGCGATATGGTGACGATCACTTTAAGAGTTTATATGTGTGCCAAGACCTTTAGGATAAGGTTAGCGATGCTCTGGGGTGCGATATACTCAGGGTGAATGGAACTATTAAAATTTCAAAGATCGTTTGCGTATGTACTAGACCGAAATAGCATTCCCTTTTGCTGGATTGACGCCCTGGAGATAGGGTTGTCTACTTTTTTTGGCAATAGTAACAAGTTTTATAGCGTGGTAAACACTCGGGTCAGTATGTGAATAAAAATTATATTGAAAGTAACCCCAAATAAAGCAAATTATATACTTGTTATCGGTGTTAGTCAAAAATACTAACATATCAATACTTAAATAAATTAATATAAACCTTACATGCTGACATTTAGATATTTATCACACAAAATGTCTACTCCCGTCTAGAATCGAACCAGAACTTCGAGGTTTGTCGTTGGTGTTAAGTGTGTAACTCCTCGACTAACGAGGCGTAGCAACTATAATAGACCAAAAATTACTAACTAAACCACCGACTAATTCATGAGGTCCCGGTTAAATCCTCGGTTCGGGCTACCAAAAAAAAATGTGTTTTCTCAATTTTCTCATAAAAAATAACGGTGTCCTGGATCATATATGTGTCCGGTTGGCGATAGTCTTGCCACCTATTACATTGTAGGACTTAGTGTCTTTGGCTAGTCGTGGGTGTCGTTGTATCTCTGCCTACTCTTTCGGGAATCCGGGCGTAAAAATACTTTTTTATACACAAACAAAAAATAGTTTCAGGTAATTTCACGGAAGCCAACATGTCCGTCCTTTTTGACGTTTTCTCTTTATAGGAGACAGGATACATATTTAGTTGACAACCCTACAAGTAAACATATGATTGGGATATTTTGTAATTGACATTTTAATTCTCTACTCTATGACGACTATGATAAAGTTGATTTTTTTGAATTTATGTGTGATACAAAGCGGGTGAGGTTTGTAAGTTACGATGCAGGAAACGAGGGGAGAGTACACTTGGTGGCTGGAGCCTGGTGAGATTTGTGTCATACTGTACATTAGCTTAGCGGAAAGATGTCATATTTGTGATGTCCTTGAATATTATTACTCGTTTTATTTAATAGAAAAAAGGGATATTTTTAATCGACTATATGGAGAAGGATGGTATCAATTTGTCAGTTATTTTCGGCAATAAAATTGGATTTCAATTTTTTTTTGAAGTTTTCTAATAAAATAACGTTGCCCTGGATTGGACAAGTGATACCCATTAGAATAAAGGCTTGATTACCTGCTAGTTATGGAGGCCCTGTTTGTACCTTTGTCTTTAAGTGGTACTTAGGGTATACTGGTGTAAAGATATTTTAAGAAAAGGAGAGTAACTTTGTAAATAAATCCAAAAATCGTTTTTATTTTTTATGTTTATGTGTAGTTATATGCATATATTACATGCAAATTTTGTAGGGTTATTGAAAATTTTAATTTTAGTGTTATAAAATATCTTCATACACACAAACACATGGATTGCCAGAAGCTCCAATAAATCCAAACACATCTCATTTAAAATGTTTTTCTTTGCGATGATATTTGCTTTTGAATCATTTGCTTTGAATAGGTAAGGCGGTGGTACCAATCCGGGCGAGTCGCTGCGAAACTCTACCACCTAGTCAAATGTCACGGTGTTAGTGACGGTAACCCTATGCTTCCCTTTTACGAGCTGCCTGGCAGGAAAGCAGATGGTCTATTCTGCAAAGGAGCCCGGACCAACACGGGGTAAAACACATGTTAACAGATAGTAGGTTTCTATGGATTAGCAGCTCACTAACAAACATCACGTACTTTAGTATTCATACCATATTTACATTCCCCCTTAATGTTCTCCACAAACTTAACCAAATACACTCAGCCCCTCTGGGACTATTTTCAGCAACCCCAAAGCAACGTTAAAATAGAATATGAAAGACCCAGAATATAAAATTCAATATCTACCGGGTGAGAGTAAATTTAGGTCAGTAACACAGTCTACGACTTGTAAAATTATTCTTCTGTGATACGTTGTTCTTGTTTCACCATATTTTTCCTCCATTCTGAAATATTGGTTATGGTTTACGAATGTTTGTATTGATCTGACAAATTGCCATACTAATAATCATGATTTTTTACATACATGTACGAAATACACATAAAGTGAGGAGAATAAAGCGTATTTCATACAATTAGGTACAATAATAGACAAAAAAGTAAAAAAAAGTATCTTGACGCCCATATCCCCGAAGACGTAGGTAGATGCAGAAACAGGGCAACCACTAACCGAAGATCACAATGTGATGTGTATAATATAGATGATATATACATAATCAAAACTACTCGTTTTTTGAATATAGAATCCAGGCATAACCCGCTTCGCATACCAGGTTTTTTGCAATTAGTTTCATCATTATCAGCCGAAGGACGTCCATTGCTGGACAGTGGCCTCCCACAAAGAGCGCCACAAGTCACGGTCACCAGCCGCTTGTATCCAGGGATTCCCCGCGACTTTGACCAGGTCATCAGTCCACCGGGTGGGAGGTCGTCCAACAATACGTCCTCCGGTACGGGGCCGCCACTCGAGAACCTTTCTTCCCCAGCGGTTGTCGGTTCTGCGAGCAATGTGGCCTGCTCTTAGTCACTTCAGCTTGCTGACTCTCTGGACTATGTCGGTTCTCTCGTTATCTTCTCGACTATGAGTTTACTAACGCTCAATTGTTACAAGTGTGTAAAATGTACCCAAAAGTTAGCTTCGAGATGGTTACTTAGAACCCGTTCGCATGGGACTGTAATTTTGAGGGAATAATCTGACAATTACTTGAATGGTAAATATTGAACGCTGGCCTGTTCTGCCGGTTGATCGTCTGCCAGAATAGGACATTGGTTAATCCCGGTTGACAAAGGACAAAGGGCTATTGAATCATCCCGGTTGATCGTCTGCCAGAATAGGACATTATAGAGCGAAGGGCTTTTGAATCATCCCGTTTGATAGTCTGCCAGAATAGGATATTAAATAACGAAGGGCCATTGAATCATCCCGGTTGATCGTCTGCCAGAATAGGACATTATAGAACGAAGGGCTTTTGAATCATCCCGTTTGATAGTCTGCCAGAATAGTATATTAAAGAACGAAGGGCCATTGAATCATCCCGGTTGATAGTCTGCCAGAATAGGACATTATAGAACGAAGGGCTTTTGAATCATCCCGTTTGATAGTCTGCCAGAATAGGATATTAAAGAACGAAGGGCCATTGAATCATCCCGATTGATCGTCTGGCGGAATAGGACATTATAAGACAACGACCTTTGAACTCTCCATTGAAGACTCGCAGTCTACACCGTGACAATAAAAAAAAAACCCCGTGACCATAACAATAACTATTTTCTATTTAATGAAATTTCCGATAAATCGGCCACTTTAAACATAGTGCTTGCACCTATGCACACCTTGGTGTGCGTATGTAAAACACCTTAGTCTGCATTATTACCTACGCTACATCTGTTTTCTTTGTGATTTTTGAAAAAACAGTATAAAATAGTTACAAACATGTGAGAATGATAAAATCCGTCTCAAACCTTGACGTTGCAGTCTTCCCTAAACGTTGTGGAACATTAGTTCACACGTGAAATGACGGGTGACGGGCGGGTTTCACCGACGTGTTGCTTTCCGCTCAATCAGAATGACAACAGCTGCGAACGGTTTTGGAACGACACATTTCATTCCTGATTTACCTCGAAGGTAAGATACGTCACGTTTGAAGCGTGTGCGTATATACTGAATGAATGAATTGCTTCTACGATTATTTTAAAAATAGGCGACAACCCCATCGCCAATTGTTTTTCTACACTAATGTACTTGAACCGATAAAGTCAGTTTTGGTAGTATCAGGTTGGCGACGCAACAATATAAAGTCTGAAGTCTAGTGATACCATGTATTTTTACAGTCTAAAAATTGTTAAAAAAAGGGAAATAAAAACGAGAGAAGTAGAGGAGACAAAGAATATTTACTAGGCCTAAACAAATTGTCCTCTCTTAAACTGACACTCCTTTCAATGTTAGTATCCTCCGGTCAACAGCCAACCAACACATCCAATCCCGGGCAACATATTTTGTTCTTGGAAAATTGGGAAAAACTCATTTCCATTTTTGTTGCCGGACCCAGGAATCGAACCTGGAATCTCATGTAGTCAAGTCCAACACCTGGACCGCTACACCAAAGAGTCGATTATTCCTCCTAAGGCTAATGTTATTTCTATAAGTTGCTTAAGAAAAGAAGAAACTAATTGCAATTTATCAGTTATTTATATTATTATTCGATAGATATATACTGAACATAGATAGGTACTGAACATTATAGGTCGCAAAACTAAATATTGATGTTAAAAAAGTATTAAAAAACGGCTGTATAAAGATGAACATTCGTGTGTTAAAAAGGAGTGTCGGTTCAATAAAAAAACAAAAGAAAAAACAGATTATAGCAGCTTGCAGACCTACCCGAATTTCGATTATCTTTATTTTTCTGTGGTAGTAATGAGTAGTCAACACGTAACATGTTTAGAAACATTTGCCCGCGGTTAAGCCCACGCTGTAATAATATAGCGCTGCCATATTATTCCACAGATAATAATACTAGAATGAGGGTTACAAAAAAAGTATACCATGCAATATGAACTAACATAAACAAATATTAATCTTGTTGTATATAACATACACACAAGCAAAATTGAGATTAGGAGCGTATTTATGATTTTGTCCTAATATAATATATTTTAGATTAACTACTACACATTTGCAGTTTTCAACACATTACAGTTTAGATAAGCTCCGAAGGAATTCAGCGTGAAGATATGCCTCCCCATGTGTATTACCAATTTACGAAAGTAAAAAACATAAACATAAAGAAGATTTCATGTGCGATTGTAACACCCAAATAAAACGTACCTAACATGCGACATTCCACAGCGACTTGCCTCGAAAACCGGTCACACCAAATTTCAAGATGGCTGGTTTGGCGGGAATACTTTACATACGTAAGCAATGTAATAGCTTAGAGCCTGCGCCTTGGTATTGTCATAACATATTTTTTGACATTAGCCTTGTCTCTTTCGTTATAGCTAATATGAAAGAGACAGAAACAATCTAAGCACACTAACTATGCAACGTTTACGATGCATGATGACGTCTGATTTCATGTGACACCCTTGAATTTATATACATAAAACGCTTAGCTTAGAAACACACTTATCTTGTGCAGCGTATAAGTTGCATACGTGGTCACAGTTTGTTTCTACCTTTAGTAATTACTCATACTTGTGCCGGTATTACTTTTATCTTTTATTCATTTCGAGGTATTGATTATTTTTATCTATATCTTAAGTTAAAAGGCATTGTAACCAACTAAATTAAAAAAAATCAAAGATATGTTTACAAAAATAAAAGTAAGAAGGTTGACTGTGATAAGTTTTTAGGTTCTTGTTAATTCTTCCGTTTTGTTTGCGAAGTTAAAAAAATATTATTTAAAAATTAGTATGTTTAAAATTGGCTGTTACGTTCAATCAATCTCAACTGTTACGTTCTGTCAATTTTAAACATGTTTTTGTTAAGTATAAAATGTATGTTCATATACTTCCGTTAATTTTGTAAAATTTTACCGAATTCACATCCAACCTTACAATATGCTTATTCTTGAAAGTTATCTTGTCACATGTATCCTTGTATAATCTAGTAAATAAGTTATCTAAATCCTATTCCACATTTAGTCATGTAGACGCTTGTTTAGTGGTTTCCACTGGTAGTATAGTGCTGTGAAACAACTTGCCCGGGTAGGCACCCACTGCCTTATCCATTCCTGCTGACACAATGACTCTGTCTTATTCTGTCTATCTCATGTCTGGAGGGTCGGGTAGTCGATAGATATGCACAGTAAGCATTCCACCTTGGCCTTGGGACAGCGACTCACCTGCAGCGTCTATGGTATTTATAAGCCTTGGTTGCCTCTTACATCACATCACATCAGGAGAGCCGTGTACTTGTTCGCTGACGTCTAAGAATGGTATGCGCACGCTCTATAACAATACATATTCGATGAAGTTTCACATTGACATTGCGTCGGAACTGGTTCGCGTTTGCTTTCAGTAAGTGCGGACGCATGGGGCGCGACCTTCACCTCGTTCGCGCCGGTACAGTTTAAACGCGGAACAAAAGACTGCCAAATTATCCTCCTGACGATTAATCTTGTTTTTTATTTTTTTGCGTTTCCTTATTTTTTTGGAAAGTAGACGGATTTAATGTGAATACGTTTTGACTTTACACAATAAAGATGTTAAAAGTGCGTTGATAATTAGAATTAGCCCCTAGCATAAGTAAATTTACGTCGACACAGAAACGTTACAATGACAATCACTGATGGTAGTTAAAGGTGTTGGTATCAATTTGAACAAAACTTTTCAGGGCTATAGGTGTTACCTTTATTTCATCTTTAGGAAATCCGAGTATAAGTAGTAGATACTTCGTCATTCGAAAAAGGTATCTAGGTTCCAGATGTGTTTAAATCATATCACGTTGTTTGTCCGCAATGGACTCCTAAACTACATAACCTTTTTCAATCAAATTTACACACCGTGTGCAGTTTGACCTAACTTAAAAGGTAGGATATCTTACATCTCAATTTATAAATAATAATATAATAAAATCACACATTAAGTTACAAAATACAGTAAATTTCACAAAACCAAATAATCATTTTAAATCATATTAACTCACTGAAATCCTTATATAATAAACAATTCGATTACAAAAAATAATAAACATAAAAATATAAAATTCAGAATGAAAGCATTTCAACAACTCGTAACCTAATACTTGATCCCATCTGTCTGAAGGGAAAGAAAGCCAGCAATTAAGGCCCATAATCACTAACACCGAACAATTAATACCACAGATATTAAAACCTTGCAATAAGCGTACAGACGCCACACAAAAAATATACAATCAAAGCTTGTGCTCCGCCGAACATTAATTAAGATGAAAGAATAAAGAGAAAAGTTCGTTAGAAATATAAGTCTTAAGAATTTAGCTGGTAAAGTGAATTTCGATTGAACATCGAATCGGATGTGAGTTTGTTCGGAACATTGCGGTTTCAGAAAGGTTGGCATTAACGCCAACACATTTCCAATTGAACTTTGCAATTGTTTATCTGTGGGAAATTAGATTTGTTCATAGAGTTAGTAGTAGAGCTGGCAGAATCTGTCTAATAATAATAATCGCCTCTGTGGTCTAGCGGTCCGATGTCGGACTTGACTTCTTGAGGTCTTGGGTTCGATCCCCGGGTCGGGCAACAACAAAAAAATAGAAAATGTATATTTTCAATTTTCTAATAAAAATGATGTTGACCGGGATTGGATTTATGCCCGGTTGGCGATAGGCTTGCCACCTATCACATTGTGGGACTTAGAATCTTCGGCTAGTCGTGGGTGCTCGGGTTGTGTCTCTGCCTGCCCGTTAGGGGATATATGCGTGAAGATACTTATCTGTAGGAAATTAGATTTGTTCATAAAGTTAGTAGTAGTGCTGGCAGAATCTAGGTGGTAGTAATATGCAATCCTCGTTGCCGCCAAATCTTATTAAAAGCTTGAGCAATTAGGTCACTTTTTGCCTACTTGACTTTCTTGGACGATTTATGTCTTATTTTGAATAAGTTAAACCCGATTTTGTTAAGTCGGGTAACTTGATGAAAAAAATTAACTTGACTAATGGCAAATGCTAACGCTAGTGCCAAAACTGAAGAAAAAAGTATTCTGCAAGGACTTGTCAGACTTGAGTTTTTTTATGAGAGAGGTCAATGAATAGTCACACTGGTCTTCTGATGTTCTTATGTCTGTAAAAATTTAGTGTTATCTTACCACCAGAAAAATATACCGTTCGTTTATCTGTGAATAAATTTATTATCAAATACCGAAGTGCAGTCGTGACAACTTTATGGGGAGATGAGGATCTCTCAAATTACGTAAGAGATGTCAGTTAATTGGTTTATGGAGTATGTTTTTTTGAAAGTATACATAAGTTTAAAGTAGGGTTGTCAGGTATTTTTATAATAAATATCGAAGTGCAAGCAAAACAATTGTTTGAATTATTTATTTATTGGATATTTTAACTTAAAATGCAAAGTACCGTTGCCCAAGAGACCTAACATAACTAATAAAAAGATTTTTTCCCACTAATAGATGCTTCCAGCAATGTCTTCTTTGATTTAGCTGCCTCATTCATTACATCGTGAATTACATAATTCAACACGAACGCGCAAAATCTTTAAGTGAACCCATGAATATGCGAACATGGAATCTTGTTACCTACTTTACATTTTGCCCCTTGAATTAGAAGACAATTAAACCGTAAATTAGGTACTCCCTAATTCACTCCTAAATTCTTCGCAAAAGCAAAAAAAACAGAAAAAAAATTGTGTGTGTACTTATGTACACGCGTTAGAAGTTATACTTCTTCGGCGTAATAAGATAAAAATCTTTTTAAAAATTTTGTCTTTTGCCTTATTTTACATTTGTAGACAAAATGACACTAACCATAGAAATTACTTTTACTTTGTTGGTACCTTTTTTTGAAAAACTAAAATGTTATATCTATAGCTAACTTCATCATGTCGGTGTGCGCGCATCGTAAAAATTTACTCTCATCATTTTTTCCTAACACGCCAAAAGAAGTATAACTTCAAAATACCGAACATCCCATACTTTGGTATTTTGTCGTTCCGAACACAGTGTTAAAATACCATAAGGTCCAATCGATTAAATTCTTGGCAACCCTGTAGTTAGGTAGGTACGTAGTTTAGTGACACGCTTAAAACGCAAGCGGGTTAACGAGAGGAAAAGTGCCTATTTCCGAGCCATAATGACCAACGTGTCAGACCTCGTTAACCGTCCAGCATTTCTAGAAAATATTCAACTCTGATGTATTTAGCGTCGGGATGTTACGACCCCATCGTAACGCAGTGAATTAATATGGTAATTTAAATGCTTAATAATTAAGTGTCAAATTACAAGGACTGCTTAGAAATATGTATAATAATAAAAGCAGTTTTCACTGTCTTAGATTTCAAAAATGATATCACCTCGACAAAAGATCAATGTTTTCCTCGATACCATAGTAGGTGTTTCATCAACAGACCAAGACTTTATAGGAATAGGTGAACCTCAAAAGTACCTACGCTCTTTTGAATATAAAAAAAACGTTTCATAAATGACGGAGAAAACTATTAAGATACATAAAATATGTTAGTTGAACTAATCCTTTTTTTGAAGTCGGATAAAAATCACAAAATATGTACCTGTACCAATATGTAGCTTACACTTGTAGATAGCTAAAGATGCCTTTACGAAATTGACCCTTAGACAAAACCATGACCAGAAAAACGATATAGGTTACTTTTATCCTAAAAACTTGAAAGGCTACTATAAGAAAGTTTAATCATCTTGAAACGCATCCGAAGTCCAAAAGGTCAGGTAGCCTTTCATAAATAAATAATTTTCCATATTATTTGCGGTCCTCTGTGTAGAATAGAGCATCTGCCTCTCCGCCTGACAGCTCGTGAAAGTAATGGGTTAAATTAATAATACATACATACATATCTTCACGCCCCTTCTCCCTTACGAAGTAGGCAGAGAGTATCGAGTGCCAGACCTCATGATCCTGACACATTCATTATCCTTTTCATACAAACACGTCAGCTTCGGTTTCGGTTATCAACAAAAATCGCCTGTATGATCTAGCGGTCCAGTGGTTGGACTTGACTTCCTGAGGTCCCGAGTTTGATCTCCAATCAGGCATCAAAATGAAAATGCGTTTTTATAATTTTCTAATAAAAAAATTTTTGGGATTGGATACGTGCCCGGTTGGCGATAAGCTTGCCACCTATCACAATGTGGGACTCAGTGTCTTCGGCTATTCGTGGGTGCCCTGGTTGTGCCTCTGCCTACCTCTTCGTGGATATAGGCTTGAAGATACTACTACTATTATCAACAACACGACCCATGGCAGAGTCTTGTAAAGAACTTTCTTGAATAATCCTCTCTCCATAATAGGACTGTCAGACTGTCCAGAGAATAGACACCCTTACCACAGGACAGCGTCCATATATAACACCTAAGATATTTATACCCCACCGTGGTATCTTACCTTCCAAAGAGTAGTACAGTAACACTGCTTAAATTATGCGCTTCGGCTATATTCGTCAAGCTTCGGAAATCCGAATGTATTTTAAAGATAGATATTTAAAGATCTATATAGGGTTGTTATTACATAATTAATAATTCCGCTTAAATTTAGATTAGGTCAGCCAATTTAAAAATAAAAGTATAAAGTGTAAAAAGAGTAAAAAGTGTAAAGCCGAAGCGCAAAATTTAAATACTTAGTATTACTATATGTTTGTTCGCAGTCCTCATAAAAAACTCTCGACATAAACGTACAGAAAATTATTTAGTTGAAGATTTTATACGAAACCAGTATTACACGTGTTTAAGGTAATTGATCTTTAGTAAATGCCAATGTCCGTGAATGTACAAATATTGAACAAAGTGATTTTCCACAGCACACTTTTGTTTGGGAAAAGAACAAGTGTTTTTAAAAATTTATACAATTAAAACGCAATAAAACTGCAAAATGCCGACTTCAATTATTCCACTATCATGTTGCAATTTAATAATTAGTTTTTTAAATACGTCAATTTTTATCGTCAAAATTAATCAATATCCCATATGCAGTTCCCAGCTATCATTACATAGTATAAAACACAGTCGCTTCCTCCGTACCTATGTTCCTTTGTATGCTTAAATCTTTAAAACTACGCAACGAATTTTGATGCGTTTTTTTATAGATAAAGTGATTGAAGAGGAAGATTCAGAGGTATATTTCATAACCGTGCGAAGCTGGGGTGAGCCGCTAGTACCTGATAATGCTTTAATTTTCGTTTGTTTTAAATATTATAAACGCAAACTTATGCATTATTAAGTGTAACTCATAAACCACTGGTCAGATTATAATAAAATTAATATGAAATTAAATCCGAGTCGTGACCTACCTCTCCAGAAAAGAATCATCGTAGTCGGTACGTTATTTATCGAGTAATCACGAAACAAATAAACAAAAATTAAAAAAAAAAACATATATTCTAATGAAGAATCTTATCGTTTTCGTCGGTTAAAAATTTAATTTTTACTTAACGCCGACGGTAATGCTAACGACGAAAATAAATACCATAAATTGTCTCAAGGTTTTTGTTTGAATGTATGCAAATATACGAGTACTTTATAACTAAAATGAAAACAAATGATATCATTGTTAAATACCGTAAGGTCCAGTTCCCACTATGCCGGACCGGCAGACCTTCCAGTTCAGCAAAATTGCCGGAAGGCCTAGTGGCGGTACAAATTTAAGAGAGACCTGTTGTTGTGTGGGATAAGACCGAAGATGTAGACATAGGATGTACCCAATACTTTCTTCTTTTATTTTGCTTTCTGTACCATCACCACAACACAACAATTTCGTTGTCCATTGTGAACACAGGGCCGAATTCAACTGAGGGGCTTGTCCAATTTTCTTTTGGGATCCAGTGTAATATCTACACTCGGTCCGGTGTCCAGTTTTCGGGAAATCTACCGGGCTGGCATAGTGGGAACCGAGCCTAAATTTTCATTAGGTTTCTGTTTTACGTATATACATATCTTGAGAGCAAGTCTCGTACGGGGTAGGCAGAGGCGAGTGGCAAATGTTACGATCCTTGCAGACCGCCTGGTTTTCTTCACATTAATTACCCTTTTTACACAAAGACCGATTTTGAAGACTCAAACTACTCTCGGATAAAACCCGAATAATTTGATAGTGGATTCACATTTTTTTTAAATATTAAAATTACGTATTTCAAAAATTCAAGAAATGAAAGATAATGTTACTTGTAATAAAAGTGACGGAAAGTGAAATATAATATAAATAAGTACGCCCATTGTAATAGTTGTAAAATTAAAAGTTTAACTTTCGACAAAACCTATATTACGGGCTCCTATGCAGAATAGACCACCTGCCTTCATGTCAGGCAGCTCGTAAAATGCGATCATAGGCTTACCGTTACTAACACCGTGACATCTGACAAGGTGGTAGAGCATCGCAGCGACTCACCCGGATTGGTACTAACGCCTTACATATTCCTACCGCCATAACGTCATGACGTGTTCTGGTTTGGAGGGTAGGGTATTCCGTAAACGAACTTTTCCTCACGGCCTGACCCTCAGGTTGGCAACGCATCATTACCACCTTTGTTGTCTCGAAGCGGCGTGAATTTTTTACCATCAAGAAACCCGTTTCCTTGTTTGCCTTCCAATATCGTAAAAAAAATCTCAATCACGTCAGCTTTCAGACAAAAAAATAGCATCAAAATCTATCCCTTCGTTTAAAAGTTATGATACCACAGACGAACACGTCAAAATAACACTCTGTTATTCCATTCATTAAAAACGACCACCAACCACATGTAAGTTGTATTCATAGAAAATTATAATGAAAATAAAAGTCCAGGATAAAGTTGAACAGCATATTGGTTGGTCCCCTGTCAGCGTCCAGAGATTTATTTAAAAAGTTTCATGCAGTCGGACGCTTAAGTGTTTTATATCGAAGCAAAAAGAGATCTCGACGCCAATCGAAATTAGATTACAGACGTTGCTACGAATTTAGAGGCAATATTTTACGCGACGCTCCCCCGTTCCTCTTCTAAACTCTAACAAATGACTTAGTTGAAGAAAAACTAATCTGTTTACAGGTTATATCCCAATTTAAGTAATTATTTAGAAAAAAAAAACAAAAAATAATAAAAAACCATCTTCATGCGCATATTCCGAAGAGGAAGTCAGAGGCACAACCAGGGCACCCACTAAGTCCCACAATGTGATAGGTGGCAAGCCTATCGCCAACCTGGCACATACCCAATGCCGAACAACGTTTTTTTTATTAAAAAATTCGAAAAATCCACTTTTTGCTGCCCGACCCGGGATTCGAACCCGGCATCTTAGGAAGTCAAGTTCAACGACTGAACCACTAGACCACAGAGGATACCTGAAAATCTTCACACCAAAATCCCGCCTGAAGGACAGGCATAGAGTATTGAGCGAAAAGTGAACGAAGTTCGCCCGGCCAGCTAGTAATAAAAATCTTCAAAACCTTTCATAGTGGAACACTGTTGGAAATGTCGTAGCGTTGAAAAATAATCTTTTTTCACAAGAGTGAACAATATCTTGATTCTCTTAACTTCACAATTTCCTCCGCAAGCCAACTACATATTTAAAGAAACTGTGAGCACTGAAAGCTTTGAGAAATATCGTTTCGGTTTTTAAAAAGCTATGCTACAATTTATTGACCGAGTTATACATTAATATGTGATGCCAAAACTTTGGACCCCTTTTTACACTGTGGCACCCACGACTATCCGAATACACTAAGTAGTGTATTCGGCTAGTCGTGGGTGCACTAGTTGTGCCTCTGCCTACCTCTTCCAGTTATGGGCGTAAAGATATTTTAAATTTTTTCCATGTTTATATATCTAGATATTTATAATATGTTTTAATCATTGGCCTCTTTGGTCTAGTCTCTAGCGTACACGCCAAGCTAGACCGTTCAACAGCGAGGCTTGGGTTCGATTCCAGACGAGGGCAGGCACAGATGTCTGCATTTCCGCGTCTTGGTGTTTATTAAATTTAATTGGGTGTCTATATAAGTATGTCTATGTATTAGAATCGTTGACTAACACCCATAACACAAGCATATAATTTGCTTACTATGGAGTTAGATTCCATATGTGTATCTTGTCGAGGTATTTTTCTCATATTAGTTCTTAATTGCATAACTTATACGATAGTTTGCCGACTTAGTAATTGGAAATCCTACTCCTTTTCTAACATTTGCAATATTGCACAAAATAAACTCTACTAAAGACGTAGACATTGATGAATAAACTACAATGCTATCATTAATCTTTAACTGATGGGAACTTAAAGGGTAAAAACTTAAACGTAAACTTACCTTTGCAGTAATATCTTAAGTAAAGATCGAAGTCGGTGACCTGAAACTTTGCGAACTTGAGAACAGATAAACCAAGTACGCGAATGAACATCTTTAAAGGTTAGAAATTTTAAATAAACGCTACCTACTGGGCAAGAATTACATATCTAATATCACACTAGGCAACCGATGAACGTATCCATTGACATTAACAGCCACAAACAGTTTGTACGGAAAAAATACGAAAAAAATCGTCCATTTTGAAACTTGGTTGCTGCTTCGCTGCTGTTGGATTTCTCATGATGGATTTTCCCCCGTGTTGGTCCGGGCTCCTTTGCAGAATAGACCACCTGCCTTCCTGCCAGGCAGCTCGTAAAAGGCGAGCATAGACTTAGCGTCACAAAACCCGTGACATCCTACTTAGTGGTAGAGTTTCGCAGCGACTCGCCCTATTTGGTACTTACGCCTCGCCTATTCCCGGGGCCATAGCGTCCAATGCTTACCGTTGACGTGTTCCGGTGCTGAGGGTAAGGTATCCGGTGAACTTACTTTTGCTCGAGGCCTAACATCCCGGCCTCAGGTGGGCAACGCATCATTACCACCTTTGGTATCTCTAGGCGGCGTGAATTTCATCAGGAAATCCGCATTCTTATTTGCCTTCCATTATCATAAAAAAAACTTTCTTTGTTGTAGTATAATGCCACCCGACCGAAAACTGTTACTTATATCCAAAATACCCTCCTTGGCTCACGAACTTTGGATGAAATATAATGATATTCAATCGTTTATCGATACGAGCAAAAAGGGTTCTAAGCTACTAAAATATAACCCGTAAGGATTAAAAGCCCTCGACCTGAACTTTGGCGAACTTCAAAACAGATAATAAGGGATTGTACCGATCTTAAACTAAATATTAACCAATATTAGCTATATTTTGAAGTGAAAACTTCTTAAGCGTCGTTGCGCACTTTTTTGGAATGGGTAAAAACTTGTAAACTCGCATCAGATTGTCAGATCGTAAGACAGCGCAGGGCGTGTGCGCGAATAGGAAACGCAGGGCGCTTGCATCTTAAATGAAACGTATGTTCATTGCTGTTTTTGTATTGCTTTGATGTTTCCGAAGAGTATAGGATTCGCAATGGATAATACGCCTCAATATATCTACCATGACATGGGTAAAAGACAATATGATAGCAGATACGTATAATATCAACAGACATTGCTCTATTTGATCCATCTTCAAAATAAGTTTTATGTGTAGACGAGCAATGTTTGCTACACAGATAATATGACGACGCTCCTAACCGTCACGTAGTCTTACTTTAGCGAGTTTTGTCAAGCCAAACGCAGGTTATTGATATGAAAATAATATTTGTTCATAAATGATAGTATTTTCATATTATTAAAGCAATTCGTGCAAAATTATTTCCAAACCATTCCAATATATCAAAAATGCACAACGTTAATATTCAAGTTTTCTCTTTTGCCGGCACTCTCGGAGTGCAACCCGCCTTTTTTTGTTTTTTATGACTAAAAGAGCAAACAAACATGCAGTTCCTTTGATGGTAAGAGATAACCGCAGCTATAGACACCATAAATGTTGCACGTGCGATCCTGTGACCAAGGTAAGTCCAATTGTGCATCTACCGGCTACACTACCCTTTGTACCGGAACATGAAAATCTCATTATGTCGGCAGGAATAGATAAGGCGGGGATCCCTACCCGGGCATGTTGCTCTACCGCACTCTACCACTAGTGGCCTAGTTGGTGATGATCCGTTTTACCTTTCTCGCGAACGAACGAGCTGCTAGGCAGGACGGTAAATGGTATATTCTACACGTACCCGGATTAACACGGGGATATTTTTTGTTGTAAAATTATAATATTCGCTCGAGTTTTAGTCTATGGTAGCATTAAGAGTATCTGAAAACGGCTTGTTTGTACTAAAAGTATCTTGGCACTTGGTACTCGATAGTCTCTGCCTGAAGAAACACTTGTGCTGTTTTGCGTTTCACTTACAATTTATTATTTTATAAATAGCCTACTGGTTTCGCTATTGCAGGATCATCAGGGCTAAAAATTAAACGCCGATATGAAAAACATCAAATAAACACATAGCACTTAAAATAAAGACAGTTTTGGATCATTTACATTTTAAGAAAAATATAAATAAATCAAAAAAAGGAAATTTTAATGCGTGTCATTAGTATACCTATTTTGTTTTCATTTGCAGATAGACAATTGTCTGTTATTATACGTCGCCTAAGGCTGCTTCTGATTCGAAGCAAAATGTGAAGCGAGCTTGTTTCACTGTGCAATAGATGCTGTGGTGGGGATTTGGTGTCTTCAAGTGACATGGCTTTCCGGAAATTTCGTTTTGCTTGCTGCGTTCTGATAACTCTATGAGACTTTACGAGGATATATATTACAGAAAAGCTGCAGCAGAGCCTTGAAATCCAGATAACATTTTATGTTATTTTATTTGCCTTAAAATATAGGTTTCTTACCAAATTCTACTTCTTCTACAACACTAGCAAATTATACCTGAAAAAAAACAGTAAAAGTTAGTACCATTTATAATAAAATATTTAAGTTACCAAATGAAGTAAGTAGTAAGTAAGTTTTTAGTAATAACAAATTGTTACACCGGCGAATTGGCTGTTGGGTGGATTTTAAAGTATGACACTATAATATTACATAGTAATTTCTTAAATAAGATTATTGGCTATATATATTTCTTTCATGTTGAATAGACCATCTTTACCTTAGCAACACGTTCAATGACCTAAATACAAGTAGCTTATGTGCTATTTCAGGCAAATTTCTTCCAGATGCGTACAGACGTTCAGGTGTGATAAAGTTCCATTCATCCAATGAAGTAGTCCTGTTAGTAGCTGATAATATGAAACGATACGAAGTTCATAGGGTCGGCTGGTTTATCATATAATCAGTAGTTAATTTAATAGCTCACTTAGAAACTCAAGAAGTAAAACTCAACTCACTAATATAGGTATCTAAGCACAGCTTTTAAAGTATATTTTTATTTTTTTTATTACTTTTTATTTATTCGGCAAGGTGTTTACAAAACTTTGATGCATCTTAGGGTTTGAATATTTTAGTGAAATGCCATTCATAACTTTATTTAAACTAATATCTACAGTAAAAGGAAAACAAAGTATCAGTTTTCCCAATTACACACACGGACACTAGTTAAGTATGTACACTAAAAATGACTAAGCAAAATCAACAGAAACAAATCACTAAGCTTTTTCACTATCGTAATTGATGTAATGTTGTAAAATGATTTATTAAGTATAATACTTCTTCTCACGTTACTTGTACGCTTCAAAGATAGTAACTGCACTGAAATGCCTGCTGTTGACTTTTCCTATATGAAAAGGTAGCCAAAGTACTTTTCATAAAAGTCTACTCAATGCGAGAATCGAACCTTTCATAATAACTGTAAACTTGCTATAGACTAGAATCAATCTTATAACCTTATAAGTAGTCGCCTCTGTGGTCGAGCGGTCCAGGGTTAGACTTAACTTCTTGACGTCTGGTTTCGATTCCCGGCTCAGTCAATAAAAAAATATAAAATCTGTATTTTCAATTTTCTAATAAAAATAATGTTGCTCGGGTTTGGGTATGTGCCCGGTTAACGATAGGCTTGCCACCAATCAAATTGTGGGACTCAGTGTCTTCGGCTAGTCATGGGTGTATTGGTTGTGCCTCTGCCTACGGTTTTGGAAATATGGGCGTTAAGATACTTATAACTAATTTATAAATTATATGTAATATGTTTTCGTTTTACATATCTTCATTTGATTTTCAGGAGAGCCGTACGCTTGGCGCTGACCTCTCTAAAAAATCCTATTCCACTTATTTCAGATAACATATTTTCTATTAAGAGACACAGCTCTTGCTTTTTCGTAATATAGTAGGGGAGCCTGCGATGCTAAATATGTAGCAATCCTGCGTCATGGGGACCCTTTGGGCTTTGTCGTTTCACTTAACGGTGCGCTCTAGAAGCTAAAATAGCAATTCCAGTCACTTGATCATAGCCGAACTCATCAGATATTAATAACATATATGCCTAATATTTCTTCGATGATAAATAAATAAATAAATAAATAAATAAATACCCCTGGACAAATCACACAAATTGAATCTAACCCCAAAGTAAGCAAAGTATAAGCTTGTGTTATAGGTGTTAGTCAACGATACTATTACATATAAATACTTAAATAGATACCAGAATAAATTTAATAAACACCCAGACCCGGAAATGCAGACATCTAAATGTTCATCACACAAATGCCTGCCCCCGTCGGGAATCGAACCCGAGCCTCGCGGTTAGTCGATGTAGTTAGGCGAGTACGCTAGCCACTCGACCAACGAGGCGGTCATAGAAATATGTCAATCAGACAGATTGCTGTAATGCACAATTAACACATTTGACTTGGTTTTTCAAAGTTTTGAACCTCCTACTCCCATACATCTTGTTCAAATCATCAGAAAATTCAAACTTGCATCCAATAAGCCTCCCATACTTTAATCTGACTCGCTCGAGTAATTTTCAAGCCAAAAACAATTAGACAGACAACCCTACACGCACCTCTATATAGAGATTTGGTACATAATGGAGGTGTTTAGCAATTGTACAGGGTGTCTCCCACATCTTAATCTAAAGCGCCAGAGTTAATTCAAAAATCCCCTTTTGGGCTCCCCTACTAATATGTACGTATGTATTACGCTTATTCTTACTAACGGATGTCGGTTATCCCCAATAAAGGATTTTATTTTGTATATTACAGCTCATAAAACTTCATGAGTCTAATAAAGCACAACTGTTTTTCCATTAACACAGGCTTGGGTAAGGATTTGTACCAACATAAATGTGAAGGAATATTTTTATAACAGACTAGACTTGGATTAGGGCGGAATCCTTGTATTCTTATTTATATGTTTTAATAAACATAGAGAAACAAATAGATGATTTTTAGAGTTCCTTAGCCGAGTGACTGAAACAAAACCCTGAGCTCTCTTATCAATTTCTTTTTTTTTATGGTAGGCAAACAAGCAGACGAATTTCCTGATGGTAAGAAATTCACGCCACCTAGAGACACAAAAGATGGTAATGGTGCGTTGCCAACCTGAGGTCGGGATGTTAGGCCTTGAGCAAAAAGTTTACCGGTTACCTTACCCTCAGAACCGGAACACGTCAAAGGCAAGCATTGGACGTTATGGTGCCAGAAATAGGTAAGGCTACTAGCCTACTGCGAAACTCTGCCACCTAATAGGATGTCACGGTTTTAGTGACGGTAAGCCTATGCTCACCTTTTTCGAGCTGCCTGGTAGGAAGGCAGATGGTCTATACTGCTAAGGAGCTCGGACCAACACGGGGAAAATTAATAAGACTCAGAGTAAAATACACACACATTCCAAGTCCCTTACGCGGTAGGAATGGGGTATCGAGTGCCAAATGTAACGAATTTTGCAGACCTGCCTGGCTTCTTTCACATTCATTACCCTTTTCATGCAAACACGCTAGTTTCGAAGATTCTTCACACCACCCTCGGATATTACTATAAATTTTAAAGAAAGAAAAAATTTCGCCCCAAACGGGATTTGAACCTGTAACCTTTCGTCTCAAGCCGACGAATGCTCTAACCAATTGAGCTACTGAGGATTCAAGTCCCGTGGCGAAATTTTTAATTCCTTTCTAACCCGTTAACGCGGGTAGTTATGTCCTATAGATACACAATTCTGAGCACCCATCAAATGAGTTCATCATTACAAATGCACAGGGCAAGTGCTAAAAAAAATAAAAAAATAAAAATACGTCTCGGATATTACCCTAGCGATTTGATCGTAGAATGTCAATCTGGCTATCCCCGAATGCCTATGTCTATCTATCTACATTCGCATTGTGTATATGAATTGTTTATTGACATTACAGTGTTGCAAAGACTGTTTGTGTTCCGGTTCGGAGGGGAAGGTAGCCGGTAAACTTACTTTTGCTCGGCACATCCTGACTTCAGGGATGCAACGCACCATTACCATCTTTGGTGTCTCTAGGCGGCGTGAATTTCTTACCATTAGGAAATCCGTCTGCTTGTTTGCCTTCCTATAACATAAAAAAACAGGTTCCACCTTGAAGTCTACGTTTATTAATAAAACCGTTATAGATGCAATATACATATTTATTGTCTGTCCGTCCGTATCAATAAATTAAAATTAAAAAAATAGTTTATTCTATACATATTTAGTTATTATAAATGGAGATGTGTAATATTGAGGTTTCTCAAACTTTTTATTCCTAAGGTCAATAGTTTGAAAGACATACACTTCCAAAGTGAGAAAATGCTTTAGAACATGCCCCCGTGTTGATCCGGGCTCCTGTGCAGAATAGACCATCTGCCTTCCTGTGCCAGGCTGCTCGTAAAAGGCGAGCATAGGCTTGCCGTCACTAACACCATGACATCCTACTAGGTGGTAGAGTTTCGCAGCGACTCACCCGGATTGGTACCACCGCCTTACCTATTCCTTCCGCCATAACGTCATGACGTGTTCCGGTTCGGAGGGTAAGGTAGCCGGTAAACTTACTTTTGCTCGAGGCCTAACATCCCGGCCTCTGGTTGGCAACGCACCATTACCACCTTTGGTATCTCTAGGCAGCGAGAATTTCTTACCATCAGGAAATCGTCTGCTTGTTTGCCTTCCAATATTATAAAAAAAAACACATACTTTTTACTTCTAACTTCTGAAGTACGAGAGTGAAAACCCTAAAAGAAATGTATGATGTAGATTCAACTTTCAACGAAAACTGGTTTGAACAAGATATATTTATAAATGTTCCAGATAAAGCACGTTTTTAAAAACCGCAAAAATTAATCATTCTTACAATTATGAAAAACACAGTAATTTTTGCTGGTTAATATTATACAGGTATTTTATGACATCCAGTGAACTATTATTTTTTCCCCGTGCTGGTCCGAGCTATCATATGCTTTCCTGCTAGGCAGCTCGTAAAAGGTAAGCATAGGTTTACCGTCATTAACACCGTGACATCTGACTAGGTGGTAGAGTTTCGCAGCAACTCACCGGGATTGGTACCACCGCCTTACCTATTCCAGCCGCCATGAAGTCATGACCGGTTCCGGTTTGGAGGTAGCCGGAAAACTTGCTTTTGTTGGATGCCTAACATCACAGCTTCAGGTTGGCAACGCACCATTGCCACCTGTGTTGTCTGTGGCGGCGTGAATTTCTTACCATCAGGAAATTCGTCTGCTTGTCTGCCTTCCAATAACGTAAAAATAATACCTCCACATTTACATACAAACACGCTAATAACATCTTTACATAAAATAAATCTGTAGAAGGGTCAATTCTGTACATTGAAAATATTGAAAAAATAAATAGCAGGGGGTGTTACTGGATCGATACCAAACCCAAATATGTGATTAAAAATTTTTTTGTCTGTCTGTCTGTCTGTATGTTCAGGCATCACGTGAAAACTAGTGGTTCGATTTCGATGAAACTTGTCCCAATTATACCTTAATATTCTAGGCATAAAATGAGATAGTTTTTATCCTGGAAAAATACGAAAAAAAAATCTTAATTTTTCAATTTTAGACCGACATCCGCGCGGACGGAGTCGCGGGTGGCAAAAGAGTCCGGACCAAGGCAGCAGATCTGCAGAAGCAGTGACCATTGGCACTCTATATTCTCCACTTATACAGCAATGGACTTGGGATGAAGATATGTATGTAACATGAAAATCAAACCAGTAAACGCTAAGCCTAAATCAAGCCTAGTCCGGGCTTCTTTGCAGAATAGACTGCTTTCCTACCAAGCAGCTCGTAAGAGGCGAGCATAGGCTTACCGTCACTAAAACCGTGACATCTGACTAGGTGGTAGAGTTCCGCAGCGACTCGCCCGGATTGGTACCACCGCCTAATCAATCCATTTCTGCCGCCATAACGTCATGACGTGTTACAGTTCGGAGGGTAAGGTAGCTGGTAAACTTACTTTTGCTCGAGGCCTAACATCCTGACCTCAGGTTGGCAACGCACCATTACCATCTTTGGTGTCTCTAGGCGGCGTGAATTTCTTACTACCAGGAAATCGGTCTGCTTGTTTGCCTTCCAATACCATAAAAAAATCGAAGCAAAACCTTCTTTCCTCAAGTTTTACTGACACAAAAGCGAATAAACTTGTGAAACCAAATAAAACATTTAGTAGTGCATTACTTTATTCAGAATTCTTCCATAATCGTTTTACATATTCATTTAAATGTCGGGGTGCGTTCAGACGTGACGTCTGTCCGTATTTGAATGGCAAATGCCCCATCTGCGCTAGCTGAGATTTACATGATCGTTTCGAATCTTGCAAACCATTTTGTTGGACAATTATAGCTAAGCGTATTCTAATTCTAACGTTTAAAAATAAAATCTAATTCGGATTACTTATCTCTTATTTTAAATTACAAAATAGGGCAAAATTACAAATTTTTCCCCGTGTCGGTCCGGGCTCCTTTGCAGAATAGACTTCCTTTCTACCAGGCAGCTCTTAAATGGCGAGCACAGGCTTAATGTCACTAACACCGTGACATCTGACTAGGTGGTAGAGTTTCACAGCGACTTACATGAATTGTTACCACCTGCCGCAACCTTACCTATTTCGGCCGCAATAACGTCATGACGTGTTCCGGTTTGGAGGGTAAGGTAGCCGGTAAACTTAATTTTGCTCAAGGTCTAACATCCCGGCATCAGGTTGGCAACGCACCATTACCACCTTTGGTGTTTCTAGGCGTCATAAAATTCTTACCATCAGGAATTCCATCTACTTGTTTGCCTTTCAATATCATAAAAAAGGTGTTGGTTAAAAATCAAGATATATTACACATAATATATAATTCTTCTGTGAGTGTGTATGTCACTGAACTCCTTTTAGACGACTGGACCGATGTCGATGAAACTTTTTGTGTGTGTTCTAGGGAATTCGAGAATGGTTTAGATTAACAATTTGGTCCACTGGAAAATGTTTTTTAAATAAATTTTTAATAATAAGTAGTTGTTGATTTTAGAATGTTTCACATCGGATCCGACAGACAGCGCTACTGTCTAAGCATTAATGTCAAGCGATACGAAGTTTGCTGGGTTAGATAGTTACACACAAAGTGTGAACGTCTAGAATCAGTCGAATAACGCTTGGTAGCTGCGAGGTCACCCGTCTAATGTGTTTAGTCCTTACGTCACCGGCCGCCAGACAAACGCTACTTGAATAACAATGATCGATGTCCACCACAATGATAATTAAATTTTCCACACGCTTGACGATCCAATACGGAACGAATTTCAAAGGTTCTCGAACTTTATGATTCGGTTACTCTACGACTATTGCATCTAAGATAGCAAAAATTTAAATGAGCGATATCTAGGGCTTGATATATCTAAGATTTTTATTAATTGTAATAAAATTTTTGTAATGTAAGATAAGACTGTAAATTTATTTATTTTTATTTATTTATTTATTCATTTCTAAAAATACATTTACAAAGCATAGTTTCTGGTGGATGCCTCACTAGGCAAGCCTGTATCGAGGCAACCTTGCAACCTGTTTTCATAATTGTTATTCGCCATCGCCTTTTAACAATAAACTATTCCAATAAAAGTTACAGCTAAATTACATCAAAAAACTAAAAATAAAATAATATCTATCATAATATAATCTATATGACCGCAAGCAATAAATACAGATACAAATATGCATTGTAACAACATTTTGATAATCGCAAAATTAAAATTGTTCTATAATCCCCACCAAAACCTGTACCAACTAAGATTCTTATCGATCATGTAAGCATTGAAAAAAACAAATTCATTCATTCATTTATTTAGAAGTTATGCCGCAGATAGATACCCCTTAACCGGCTACCCTACCCTCCGAACCGGAACACGTCTGACGTTATGGCGGCAGGAATAAGTAAGGCGGTGGTACCAATCCGGGTGAGTCGCTGCGAAACTCTACCACCTAGTCAGATGTCACGGTGTTAATGACGGCAAGCCTATGCTCGCTTTTTACGAGCTGCCTTGCACAGGAAGGCAGATGGTCTATTCTACAAAGGAACCCGGACCAACACGGGGAAATGTTATTATAAAACTGTAAATATTCCAAAAATAGGAATATATAGCAAATAAAGATGATTGATTGATTGATAGGTATTTATTTTATAAATACACAATAACGATACAGGGTACTGGATTCAGCACATCCATATGAACACATATTTCATATATTTGTACACGACATATAATATATAACTTACAGAAGACGCACCAAGATACAACGAGCAAACAAACTTGAATCTTAAAACGTGTAACAAAGGTTTACATTGCGTTGAGTGAATAGATCGATCCTCACAAATATTAATTAAAATGCAAATTAGGGGCCGAACTCATAGAATTTAATTATCTTTTGACCAGTCATTAAGTCATTAAATGACGTCTCTGGGCGCTGTCATTAAAACGACAATTACAAGACTCATATAAATATAATAATACAATAATCGCAACATGACGTCATATATGATTGTCTCGACTTATTTCATTAACAGTCATATATATCTATATACTTAAGATTTGGATAGTATTTTATATGCGCACTTGGTACGTTTAAGGATAGGTTGTTACCTACATTTATGGTCATTTAAGATACCTTAAGGTCGAGCAATAAGGGTGGCCGACCTCAAAATATTTTTTGATGTGGCATTTAAAATCCATATAACCCTTAATTTTCTACATTCTAAGGATAAACTGCGAAGAAATAATCTCCTAACATTTTCGATACAAACTGAACTGGTAAAACAAAATTTGCCGGGACAGCTAGGAAGTTTTTAGTTCATTATGTCTTGAATATTTTTTTTATTTATAAGTAAGTACAATGCGGTAAGCGTGCTTATCAAAGCCGACCATCTACTAGCGAGTACCAAATGTCAAACCTGACGTAAGACTCTTTGAGAGGTACACCTCTTGAAAGAACTTTAGCCGCGAAATAAAAACACCCTATATACGGATTAATAAAACACCAAAGAAAGTATTCTATTCTGCCTTTATGATAAATGTAATATTTATCTAAACTTATCTATCGATCATCACTAGTAGCTCACGTATCGATATCGATACTCTATTTTTTCTGGACAGCTTTAGTAATGTCAGAATGGCAGCCATATTTTGTAGCATATTGCAAGCTTTTTAGTAGCTATTCCAAGTCCATATACGAGGTCAATGAGCCGACCACCTATTAGCGAGTACTAAATGTCAGACCCGACGTAATACTCTTCAAGAGGCACATCTCTTAAAAGAACCTAAGCCGCGGAATGAAAATACCCTATACATGGATAGATAGGTACACACCAAAGAAAGTATTCTATTCTGGCTTTAAAATAAATGTAGTAAATTAAATAGATAAGATATATGGAATATAGTTCCCAAGGGCCGCGAGCTTCACATTGGGAAACTCTGATCTTAGGAAACAGAAGATATTTATGAAGCGGTTTAACAGCAAATATTCTAAGTGCCCGCTCCCAGTAATCCTCTGGGCACCAATTCATTTCCAACTTACTGGAGTATTAAGTCATAATAGAGCCGCAAGAAAAACGACATGAATAATAAAGATAATGGAAAACAATTTTATAAACGTGAGGTCTTAAAGTTTTGAAATTTATTAAGAAATGGATATTAAAATAATAATACAGTCTTTGCCATGCTTTAGAGGTTTTTAAACACGATTTATGACAAAATAAACCGCTAATTATAAAAAATGTATTTGCAAAGTGTTGCATTTATTTTTTTTACCCCGTGTTGGTCCGGGCTCCTTTGTAGAATAGACCATCTGCCTTCCTGCCAGGCAGCTCGTAAAAGGCGAGCATAGGCTCACCGTCACTAATACCGTGACATCTTACTAGGTGGTAGAGTTTCGCAGCGACTCGTCCGGATTGGTACCACCGCCTTACAAATTCCTGCCACCATAACGTCAATGCCTGCTGTTGACGTGTTCCGGTTGGAGGGTAAGGTAGCCGGTAAACTGACTTTTGCTCGAGACCTTACATCCCGGCCTCAGGTTGGCAACGCACCATTACCACCCTTGGTGTCTCTAGGCGACGTGAATTTCTTACCATCAGGAAATCCGTCTGCTTGTTTGCCTTCCAATATTATAAAAAAAAAAAAACTTTGGTTGCTTTTGTGTATAATGCTATCACAATATACCATCACCACATAGTACCCATAAAAAATCGCTTTTCGTTATAACAGATGTAAAATAAGCCTTTATTTTGCTTATTCCGCGTAAGCAGTGTAACTCTATTTGTGATCTGGTCGCGGTGGTGGGAGGTGGGAACTTTAGGTAGGGTTGTCACATGTGAAGAACGTGACAATCTATATTATTTCCCGAGCTCTTCCTATATTCGTGTTCTGGTCGCGGAGGTGGGTGGTGGGAACGTCAGTTAGGCTTGTCACATTCTGTGTCGTTTGGAGGATCGTTTGCCAGAACAGTTACACTGCTTACGCGGAATTAGTAAAATAAAGGCTTATTTTACATCTGTTATAATGGATTTCCGCAAAGTAACGCCTGATTCCATAAACTACCGCTTTCCGTTGTCTATTCCTATTTATTGATTAGATATTTAAAACTACGCAACGGTTTTTGATGCAGTTTTTTAATGAAAAAAGTAATGCAAGAGGAAGAATTATAAATAACTAGCTGTTCCCGCGAACTTCGTTTCGCCCGTTCAGTTTGTATGGGAAAAATTAAAATGTTGTTTTTCCCAGTTTCCTCACAATTGAACAGGATAAAAAGTGTCCTATGTCCTTCTCCCGGTTTTAAGTTACCTCCCTACCAATTTTCAGCCTAATCGGTGTAGCCGTTCTTGAGTTATAAACAGTGTAACTAACACCACTTTCTTTTATATATATAGGATGACAAAGATTTTTTCCACCCATGCGAAACTGTGACGGGCTACTAGTAAAATATAATCTAAAAACAAATGTAGCTTGCTAGATGTAGGTATCAAATCTTTTGTAGGACAATGACTGCGCAACCTACATATTTCGCATTCATAATATTACACACTGCATAATAATATTACCAAGAAAAAAGCCATATCTTACCTAGTAGTTATGGAAAAACGTAAGTATTTTTTGACTATTTCAAAAGGTTTAGAAAAGTAGATAGATATGTTAAAATATAATGCAATCCTTAATCCATACTGTACTGTGCCCGCGATTTCGCTCGTATTAAATCCATTTATATTTTTGAGTAGTCGTCGATACAAATTTCATTTTCGTTTTGCCAAATTTGATCAAACATGCGTTACAGCCGCACTCAGAGACGTTGGTAAGTACAATAAAATAAAAAAATATTCAGTACTTATTCTAATTCATACTGTATTCTAAGTATTCATATTTTTAAACAAAGAAACACTTGTACTGTTTTACGTATCACTAAAACTTAAACTACCTTAATTACTTTAGTTAAGTTTTAGCCCTGATGATGTTGTATAAGCGAAACCGGTAGGCTATTTACAAAACAATTAATTATAAGTGATAAGTAAAACATTACAAGTGTTTCTTTGTTTAACAATATGAATATTTGGAAGTTTTACCAAGCGCCGACGATGGAAAATATCGAAATGAATTCTAAGTAAACAAAAATATACATTATTTTGTAAAACTGAAAAACCACTTGCCGGAATTCACCAAATTTATACTTTTGAAACATTTATTACTTAACAAAAACATAATCATTAAAATTCATTAATGATTGACGTAGTAATAGCGTAACAAACATACAAGAAAACAGTCAAATTGAAAACCTAAATTCACTAATACAATGTTCATAGAGTTAGTATCTTCGGCTCGTCATAGGTGCCCTGGTTATGCCTCTGCCTACCTCTTCGATGATATGGGCGTGAAGATACTTTACAATGTTCATAACAATTATAATACAGGATCACGCAATCGAAAAACAAACTTAACAAAACTTTACAATGTAAATTAGTTAAGTGAAAAAGCGAGTTCGCATCTATTTATGTACATATTTTATTGTGAAACCATTTGCTTAACCGAGGTCTAGTGTAAGCAAATTCATAGTTAAGGAGGAGCCACTTAGTCAACTATGCCAAGGATAAAGCATTAAAGTGAATTACTGAGTAACAGTATAACGTTACGACGCTACGAGATTTTAGCGACAAACATTATAAAAGCTTTTTGATAAAGAAACAGAATTAACAACGATTTGCTTGAAATGCTTTTATGGAAACATTATTTCTTTAGTTAGGAGCTTATGTGTTATTCCAGATTTAATCTATCTCTATGTTGAATTTTATCAAGATTCGATTAAGTCATTTTGGTGTCAGGCTGTCAGTCATTGAAAGTATCTTCCGTCGCACCAAAATTCGCAACTATAACATTTCACATTTAAAGTTAATAAGTCTTTTCTCTATAAAGAACTTAACTGACCCGGGGATCAATCTGCCTTTCGCTTACCAAGTCGCTTAAACACAAACTCACACGCACACACACACACACACACACACACACACACACACA
>NJDD01001634.1:156430-196098 GCA_002245505.1 Calephelis nemesis
TTTTTTGTAGCATTAAAAGTTTTGTGACATTATTTTGCTTGAAAGCTAACGTGATCTATATGATTAGCTACATTTCATGTAGGTTTATTCGCGTGTTGTTGAACATTTTTGATTTAAGTTACAATTGTATAGTCAATGGTTCAGTGCTTTCTGAGTTAAACTTATTGATAAGTGTTAATTATTTTTTATGATATTGGTAGGCAAATAAGCAGACGGATTTCTTGATGGTAAGAAATTCACGCCGCCTAGATACACCAAAAGTGGTAATGGTGCGTTGCCAACCCGAGGCCGGGATTTTAGGTCTCGAGCAAAAGTAAGTTTACCGGCTACCTTACCCTCCAAACTGGAACACGGGTGAGTCGCTGAAAAATCTTAACTTTGACTGTTTAATACTGAAATTGAAGTTGGATTTGTTGTTTTACTGCTTTTAACCTATTTTTCGTAATACTGTTTTTACGTTCGACTTATAACTAGCTTATAATATAAAAAAACAGATCTTCATTATTTAATAAATGCGACAAGTTATTCAGTTTGCAACACCGTACCAACACATGTAGATGTAATGGGGCTTAGAAGAAATAATGTGGCAAAGTTTAAAAATAAAATACATAATAATGTTCGCCAATTTGCACATAGCATTTTTCTACATCAGGTTCCCTCATTTAAGTTATTGGTAGTCTAATAATAGGCTTATTTCATTCTACTACTTTGAACTTTTCAACTTTCAAAGGCTGAAACAGTAGTGAAAGTAGGTACTTAAGTATACAACTTAAGGTCAGTGAAGCTGCAAAAAACAACAGTAATACCTACTCAAATTTCATTAACACGTCTCGATTTGATAATCCTTTTTTCAAAAAAGCTAATAATTGCGAGAAGGTCTCACATAGATCTTATCATGATCCAACTAGTGAAAGAATTATCAAACCGCGACGTGGGAATAAAATCGGAGTCGGTTTTTTTTTCTTTTACTGCACTTAAATAATGTCACAGGTACTTATAAAGAAATTTCAACCATAGCAAAAAAATGCAATACGTAGTAAAAAGTGGCTACTTAATTTTTTATATACATATTGCGAGTCGCTAAATATTATAATTTTATATTTATTATTAAGATCTATGTATAGTATGTACTTAGTATTGGTTCGATTTTGTAGAAACTGTGCAGTTGCAGCACCTTTAAACGAGTATTTGTTTATGATTTATATTAGGTTATGATTTACTTAGATCCATTTTCTGTGATACAAATGGTTAGAGACCATAATGTTGGAGACACCATAGCTGTTACAGGTGTGTCGCTATTCAATGACCAGGGTGATAGGCCAAGTCAAGCAGCTACACTACGATCCGGAACGAGCCATTATACTATCATTGAGGTGGCAGGAATATGACACGCAGGGGATCTTGACCAGGACAAATTGCTGCACAGTGGCCTTCTTTCTTAGCGGTTCCACTAGACATAGATTTGCCTTTAAAATAAAACGAAACCACTAAAATTACCTAGGTTTTTATTAATTTTTTAACATTTTTAGATAAGTGTTTTTTTGCAAGCTCTTATTAAATGTGTTAAATGTATTCAAGGTTAACGATTTAACTTTAAACATTACTTGCAACAAATTCAGTAGATACTTATCAAGCAAATTTGGCGATGTGTCATACGTTTTATTTATTTAATTGTTATATTTTAATACGTCGCCTTGCCACATCGCCTCTGTGGTGTAGCGGTCCAAGTGATGGACTTAAACTCCATCAGGGCCTGGGTTCGAATCCCAGATCGGGAAACAAAAAAATGTGGTATTTCCAATTTTCTACTAAAAGAAAAATGTTGCTCGGGATTGGGCATGTGTCCGGTTGGCGATAGGCTTACCACCTATCACATTGTGGGACTTAGTGTCTTCAGATAGTCATGGATGTCCTAGTTGTGCCTCTGCCTATCCCTTCGGGGATATGGGCGTGAAGATACTTTTTTACTTTTACACGTTACAATCTATTTACCGTGTCTTTACTAGCATATAAATGATATTGCTACAGGTAAGTATTTAACAGAGATGTTTAATGTAAAAGCATATCCACATTTCCATACTTATATTATAGATGTTTTTTGCCAAGCTTAATCGCTGTACCGATTTTGATGAAAATTGATACAAATAAGCATAATTAAAGACCCTAAACCATTGACTACTTTTTCGGGGCAATTTCAAAACGCTGATGTGATGAATTTTGTGTGGAAATCACAGTAAAATTAACCAAAGCTGCTGCATGACGTAACTGTTGCACCAACAAAGTCGCGGGTAAAGTAATAAGTATCTAAAATTTTTCAGCCATCAAATGGCATGTGAATACTAAACGTTTATAAATGAATAATAGGCTTCTGTTATATATTCATGCTATAACATATTCAGATACTATTTGATCTGACAGCGAAGTGCTTTCAAATAACTCTACATTTAAATCGATACAGAATTTTGGTCTTGGTCTGCGGTTATTGAGCAATGCATTTGCGTTTAAAATAATCAAATATATTAAATCAAACAGAACCATTGACATGCAAAATAGAACTTTACATGTAGTTAATAAGGTTCTAAATCCTTGAAATACACGACCAATAAAAGAAGGGAACGAAGCAACAGATCCCCACGAATATGTTCACAGGCTCACTCGGAGTTACTAACACTCGCAATTCATTTTGCGAACTGAATATATTATACTTATTCAAAGGGAATTCGACTTTAATACAAGAGTTTAAAGACTAGAGTTCCAAATTTGACGAATTTGTAGAGATAAGTAAGAAAATTCTTCTATAAGCCGACAACATTTTCAATTCTACCCTAATAAACATGAGGTCCAGAATTGTTTTTCGCACCAATAACATTTTTATCAGTTGCAAATTGCGATCACCGAAGCGAGCGGTAAATATGTTAGATCTACCGAAATCCAACACTATCATAATTTGTAAATCGAACGACTGAATTCTATCAATCACTTCTGTAACTTATTTTTTCATTCTTATCATTACGCCTGTAGCTCCGGAGACACAGGCAGAGGAACAACTAATGCACCCAAATCCAATCCCTGTCAACATTGCTTTTATTAGAATGTTGAAAAATCACATATTTTTGGTTCCCTGGGGATTGAACCCGGTACCTCATAAAGTCAAGTCTAACACCGGATCGCTAGACCACTACGGCGATATTGTTTAATATGCTAGCAGTTTCCTGTGGCCTTACACGCATTTCGCAGTTACGAGTAAGTATTTAGTTTATTTTTGTATTAATACATACTTAATATACCGACATACAAACTACAATCTATATGTACGCATAAAATTTATGCAGACGTTATAACGTGAGAAAGAAACAACAAACTTTTGCATTTATAATATTAGAAAGGATCAGTAAATATTATTTATAAAATATGACGAAATATGACACTGAAAAAGTACATGAAAATGCAAATAAAATCTTACTTTTTTATTATACTTGTATGGACAAAAAACCAAGAGATGTACATACAAAAGGGTAAAGACGTCATCTTTAGGTAGTCCAGTTGTGTGTCTGAGTTAGAAAAAATGGAACAAACAGTAATGTCATAGCGATTTAGACTACCTTCTAGTCAAACTAAACGGAAAAACTACCGTCAAAGTAGTTTAGAATACCTCGAAGTCAAAAAAAATGGCAAAAATATAATAAAGGTTCAGACTATCTGCAAATTAACGAAAATGGCAAACATTGATTGTATTACATTGTGCACTATCTCCAAGTCAGACAAAATTGAAAACACTAATGTATTAACCTACAATATTACCTACCTCAATACAAAAAATGGCAATCTCTTGTCACAACGCATTAGGTTACGCCCAAGTCAAACAAAATGGTAAGCACTAATATCATATCGGTTCAGACCTCCAAGTCAAACAAAATAAAAATACTAATGTCAAAGCAAATAAGGCTACTTCAATATGTTTGATATTAAAATAAACACTAATGTTATATACTGACCTACCTCAAGACAAAAAAATGGCAAACTCTGATGTCAGAACGCATTAGGTTATGTCCAAGTCAAACAAAATGGTAAGCACTAATATCATATTGGTTCAGACTACCTCCAAGTCAAACAAAGTAATAGCAAAGTCATAGCAAATAAGGCTACTTCAATATGTTTGATATTAAAATAAACACTAATGTTATTTACATTCGCATTCGTAACAGTGAGATCCGAGAAAGAGTGGGATTGAAAGAAAGTGTTGGTGTTAAAATGCGAAAGGACATACATGCTCCGCTGGTTCGGTCATGTGGAAATAATGACAGATGAAAGATTGACAAAGCAGATATACAATGCGAATGTGGATGAATGTAGGTACCCGGGGAGACCGAGGCTGACATTCCACGATCAGATCACTCGGATATTATCCGAGGGTGGTGTCAAGAGTCTCCGAAACCGGCGAGTTTGTATGAAAAGGGTAATGAATGTGAAGGAAGCAAGACAGGTTTATCAGGATCGTGAGGTCTGGCACTCGATACTCTCTGCCTACCCCGTAAGGGACTTGGCGTGAAGATATGTATGTATGTATGTTATTTATTGACCTACCTCAAGACAAAAAAAATTGCTAAGTCTGATGTCGCAACGCATCAGGTTACGTACTAGTCAAACAAAATGGAAAACGATAATGTCGTTACAGTTCATTCTCTATTCACATTCAACAAAATTGCAAACACTTATAGTGATTTGGACCACCTCCAAGTCAAACAAAATGGTAGTCATTAATATCTTGTTGGTTCAGACTACCTCCAAGTCAAACAAAGTGGCAAATACAGGTCACGTCATATCATCACAGCGGTTCAAACTACTTCCAAGTCAAACAAAAAAACAATAATATCATAGCGAATTAGGCTTCTTCAATATTAAACTAGGAGTTTTGAATTTCGTGAGAATTTCGTGTTTATATTGAGTGTAATTGGTTAATTTAGGTGGGAATTAGATTAGTTTTGTTCAGTGAAAGCACAAATGAAATAATCATAAGAAATTAGTGTATCGTCTATTTCCTCGCTGTCGTCAAATCTCACTAGACGAGCTTGAGTAACGAAGCCACCGCTTTAGTCAACTGACTTGACATGACTGTACATAGTGACTAATGGCTGTATATTGTGTAAGAATTAACTAACTTGGCATTGGGCATGTAGTCGTGAAAACGATTGAAACCCATATTTATAAAAGAAGAAGAATATCAAACTAAATAGAAAATACTGACGCTCTAAATAACTAAACAAACAATAACTACAAGATTACAATGTTGCCAGTTATAAAACTCAACATACTCATTAGGGTTGCAATTTAAAACTCTACAACTGGAGTAATCATTAAAAAGCCACAATTAAACACACACTGTCGACGCGGAAATGACGAAACATTTCTAGAATATTCTTGTAGAATGTTCGACATTCTCCGACTGGCCTGGGAAGCTATTCCGATAATTCTTTCATAATGGTATGTATATTTTGACACATTTTTATACCAGCTAGTTAGAGTGTTTGGTTTCTTTGTCATAGAGGCTGCTTGCTTGTCTTTCAATATTATGCTAAATCTGTCAAACAATATTTGAAATTTGGAATCGTATATGTCATTTTAAGCACTTTTGAACATAGTACTAGCGGATTATTGAAGTAAAACTACTTAGAATCGTGATTTCAAACCGGATGCAAAGACAGGTAAGCGACACAAATATAAAAATGTGTAGGATTATATTTTTTTTATATTATAGGAAGGCAAACAAGCAGACGGATTTCCTGATGGTAAGAAATTAACGCCGCCCAGAGACACCAAAGATGATAATGGTGCGTTGCCAACCTGAGGTCAGGATGTTAGGCCTCGAGCAAAAGTAAGTTTACCGGCTACCTTACCCTCCGAACCGGAACACGTCATGACGTTATGGCGGCAGGAATAGGTACGGCGGTGGTACCAATCCGGGCGAGTCGCTGCCAAACTCTACCACCTAGTCAGATGTCATGGTGTTAGTGATGATAAGCCTATGCTCGCCTTTTACGAGCTGCCTGGCAAGAAAGGCAGATGTTCTATTCTGCAAAGGAGCCCGGACTAACACAGGGAACAAATTATAAGTAAAAAATTATTAGTAAATAATGTTCTGGATATATAAAAACCCGACTTAAACTTTTAAATTTAGCCCGCGTAAGATTGGGAACTAGGGTCTTAGAAAATTCTCCTTAACTTAGAATGACTTTAGGAAGAAATCGCGACACAGGAAAAAATGAGTTCCGGTGATTGGAGTTACCAGGTATAAATTCACTTTTATTTATAACGCGAAGCAAACAGACAGACGGATTTCCTTAGAGATGCACGTTGAGTACCAATCGCGCGTTGCCAACCTGAAACTCACAACACAAGTCCTATCCTCCAAACTGGAACTCAATATAGGTAAACGATTTTCGACAGCAATATGCAATGTGGTATCAATCCTAAAAAAAATTATGAATCTCTACCATAGAGAAATGATGCTAGCCTTGAATCTGAAAAGCAGTCGGCCTATAATATTCCAAAAAGTCTGGGATTTGAGTAAAAAGAAAAACAAAAGTTTGTAATAATGAAGGAAAAGCGCCTAATATTTTCCTCACTAGCAACACAGAACGATTAAGTTAATAACAAAAAATATTAATAGCGTAATAAATATCCTCAAAGAGCAAAACACCGTACAATGTAAGAGTTGGTATTTCATTAAGTAAAGCTGTAATTCTTAGAAATACTGACGATGAAATGTGAAACACTTATATTTAGAAATACAAACAACAAAATTATGTATCACATTTCAACTGGTTTTTGAAAGAGCTGACTTTTCTTAAAATAATGAAAATGTGGGTTAACAAATTGCTGTAAATCAGTTAAACTAAAAAAAGTTCATATGACTGTCAAGTCTTTTTTATGATCAGTCTTTATTTTAGCCTTTTCTTGTTTGTAGTTCTTACAAATAAAAATATCGATTCAAGACAGGTGAAAACTTTCCCAATGTCAAAGATTGAAAAATTTGAAAAATAATTGAACGGTAAATGAAATCGTGATGACTGTTAAAAAGAATTTAAATTTAATACTGAAGACGTGGCAGCATGGCCTAAGCGTCTAAGCCGGCCCCAGAAAGCGGCATATTAACTAGAAAAAAATGAAATCTTGATGGTTCTTTTTAAAATGTATTAAAATTAATAGGCGTTCGTTAGGAACTGATATTGAGAGAAATGCCTCAAAATAATTTAATAAAAATTGTATATAAGTTTAAGGCGTGTTTGACTCAAGGCAGATTTGGCTGTCCATGTCCTTGGCTTATATAGTCAATAATAATAAGTTGCTCTTTTTCTAAAATAAGTTAATAATAAATTCTGTTGTTGTTCACATCGCGACTCACCCCAAATCAACAGGACTGTAACTGAATTTGACTGTTGGATATTGTATTTAAAAAAAAATATGACCCCGTTTGAAATCCTGTTTCGATTTTTCCGTACAGAATTATTAAGAATAAATTTAGCGGACCATAGGTATAGATTTCCGCAAAGTAACGCCTTCTGATATCAACCATAATTGCAATCTGTCTTTACAAACTTTTTATCTGTAAAAATCATGTAAAAAACCTTATCAAGGAACATTACAATTAAAATGAAAGCTAATTAAATGCGATACATAAAACTCGCCATAAAGATAAAGAAAACTCTTTCAGTGACCCACGTGTTTTACGTACTACCCATAACCATTACAGCAAAATTGATTTCAATTTTATGGTTTCTGCTCCCCTGAATCCAATCATTGTTATCGCTTGTATATGCTATTAAAATTTAATGAGACCAAGCGTTTTAGAGTGTGACCCAAATATCTATTGATTCTGCTGAGACGGCCACCCTCGCAGGCTTGGATAGATCTAAGTTTATTCTTGTAATTTGTATAAATAGATTAATAATGATACAAGTATAATTGCTAGAATTTCGTTTATAATAGAAAGCAATATTTTCGAGCAAGAAATATTTTATTGCCAGAATATAAAAGCACTCTGTCGTGATATGACAATACACTGTATCTCTCACTAACAAAAAAAATCGCTCATTGAACAAGCGGTTTACTACATAATTTCCAAATTTGAATTCTCATTCAAGAATATCCTGACACGTGATTATCGTATAGCATGCTGTTGGTTTTTTTTATAATATTGGAAAGCAAACAAGAAGACGGATTTTCTGGTGGTAAGAAATTCCCGTCGACTAGAGATATGAAAGGTGGTAATGGTGATTTGCCAACTTGAGGCCGAGATGGTAGACCTGGATCAAAAGTAAGTTTACCGGCTATCTTACCCTCCGAACCGGAACACGTCATAACGTTATGGCGGAAGGAATAGGTAAGGCCGTATTGGTAACACCCAATACGGGTGAGTCGCTGCGAAACTATACCACCTAGTCACGGTGTTAGGTGATCTTTTTTTGGTTCCGTTACTGAGCCCATGCAAAAACATGTGAATAGGTGTCTCTTTTTACTCCACGACTATGAAAAAAATCATTATCAACTGTCCGTAAAAAAATGTCCGTCAGATATTAAATACATAGTGGCCTTTTTTTAAAAAAACCGAAAACCTTAATTTTTGAAAATAGCTACTTTTTTAGATACAGTAAATTGCCATGATACTGCAGGATTGCTGTTATGAAGTTTAAAATTGCTTTAAAGCATCCAACACATACATATGTGAAAGATTTATGTAGGCAAATTTAATATATGTTTCATTTAAGTTAACTATTATAGTATATTGCAAAGTAGGTACGTATATGCCTATATCCTCATAGAGTTAGGCAGAGGCACAACCAGGGCACCCACGATTAAACGAAATTTATTACAAAATTGAAAAAAGGGAATTTAAATTTCCGGACCCTGGAATCGAACGCGGTACATGCCGTTCATATTGTAGTCAACGGCAACACCGGCACAACAGACTACAGAGATACAACATATTACATAACGTTCCTTTTTAAAACAGACAAAACTGTTCATAAAAAAATCTAAACTCTTGCTCTTAATTCTCAATATTTCCAATTTTATTATTTTAGATAGCGGTGATCACTTACCATCACATGGACCACTTGTTTTCCATCTTTTCCTTTGAAAAAACTTTTCTTTCTAACCTCTACATGTGACAATATCATAAAAATCTATGCTTACTTACCATGTTTCGGAAGAAGTAAGTAGTTAGGGTTGGAAGCAAGAACGCTTCCGAAATTAATAAATTTTTTGCTCAATCAAATCAATCCAAAATCCAGCTTCAAACCTAAGCAACTAATCAAAACTTGGAAAAGGATATTTTATATGCTCCCAGAAATACTTAATGAAAAAATTCTATAGTCTTACGTCGCGGAGGCGAAGCCATTTTTATAGACAATTTTATAGTAACGAAGAGAAAAAAGCCACTTTTATAGACTTTTTTAGAGATAAAAAATAAAATAGCTTCAAAGCATCTACAACATAAATTGTCTAGTAATAATATTATGGCGTTGCTATTAGCTTAGAATGAAAAATTAACTGGAAAGCTATGAACACGGTATATAATGTTAAAATCAGATGAAATGACACTCAACTTCTTGATTATTTGTTTTTTTTTATCTAAATATTAAACTATTATCTTAAACTAGCTTACGCTGGCGAATTTTTCGCTTGGAATATTTACTTTAGACTAACGCTAATCTTATTGCGCGACTACGTTTATATAGGTGAGTAAGTATTGGGTCTTATAATCTTTTATCATGTAGATTGTAGGTTATTCCCAAAAAAACTAAATAGCTTTGTTTTCTAATGAACTAACCTTAAAAGATAGACGTATACTGTCGCGGACTTTTTTTAGAACTTTGAAAAGAAAACAAGTTTACGCGGCGCACGCGGCGGAAGCTCCTAATAGGAAGAATATCCCCCGGTTTTAAAACATTCTTCATTGGTACACTGCTCCCATTGGTCTAAGCGTGATGATATAAAGCCTTCCTCGATAAGTGGGCTATCTAACACATAAGCGCGTTCAAATAAACAATCAAATAGAAAAAAATTCAGCTTTATAACATTTTAGTGTATATAAATAAAGACTACCGCATTTATTTTATATTCTGAAATCACAAAATTTATTGTTCCACAGTTTTCTTCCTGTAATTTTCCCGAAGTTTGGTTTGGGTTTTCTGTGTAGACTAGGCCATCAGCTAGCTTGGCAGCTTAAAAAGTGCGTGCATAGGTTACGTGGGTAATAGTGGAAACTTATCCAGGAGGTTTTCCATGCCGGCATAAGATCAGTGCTTGCCATTGACGTTTTCCGGTTCGTAGTGTAAGGTAGCCGGTACGCTTACTTACTTACTTTTGCTTGAGGCCTAACATCCCGGCCTTAGGTTTCATCACACTAGACCGTCGCCGCCGGTCATGGCGACGAAGACCTCTCTTGCGCCCGGTGCCTTACGCCGAGCGACGAGCCGCCAATACTCCTCCATCTAGTCTAGTAACCAGAACGTAGCACCAAGTCGAGGTACGGTTTTCCAGGAGACAGCCCTTGTTGCTGGCGTTATATGTAACAGTCCCATACATTTAAATAATGATGTCTCGAGCTGAGCACTCTGCTCGGCCCACAAAGCTCGGTGAAGTTGCAAAAAATCGCGAGATTAGCAATAATTTAGTCATTCAAAAAAGGTAGCCTCAGGTTGGCAACTCATCATTGCTATCCTTGGTGTCTTCACGTCTAATATTTTACCATCACGTAACCCATCTGCTTCTTTGCTTACCAATATCGTAAAAAAAGGTCCGCCTTCCATCCATTCCTGCCATGGCGATGTCAATGATATTTTGAGATTCAGGGGTACATACCACCTATAACATTTATGGTATCTCTAGGTCCCAATTGTCTGTTATCATCAGGAAAGCAGAGTGTATATTCGCTGGTTTTTTAATATTTTAATAAAATAAAAAATATCTAATATTTAACCTTTGTATTTTGGATTATGCGAAGTTAAAAAATAATGTTGCATATAACAGTTACTTGCACATAAAGGTTACGTTACACAATATTATTTTTTGATAATTTAATTTTAAATTTCAACAGATTTTATCACCGGTATTTATTTGCATAAATGTTCAAACCGAGTTTTTATTTGCTTGTTACTGTAGTACGGTCAAATATATCTATATATTAATACGTCATCCCAAAACTTTGAACCCCTTTTTACGAAAATTGCGCGGACGGGAAGCATAAAATTTGGCATACTTTTAGTTAATGTGTAGGAGAAGTGCAGAATGCTAACGCTTTTCAATAATAATACTTACTAAGTACATTAAATCAATAAATAAAACATTACCCACACTCCCATGCATTTGACACACACAAAGAAATAATTGACATATATAAAAAAATAATATTTATAAATAATAGATCGACCTATTAAATACATACGCTATTATTATGCTTAAGATTAATTTTGTATATTTATTGTCTTCTTGCCAGACAGCTCGTAAAAGGCGAGTATAGGCATAACGTCACCGACACTATCACATCTGTCGAGGTGGTAGAGTTTTGCAGCAACTCGCCCGGATTGGTAACAACGCCTTACCTATTCCTGCCACCATAACGTCCAATGCTTGCCGTTGCCGTGTTTCGGTTTGGAGGGTAAGGTAGCCGGTAAACTTACTTTTGCTCGAGGCGTAGCATCTCGGCCTATGGTTGGCAACGCACCATTACCACCTTTGGTGTCTCTAGGCGGCATAAATTTCTTACCATCAGGAAATCCGTCTGCTTGTTTGCATATCATAATCATCATAAAAAAACTAGTCTTAGGGATAATGTAGTCACAGCTACTTTAATGCTGGCTACAACTGATGGTAACATTTTCTGCGAAAAACGTGACATCATTTATAATTCTGGTTGATGACCACACGTAATATGCGTCGCGATAAACTCGTTTTTTTTATAAAATAAAGCAATATGTATATAAAATAAAAATATAATCTATCTTTATATATATAATTCTTCTGTGAGTGTGTATATCACTGAACTCCTTCTAGACGGCTGGACCGATGTTGATGAAAGTTTTTGTGCGTGTTCAAGGGAATTCGAAAATGGTTTATATTCACAATTTGTTCTCCCGGAAAATGTTTTTCTAATTAATTTTTAATAATAAGTCGTTGTTGATTTTGGAATGTTTCACATCGGATCCGACAGACTGCGCTACTGTCGAAGCATTAATGTCAAGCGATACGAAGTTTGCTGGGTCAGCTAGTATATATATAAAATCAATTGCTGTTCGTTAGTCTCGCTAAAACTGGAGAATAGCTGGACCGATTTCGCTAATTTTGGTTTTGAATTATTTGTTCCAGTCCATGGAAGGTTTCAAAGATAAGAAAAAGGAAAAAACTTGCTAGAAAACTAAGAAAAACAACATTTTACTTTTTCCCACACAAACTGAACGGGTGGAACGAAGTTCGCCGGGACAGCTAGTTATATTATAAAATGAAATACATGTTGCCTAATGATGTCGATCGTCCTCATTACCGCTTATTAAGATATATAAGTTGCATGCTTACATAATTTTAAGCTAATGCTGGCATAAGCTGCCCAAGTTTACCGCTGATACTCCTCTTCAAACTAGAATAAGAGAACTATGAGAACTGAAGTTTTGTAGAAAAAAATATATCAGGCATAAGAAAAAATCATAATTTAAGTCACGGTGCTAGTAACATAAAAACGATACTTTTTGGAACCCCGATTTAAATAATCTGCGAGTTAGACTCGCCCCTGACGAGTTTCGTACATACTTAGATTAAGTATTAATATTGAGACTAACATGTAAGTCATTTTTGACGAGATGCCACAACATTTAAGTACAGTTAAACTGCAAAAACTGACTTTGATTTCAACGAAAAAGTCATTTAGCTGCACAAAAGTTAAGTTTTTTCCTCGATTTCCTAGGGACCAGTATCAGATCCAGACTTAATGGCAATGGGACCAGCTCCAAAGTATTAAGACACCATTGTAATTTTTCAACAACCAAAAATTATTATTTGTGGTGTTTGTATAAATGACAAAGTTCGTATTTTCGATTCGTTTGATATTTTATAGAAATGTCGACGCGCACAAGTAGCACTTGTATTGTATGTTCCATGTTATGAAAGTTTTTTCGATTCTGATACATATTTTTGATTTTCAACAAACAAGAAATTTGTTATATTACTATATAAATATCTAATTACATTAAAAAACCAACTTAAAACTAAAAATTTAAAATTAATAAAGATTTAATATTAATTATTATTATATACTACATATTATTATGTATGTGCCATATACTAAAAGGTTTGAAGTCGGTGTCAAGCCTTAAACTATTAATTATATTATAAGTAAGTATTTAATTCATATTTCACATACACATACATAATTCCGTAAAACTTGGTTATAAATTGGTTTCAAGATACGGACGGACAGAAAAAAACAAATTTAAAAGGGTTAATTTTACGCCATTTGGCTACTGAACCCTAAAAAAGCCGAGACAAAAACAACGTAAACATCGTCACATGTCTTATTTATACTAAAACTGTAGAGGAGTGAATTCTGCACATTGAAGATATTTAAAAAAAGTGGGTACCACACATTTTTAGTACTTTCAGAATTTTTATATGTCTTCATATTTTTAAATGAAGAAAGACTTGTAATGTTTTACGTATAACTTATACTTTATTATTTTATAAATAACCCACCGGTTTCGCTTTTGACAGCATCATCAGGGCTACGATACGAGGACTACGATGGAAAATATCAAATATTTCATATGTCTGTCGGTCTGCTTGTTTGCCTCTATCCTGACCGCGATTTACGCCGAATCCAATGTACTGATAGTAATGAAATTTGACGGGTAGTTACTGTTATGAATAAAGTTATAGAATATTTTTTATCCAGCTTACTAAATGAGTTCCGTGGTATAAAGTTTTTTTTTATAACATTGGAAGGCAAACAAGCAGACGGATTTCCTGGTGGTAAGAAATTCCCGCCGCCTAGAGACACCAAAGGTGGTAATGGTGCGTTGCCAACCAGAGGCCGGGATGTTAGGCCTCGAGCAAAAGTAAGTTAACCATCTACCTTACCCTTCGGACCGGAACACGTCATGACGTTGTGGCGAAATAAGTGATGAAATAACTGAAAATCCCGAGTATAAAATAACATTTGAACGTACAAATAATTTTACATATATGTAACTTCACACCAAGTCCCTATGTAAAGGAGCCAGAGACTGCCGAGTACAAATTGAATAAAGTTCGTGTCGGCTAGTAAGTAAGTGAGTATCTTCACGCCCATATCCCGGATGAGGTAGACAGAGGCACAACCAGGGCACCCACGACTAGTCGAAGACACTAAGTCCCACAATGTGATAGGTGGCAAGCCTTTCGCCAACCGGGCGTATATCCAATTCCTAGAAATTGAAATACCACATTTTTTTAAGATATGAAACCGGGACCTCATGAAGTCAAGTTCAACACTTGGACCGCTAGTTCACAGAGGCGACCTAGGGTCGGCTAGTCTTAAATATTAATAACAAAATTGTAGGTGAACAATATACCTACACACATAGTAAATTCAGAAGCTATCTTGGTTTCCACTCCTGTCTCTATTAGGCCAACGGGGCGGACATTCCTTTGTTTATAAAACAAATACTACCTGTGTAGAAAATGTGTACTCAAAGACTTTGAAACATAATACATTGTGGAACAAAGAAACAAAAACAAGAAAGTAGGAAGACGTTTTGTAGCATATTATAATCCAAAATATATAACCGTGACCACTATATATATGCCATTAGTTACACATAATAATTTTGATATGTCTTTATATATATAATTCTTCTGTGAGTGTGTATGTCACTGAACTCCTTCTAGACGGCTGGACCGATGTTGATGAAAGTTTTTGTGCGTGTTCAAGGTAATTCGAGAATGGTTTAGATATACAATTTGGTCTCCTGGAAAATGTTTTTTTAATATTTTTTTTAATAATAAATAGTTGTTGATTTTAGAATGTTTCACATCGGATCCGACAGACTGCGCTGCTGTCTAAGTAGGTATTAATGTCAAGCGATACGAAGTTTGCTGGGTCAGCTAGTAAATATTATATATAAATCTACACACTTTTCGTTGTAATTTTATAACTTAAGAACGGGCTCACCATATTTAGGCTTTGTTCGGACTATTTAGTGGATAGGTTATGGGAAGTTTGCATAAAATAGGTAGAGCGGTTCTTCATTTATCACATTTTAGTAACAAATGAATTCAATAAATATCCGCCATTTTGTAAATGAGTATTTTTCAGTCAAATTGAAACTTAAGTGGTCATATACGTAGCGAAGCACGTACCAGGCCGCTAGTCTATAATATAAAAATGAATTGCTAAATGTGTTGGTAAGCGCATAACTCTCGAACGACTCAACTGATTTTGCTAATTCTTTTTTTGTTGTATTAGTAATTGTCAGAAGAAGGTTCTTATGAAGTGGAAACCCGGGAAAGTTGCAGGGAAGATGGGAAAAACAATACTTTATTTTCCCCATACAAACTGAACGGGTGCAATGAAGTTCACCGGAACAGCTAGTTTTCTAATAAAAATAACGTTGCTCGGGATAGGATAAGTTCCCGATTGATAGGCTTGTTACTTATTACATTGTGGAATTTAGTGTCTTCCGCTAGTCGTAGGTACTCTGGATTATGCCTTTGCCTACTGCATCAGAGATCCCTGTATTTCTGCGTAAATGAGACCTTCTGCCGTCTTGCAACTTGCCCGCGTATGGATTATACCTATTCCTGTCGCCATAATTACAATGCCATGTTGCAGGGGTTACGGTAGGCAGTAGACTTGCACAATTGGTTTAGCAGCACACCTACAACTGTGCAGCACCTGTGGTGTATATAGGCTGAATTATCCCTTAACATCAGGAGAGTCGCGTGCTTGTATGGTGACTGAATAAAAAAAATCCTGGCCAAAAATAACCCTGATAAATGTTTGTACACAAGTAAGCAAATTAAACGCGTTGCAATTAGGTACTATTTATTAATATCACCTTGTATTAATTGTAGTTAAAAGGAAATAATAAAAATATATTACGGAAAGTCCAAGTGATATTGATAAATTGTGTTTAGAATCGAATTACACTAATTTCGACGATAGGAAGAATTAAAACTAAATACGTGAAATACACACATATTATATTGAAACTGAATAAATATTTTTTTAGTATATCTCAAAAAAGGTATAGCATACAAGGTATTTTTGAAAGGACCGGCCACGTTTATACAAACAAGTAATATCTTATTTTCTTTTTTTTACATTAGACAGGCGTTACTTTTAGTTTACGGTAGACAGGGATAAATTAATTTACATTCTAAAAATTGTTGTATTAATAAATAATCTTATAATAAATACAAAATACAGTGTGTTGTAGATTGTAACTAAATAATTAAAATTAGTAATTTGATTAAAACCTATTAAATATTTGCACACCACAAGTTGGTAGAATATGTTGGAACGCTTAAATAATTTTGTAACATCTTTGTAACACTCATATTCCGCAAATAAATATTTATCTTTCTTTCTTTCTTTTCAGGTAAGACTCTGTTTAAACTCTTGCTATTGTCTTTGTGACGACTTTCAATGTAACAGGTACTGCAATAAACACGCAAAATGGTGATTGATTGATACATATAAAAGCTGTTCATCACACAAATGCCTTCTCCTTTTGGAAATTGATCCTCATTTATCGGTAGTGTCATGTGTACCAAAAAAATTAGCCGACCTATAATACTTAATAGCTCTTCTCGATTCATCTTATGTTCGTTTTTTTTATCTTTATTTAAAAGCTTTAGTCGTGAAACGACTATGCCAGCCTTATATGTTTGTTACGCGAATACTTTGCTTGTGATGCATGGAAATTGATAGTATTTTTCGAAAAGATAGATTTGTTTGTAGGACCACAAATAAATTTGATTGAAATCCAGTAAACAACTTTTATATCCAAACTAGCTGTCCCGGCGAACTTCGTTCCACACGTTCTGTTCGTGTGGGAAAATATAAATTGTTTTTTTTTTCTTTCCTCGATTTTTTTTTTCTTATTTTTAAACCTTCTCTGGACTTCCGCAAATCATTCAAGACCAAAATTAGCCAAATCGGTCCAGCTGTTCTCCGGTTTTAGCGAGACGAACGAAAAGCAATTGATTTTTATTTATAAAAGATCAAATTTATAAATGAGAAAGTCTGTTTATCTACTACGCTATCAAGACTTTATCTCTGGACTGATTTTGATTGAATATGTAAAAATAGTTCAAGACTCAAGTTCAAACAAAGGATATTCTTTTTTCAAAAATTAACCCACAATGGACTATAATGAAGGATGAAAGTTTGTATGAATATTGTAAATATTCTACTCTGACGAATTTGGGGATAAACACAGTATTTTATAGTGCATATTTTTTTTATAGTAACGATGTCGTAAAGAAATTATGTAATTTTTTGAACTTTTTTCTAAACTGTATTATATATGAACATGTAATATTCTCAGTTCTCACAACTGATAAGGCATTTCAGCAAGCTGTTGGCAATATCTTGATACGACAGTCCGCTCGTGGATCTTTGCCAGACCGAGTGCCGCACCATCCAGACAGCTTGCTGCACGGTAATGACCGCAAACTGTACATCACATAGCTTTTAGCAAGCCTCCACGCTTGTAGATAAACGATCCGTACAACCATAGTTGTTGTTTGAAGAAAACGAATAGTTTGAATAGTTAATATGAGACTAACGGTACGTTTGTTTGTTTTATTTTACTAATGGACTTTTTTAAATTTTTAATGTAGTTAGACAGCGAATAAGCTCACGGCTCTCCTGACAGTAAAAACTATGGCCGGGATGTCCAAATCTACCGGCTACCACATCCTCTGGGCTGAATATGTTCCATTTCATTATGGCGAAAAGTATACATGGGGCACATTAAAAGTTTTGCACTTCTAACTAATCTGAACTATTTGAATTTCGAATGTTAGATTTTTAAAACGTTGCAACCTTCTTAGTAATAAAAAAGAATTGGCTTGAAATAATTTGTGAATTGTTTTTTTATCACACATCAAAGTTTTACGTACGCAACGAAAATGGAATTAAGTCGAAAAGAATTTAGAGCGACGATTCCGTATGATTTTAAAAGATCGCAAGACGAGCGGCACAGCTCGTTTTCAAAATGCTTTTGGGAGAGAAGTACTTTGTTTGAGCACCGTGAGGCGATGGTTTACTGAATTTGAGAGAGATCGAGTTTCTTTACATGACGAATTTCGTAAAGGGCGGCCTTCAACTGCCGTTAAAAATGTGGCTACTGTTAAGCGGTTAATTGAAGAAAATCCTCAGATTACCTATGAGACAATTCGAGGACTATTGGGGATTGGTATGAACCAAATTCAGAAAATTTTACACAAAGAATAGTTGAAAGTTCGGAATCTTTTTTGTCGTTGATGTCCGCTGTCAGCTCATGAGGAATCCCTCGTTGACAACATCTAGAATACAAGTATATGATTTGCTTACTTTGAGGTTAAATTCCTTTTGTGTCACTTGTCCATGAATATTTAGTTTAATTTAATTGATTAGTTGATCCCGCAGCATTGCTGCTACTTTGTTGTAATTCGTGACTTCAGAATGCTGTTAGTGTTCATCTTTAAAAATTCATACTAAACAGTACAGCAGAGACATGAGTTAGAAAATTGATAATACTATGCTTATTATAGGTACCTATGATTTTTACTAGTTTTCACTGCTATTGCAACAATATACATCTACAAGTTAATTTATTAATACGAATTCAAAGTTTATATCTATATTGAACTATGAAGGATAACGTTGACTTTGTTAAATGTGCCGATGTGTAAAGTATGAGAGTATCTAGAGATCGTTATTTCTTCTCACTTCATCGAACTTAGGCGTAGAAATGTCACTGCTTTACTTATTTCCATACCTTAAGCACTCAACTGTAGAAGAACCGACTCCAATTTTGTCATCGACATACATACAAAATAATGCATTTACTACAATTAAAAAACTTCTATGGTCTGTTCTAAACGCAAAGAAAAAAGCAACAATTGGCGACAAGTATTATTTGAGTGCCAGACGAAACCAATAACGTAGTTTTTTATACAAAAATCAATTTTTTATACAAAAAATACTGCAATGTTATAATTAACGCAGTAAATACGGATCGTGGTTAAAGGCAAGGTGAGCGTCGCGGCCATCCAGAGAGTGTCAAACTTTTTAGGCTTCCATACCTTAGCCTTATCTTAGCCTAGTAACAGGATTCCATTTTTACCCTTAAAAACGGAAACCCTCCGATGTCTGTCTGTCTCTCTGTCTCAAGGCTGTATCTCATAAACCGTGATAACTAGAAATCTCATTTTTTCACAAATTACGTATTTCCGTTGCCGCTATAACATAACCTTTTGAAAAATCATTACAATCCATTCGGTATTTTCTGAGCAATCGCGTAAGAAAAATACAAAAGAAACATGTAGAATAATTGGTAACCTCTTTCTTTTGAAGTCGATTAAAAAGAAATACCCGACGAATCGAAATTTAATTTGTCGTAACTAAAATAAAATAAATTATCGTTTGTCCGTCGCACTCTCGCAATGTTACTTGATAAGCGTATAACCTATTTAATTAATAATATTCATAATATGGCAGCTTTATAAAATTTATTTCAGACATTTATGACTATGACTAACATATATAATTAGAATGGCGTAGCATAACTATTAAAACAACCGTGGTTTATTTTATATTTTATGTCAAAGGTTCCCAAACTTTTTTGTACAGCAGCTCCTTTTCACGCCTCTGACAAATGTACTGGTATCTCAACGTTCGTTTTATATAGGTATTACTTTATTTATTTTACAGTCTGATGTACAAATTTAATATTTGTAAACCTAAGAAACAAGATTTTGCTAAACCTTATTTTTTTTGGTAATTTTATGGTATTGGTTATATTTTTACCCAACAAACTTTCTATAAATTTATGGTGTAAATATTTTTCTTTGACTAACATACCGGGGCATACCACCTTTAAACACTGCTAAACAGTGGCTTGAGGAGTGACGTTGCACACTTTGGGAACCTCAGTAGTTTGTAGCAAAACATCAGTTGATATAAACTAAATTTTTGTCATGTTTTTGATTGCTTTTTTATATTAAACCGCTTGCACATGTTCCTGCAAAACTTAACTAAAGGCAAGCTAAACTAGGGTTCGGTGACTATTTTGCCTCTTCACATACAAGTCACCAAAATGGTAGCCCTACGATGTGATAGAGCACAAGCCTATCGCCAAACGGATACAAATCCAATTTCTAACAACGTTGTTTTGACCAGAAAATCGAACGCATGACCTCTTGAAGTCAAGTCTAACACCGGACCGCTACATTTCGGGAGGGTTTTGTTGCAGGGAGTATTTTGTCACATTCGAAATCTGTGGTCTATCGATCCGGTGTCGGACTTGACTTCTTGAACTCAGGACGGGTTCAATCCCCGGTTCCGGCAATTAAAAACTACAAAACTTGCATTTTCAATTCTCTAATAAATATAACGTGCTCGGTTGGCGATTGGCTTGCCACATTGTGGGACTTAGCTGCTTCGGCTAGTCAAGAGTGCCCTGGCTGTACCTGTGGCTACCTATTTGCGGATATGGGCGTGAAGGCACTTTTTCCTAAAAAGCTTCTGAAAAGCGAGCGTTAGCTCATTCGACATTAAAACTACAATCTTGAAATTAAAAAAAAATTGTGTGTACTTATGTACACGCGTTAGAAGTTATACTTCTTCGGCGTAATAAGATAAAAATCTTTTTAAAAATTTTATCTTTTGCCTTATTTTACATTTGTAGACATAATGACACTAACCATAGAAAAAAGGTATTTAATACATTAAAAGTTTTATTATAATGCATTATTTAGTTAAATAAAGTTTATTTAATATTTAATAAAAACTAAAATGTTATCTATAGCTAACTTCATCATGTCGGTTTTTCGTGACGGTGTACGCGCGCATCGTAAAAATTTACCCTCATCATTTTTTTCCTAACGCGCCAAAAGAAGTATAACTTCAAAAAGTTAGTCCAATGGTTCACCTTATCAGTTATCTAAACTACAAATCATCGTAACCGTAGCATTGCCATAGAGGATAACCAATACACACATTCCTGCAAGATGCTTAAATTCTAAGTTCAGGTTGGCAACGCATCATTTCGATCTTGTGAGTGTCGAAAACTGTGTTTAAGACCAAGAAAAAAACATAAAACAAAAAAGTTAAATTTGTCCAGGATACATTTCATGAAACAAACTACAAAGCTGGTACTTGAAACATGCGAGGCGCGCTTAAGCAGCAATTTTTCTGAACTAGTATATAACTAGTCGTACAATTGTGGGTAGTTTTAAACATTCGCCTTGTTAGTGAGTGCACGCGAGCTAAAGGGCTATTTGGCTTATGCTCATTCTTAATGAGTTGGTTGGGATCCACACAATAAATTCTAGGCATAGTTTCAACTTTCTAGACTTGTTTGTTAACATTAAAGTTAGCAAATCTTCCAAAACTTTCATTAAATCAAAGTATATTACATAACTACCGGCCCGCCCCGGTTATGAAATGTACATATAAACCTTCCTTTTCAATTAATTTATCTATTTAAAAAACGCATCCAATTCGTTAAAGTTTTAAGCGTATAAAAGGACATAGGGACAGAGGAAGCGACTTTGTTTTATACTATGTAGTGATTGCAATTACCCGCTAAAAACTATATTATACATTATATTATTATTACATTGTGATATGTGGGAAATTGGATACCAGTGCGAACTTTTTCTATCAAATGCATTTACTACGCACCGATTTTCTTGTTTAGCCGCGTTATTATTGTACCTACCCACACATTTTTGGACGTAAATTCTATATTTAATCATTTTATTTTAATTTAACAATGGATTTCCGCAATATATCGCCTACTTTCATATCTTAAAAAAATCTTAGAATTTACGAAACCTTTAAAAAAAACTCCAAATTAGCTGTTTATAAAAAAGGTGCTTATAAAAAAAATTAAAACTACTAGCTAATGATAGCAATTTTCTATGCAATACACTACAAAAGTATTTGTTAAGAAGTTTTCATCAAAAATTAATAGCTTTGAGCTTCCAATAATACAAGCTTTAAGTGGCTCTGCTCGCAAATATGTTTTGCAGCAAATGTGAAATATTTCATAATCAAACAAATGTGCAGTATAAACGGTTCACGTAAGATAAACGCGTTGGATGAACATTATTTTAAGACATAATTGATTGGTATTTATGGTGTTTCTGCTGCAGAGCAACAAAATTCAATCGTTAAAACCATTTCTTGAAATCATTTATTAAAATTTGATATCCCAATTAACATTTTTATTATTTTTTATACAAGTGTGTTGCAAGTGATGACATATGGAGCTGAGACTTGACCGTTAAATGTGGGCCTCTTAAATAAGCTCAGAGTCGCTCAGCGTGCTATGAAGAGAGCTATGCTCGATGTTTCTCTGCGAGATATGATCCGTGATGCGGTGATCCGCAAGAGAACGAGAGTAACCGACATAGAGAGTTAGCAAGCTGAAGTGGCAATGGGCAGGCCACATTGCTCGCAGAACCGACAACCGTTGGGTAAGAAAGGTTCTGGAGTGGCGGCCGGAGGACGTAGTGTTGGACGACCTCCCACCCGGTGGACTGACGATCAGGTCAAAGTCACGGGGAGCCGCTGGATGCAAGCGGCTGGTGACCGTGACTTATGGCACATTTTGGGGGAGGCCTATGTCTAGCAGTGGACGTCCTCCCGCTGATGATGATGATGATAAAGCTAACGAGCAAGTGGGTCCTGATGAAGAGTGATCATCGCCGCCCACGGACATCCGCAACATCCGGAGTATCACAGATGCGTGGCCGACCTTTAAGAATTGACACGTTCTTTTCTTGAAGGCCCCTAAGTCATAATTGTTAGGGAATACCGACCTTGGTAACTGATTCCACAAAGGTGTTGTGTGATTAAAAAAATGTCTTCGGAATCGCACAGTTGTAGATCGTCACGCATCAAGATGATAGGCATGATACTTTAAACTCTGTCACGATGTCCGAAAGTGGAAATCAGCAGCAGATGAAACCTAATCGCCTCTGTGGTCTAGCGGTCCGGGTGTTGGACTTGACTGCATGAGGTGCCGGGTTTGAATCCCGGATCGGCCAACAAAAAAAATGGATTTTTCTAATTTTCTAATAAAAAAAATTGTTGGGATTGGAAATGTGACCGGTTGGCGATAGGCTTGCCACCTATCACATTGTGGGACTTAGTGTCTTCGGCTAGTCGTGGGTATCTTGGTTGTGCCTCTGCCTACCTTCGGGGATATGGGCGTGAAGATACGTGGAATGAAACCAAACAACTCTTTAGAACATTCCCCATGTTAGATGCGATAGAAAACTCTGAGGGTCCCCACATTTCTACGCAGCGCCAAGGAATCAAGCCGTCATTGACAATTCGAGCTGCTCTACGTTGTATGCGTATCAATGAATATAACTTTGCAAACTCTGGGTTTGCAATGATAACATCCAAAATCATATCAAATGATAACATCCTCACATAAGACAATCCCAATCAAAGTTCTCATTTAAGAAACACACTCGTAAATTACTTCTAACAGGCACATAAGTGTATACATAAGTAGATAACGCACATTATATTAGTAGATTTACGCACTGTGGTTGTATTATAGTTGTCATCATTTGTTTCAAGCACCTGCATTGTTGTTTTTCTGTTGGTCCAAAGGTTGGCTGGTAGAGAATGTTAGCGCATTAAGCTCGCCTTTTGTATAACATATGGAAATATGGTGTACAATAAAGATTAAAATAAATAAAATCCGTTCCTTATCTGACCGGCTCATTGGACGAGGGGTTACCGTACACGCCTAAAGTCTCGGAATCGATTCTCAACGGGGGCAGACATTTGTGTGGTTAACATCAATATCTGTGTCTCCAGTTCGAGGTGTTTATTACAAGCGAACAATTTGCTTACCATGGAATTGGATTAATTTGTGTAGTTTGTCTAGAGATATTTATCTCTTTCATTTTAAAAACTTCTATGTAATTTAAAAAAACCAAATCCCTATTTTACATTCAAAAATTTGCCAGAAATCACAATCCGCTTCAAATAAGGAGTAGGTACTTTACGGAGATGCTCAGTCAACCAGAACCATTCTATACCCACGAGATATAGCGCTGACAGTTTTCTCCTGTCACATTATTCGAGCACACAATCCATATGCCTTATTGTATCAATACATACTATAAAACAAAGTCGCTTCCTCTGTCCCTTTGTATGCTTAAATCTTTTAAACTACGCAACGGATTTTGATGCGGTTTTTTAATAGGTAAAGTGATTAAAGAGGAAGGTTTATATGTGTATTTTATAACAGTGCGAAGCCGGGGCGGCCGCCAGTATATTTATTAACGTGTACAAATTGACTAGATAAATAACAAGTAAACCTTCTCCCTCGCTATAAAAGCCATCAAAAATGTTACGATTCCATTTTTAAAAACAAAAGTAATGAACTAACGCATCTGAAGATAACATAATTGCTGAAGCTAACAAAAACATAAATAATTAACAATGAACTTGGGTGAAACTTTATTTCCTTACATAGTTAATATACAATAATTATAAGATTAACTCTGAAACGCAACAGAAAATAATTCAAATTTATTTGTATTATTCTGTTTTGGTTATTCGGTACCTACATACTTGATCTCTGTTAGCCCAAAGGTTGACTGGGAGAGAATGCATTTAGCATTAAGTTCGCCTTTTGTACTCACAATTTTTATTTGTGTACAATAAAGTTTAAATAAATAAATAAATAAATAAAAATACAAAGAACATACTTATTAAAAAATATAACAAAAATAAAAAAAAGGTGAACTGATCGCTAATGATTAGACATTAATATTATTTATATATGTCATTTACTAATAGGTTTGAAGTCGGTACCAAGCCTTAAACTAATGATTACACTATAAAGTAGTTATTAAATTAGTAAAAATTAGTACATAATTAATATTAAATCTTTAGTTTTTTTTTTACTTTTTAGTTTTCTCGCCTCTGTGGTCTAGCGGTCCGGGTGTTGGACTTGACTGCATGAGGTCCCGGGTTCAAATCCCGGGTCGGGCAACAAAAAGAAAATTGGGTTTTTCCAATTTTCTTATAAAAAAATGGTTGCTTGGAATTGGATATGTGCGCGTTTGGCGATAGGCTTGCCACCTATCACATTGTGGGACTTAGTAACTTCGGCTTGTCGTGGGTGCACTAGTTGTGCCTCTGCCTACCACTTCGGGGATATGGGCGTGAAGATACTTACTTACTTACTTCCCTTTTAGTTTTGAAGTCGGTTTTTGAACTTAGTTCTTTTTATTTAACATTTTTTACTTTATTGTTGATATGATTTAATTTAAGAAAAGTAGACATCGAGATGACATAGTTCTTAATAATTTTAAGGAAGAAAACTTAATTAGATTTTTGAGTAATTATCTAAACGGACGGTGAAAAGAACTGTTTCACCACCTACGCCAAACAGTATTAGCGAGGTATTCAATTCATTGATAAAAAGTATTAAAACACTTGAACTATTAGAATACTTGAAGTCCAAAAAATAAAATGTTATTATATTAAATCTAAAGTACCTACCAATGAAAAATCTTTTTATGTATATAATTCTTCTGTGAGTGTGTATGTCACTGAACTCCTTTTAGACGGCTGGACTGATGTTGATGAAAGTTTTTGTACGTGTTCAAGGGAATTCGAGAATGGTTTAGATTCACAATTTTGTCTCCTGGAAAATGTTTTTTTAATTAATTTTTTAATAATAAGTCGTTGTTGATTTTGGAATGTTTCACATCGGATCCGACAGACTGCGCTACTGTCGAAGCATTAATGTCAAGCATGCGAAGTTTGCTGGGTCAGCTAGTAATATATAAAATAAAAATAGGTTACAATAAAAAATAGTAGTAATAAGTTTAAATTATAAATCCTTTTAGGGCCACTTGCACGATCCTGGTTTAAGTATTTAACACTGAGTTAGCCCCTAACTAGGGTTAAATCACCTTATATTTGACAGTTTAACTCAATATTAACCGTAACCCGAGAATGTGCAAGTGGCCCTTAGAAGTACAGTTGTATAAGAATCCTCGTCGCCGCCATCTTAACTATAGTCCAATCAATTTGTATCAAATAAAACTAGCTAATTCAATTCGCCGCACAATCCACTACTAGGGTTGTAGGCATATATTCAATTACGAGGAACTGATGGAGTCGATAACCAATGACCACGAAATGCTGTACTAAATACTAACGGATATCCGTATAATCCACATACATCGTTGTGCCAATTCACGTAAATAATGTAGCAAACAATTACAATTTTTAACCCCCTTCAGAAAACGAGGGTTGTTATATTTCTCTCTCCTCTGTACATGTGTGTCTGTGGAGTCATAACTCCTAAATTGGACCAGTTACTTTAGATATAGCCCTTATAACTCTGTAATACATACTACAATGTCAACTTAACCTTAAAGTACGCTAGTCCTTAAAATACGTTAGTAAAGTTAAATTAAATTAAAGGTTAAATTAACAATGTATTCTTTCTTACACTGCATACTGTAATACATATTAAAATGTTTACATACTTACTTTCACGCCAAGTCCCTTACGACGTAGGCAGAGAGTATCGAGAGCCAAACCTCACGATATTGACATACCTTCCTTCAAGTTTATTTTTATTTTATTTTCTTTATTTCGACATGCCAACAGCAATACACACACTATATTACAATATAACACTTAAAAATACACAAATGTTTGTATGTGTGCCAATAAAAGGCATGCACAGCATTCTTAATAAAAAAATAATATTAGCCAACATGTTGCTGCAGATAATGTAACATCACTTAATGGCATGCACCTAGTAATGATAATACTAATAGTAATGCTAATACAATTAAAATTTAAAGGTAAATGAAAATAATGTTATGCAGGAAGATACGCTGCTTTTAACTATTTTTTGAGACTAAGACAAGTGTCATTAAAGATATCTAAATCTTTTGCCATACCATTTGCTCGATTATAGTCCAGACAAATTTTCAAGTTCATACAAACATGCCAGTTTCGAAGATTCTTGACAACATCCGAAAGCGATCTAAGTTACTACGTTAATCCATTTATTAATAAGTATTGTGTTTAATTTGAACACGAAATCCTTCCAGAAACTCAAACTCGAACTTATTACTTTCGATTTCAACACACTGGGAAAAGAATGTTATCAAGATACAAAAAAGTTGAGGTCTTTTATTTCAATATCAAGGCAGTGTTTGATTTCTGGTTCTTATTACTTCGTATTAATTGACTGCTGCATCTGAAAAAGTGTCATTCGTATAAAGTTAGTATAATAATAATGTTCCTGTAGCGGGTTTCAAGCTGTGTGATCCTTTGCAGGTGGGGATTTTGTACTTCAAAATCAGATTCAGAATTAGAAAAATCTTTATTCACGTGAACCATACAAGTGGTGTTTGTGCTCGTCGACATTTTTATAAACTACCTCCGGATCGGAATCGCGGCCAAACACTGAGAAGATCCGCCGAAAGAAACTCTGCAAGCTTGTTTTTTTTTTCAATAAAAATAGCTACAATATAAACTAGATTAAAAATACAAATTACTAGTTGATTTTAACTTAAAAAAGTACAAAAAATCACGTCGTCGTATCATTTTAAAAATATGACTAACTCTACAAAATTGCTAAAATTAACATAAAGTTAGATTTTAGTTGCTTTTTTTTATTGTTGAGAGTTGCCCTAGTGAAATGAACAGGGGATGCAAATTTATATGAAACTCCACGCGGACAAAGTCCTTTTCAAAATCTAATCTTTAATGCAAATTTTATAAATTACCTAGTTTTATACTCAATTTTCATTATGTATTATTTTGTACTCTCTTATCAGAATCAAGAATCAGTACCCATTTGATATCTGGATAAAAACAAGACTGTTTTTAAGACTCTGGTTTCTAGACACGCAAACACACACACTCGCACACACAGAGACACACAGACATACACGCGCACGCATGCGCGCGCGCACACACACACACACAGACACACACACGCACGCACGTATACATACACACACACTTACATTTAGGTATAAAATAAGTATGAATATTTCGAAAATTTTACAAAGTTTATTCAAACAATTATAATTCCATCACTTTATACCAAATGAAAGTAGCTTATCCAATTTAGCGCCGACCGCACACTAGTGATGTGGGGATATATTCAATTAAGAGGCGCTGATGTTTACCGATATCGATTGACCACGGACCACTCTACAAAACACTATCAAAGATCAGAACAGATGGGTCCTGATTTCATTGAAATTTTAGTGTCAACTGTCCAAAATTTTTGATAAATTTTAATCTCATATGTGTAGTAGACATGTGTAGAAGGCACACATGGATAACTTTTGGTTATAATAAATAGCCCCTCTATTTTGTTTTTTGTTATAAGTTTGACATGAGGTGTTTGAAGTCGTATCTGACCCATTTTTAACCCCCGATGAAATAGCCCCTCTATTTTGTTTTTTGTTATAAATTTGACATGAGGTGTTTGAAGTCGTATCTGACCCATTTTAACCACCGATGAAATAGCCCCTCTAGTTTTGTTTTTTGTTATAAATTTGACATGAGGTGTTTGAAGTCATATCTGACACATTTTTAACCCCCGATGAAATAGCCCCTCTAGTTTTGTTTTTTGTTATAAGTTTGACATGAGGTGTTTGAAGTCGTATCTGACCCATTTTTAACCCCTGACAAAATAGCCCCTCTATTTTTATTTTTTGTTAAAAGTTAGACTTGTATGTGTTTGTTTGAAAGTTAATGTGGCTGTTGTGAGCAATATTTTAAACCCCAAAGTAAAAGAGGAGTATTATAGGTTTTATATGTCAGTGTGTATATTTGTTTGAAAGCTCAGGTGCTCAAGACGGTTGTGAGGTATTTGAATTCATATGACCCATTTTCAAAACCTTAAAGGAAAAGAGGGCTGTTATAGGTTTGATGTGTCAGCGTGCATATGTTTTTTTGGAAGCTTAGGTGATCGAGACGGTTGTGTGGTATTTGAAGTTGTATATCACCCATTTTTTAAACCCCTAAGGAAAAGAGGGGTGTTATAGGTTTGATGTGTTTGTGTGAATATTTGGAAGCTCAGGTGATCGAGACGGTTGTGAGGTATTTGAAGTTGTATATGACCCATTTTTTAAACCTTAAAAGAAAATAAGGGTGTTATAGGTTTGAAGTGTCTGTGTGTATACGTTTGTTAGGAAGCTCAGGTGATCGAGACGGTTGTGAGATATTTAAAGTCATAAGACCAATTTTTTTAATCCCGACTGAAAATGGGTGTGTTATGAGTTTGGGGTGTCTGTGTGTATGTTTGGAAGCTAACGTGATCGATACGGTTCTTAGCTAGAATGCACATATAGGTTTTGTCTAGTCCTGTAAATATTAAAAACATCCAATAAATACTCGAATAATGTTTCTGAAATGATTTTAAATCTAAAACATTTTATGTTTGTTGCTGAATCACAGAATATGCTACTACCACTACTAGACGAATTTTGATTAGGTTTTCACCAAATGAATTATATCGGTCTATGGTTAAAATCTTAAGCTAATTTTAGATGTAAACTTTTTTTTGATAATTGCAGGCAAACAAGTAGGCCGATTTCCAGATGGTAAGAAATTCACGCCGCCCAGATACACCAAAGGTGGTAATGGTGAGTTGCCAACTGAGGCTGGAATTTTATTCGTCGAGCAAAAGTAAGTTTACCGGCTACCTTACCCTCCAAACCGGAAAGAGTCAACAGCAAGCATTGGACGTTATGGCAGCAGGGATAGGTAAGGCGGTGGTACCAATCTGGGTGAGACGCTGCGAAGCTACACCACTTAAGTATATTTCAATATCAGAACAGATGTTGCCGAAATGGGCAATATTAGAAGCAAATAATGTGCACACAAAAGATTGAGTTTATTTGCTTTTGTTGTTTTAAAAGTCCCAAAACTGAGGCGCCCTTATAAAAATACTTTTGTAGTCTTGAGACTTTTATGGGTCAGTAACATATGACTCTCAGACTCTTGAACGTTGAACGACTAGTGAAGTTGACAGTAATAATAAGAAAAGCGGGAGACGTACAAATGGACGTATCGTCCAAAATTTTGCAACTTTGACAGTAGCCACAATATCATACATATTCTAAAATGATGTAAACGCTGATTGCAAACATTGATTTGTGTCCGACTGGCTCGTAAATTTAATCCAAAGAAAAGTATCTTCACGCCTATATCCCCGAACGGTAGGCAGAGACACAACCAGAGCATCCACGACTAGCCGAAGACACTAAGTCCCACAATATGATAGGTGGCAAGCCTATCGCTAACCGGGCATATATCCAATCCCGACCAACTTTTTTTATTAGAAAATAAAAAAACGAATTTTTGCGATATCCAACGCGGGGATCAAAACCGGGACCTCAAGAAGTCAAGTTCAACACCTGTACCGCTAGACCACAGAGGCGCCTTATTAAGGTGCTTCATTATCCAAAATTTAAATGAAAAATCGCCTCTGTGGTCTAGCGGTTCAGTTGTTGGACTTGACTGCATGAGGTCCCGGGGTCGAATCCCGGGCCGGGCAACAAAAAAAATTGGGTTTGCCACCTATCACATTATGGGACTCAGTATCTTCGGCTAGTCGTGGGTGCCCTAGTTGTGCCTCTGCCTACCTCTTCGGGGATATGGGCGTGAAGATACTTTTTGTTTTTAGACTATTTTTCACAAGAGAACACACACAACAAAGTACACGACTGTACCTACGAAATACAAAGTAAAAAGTACAATGACATACATAGTTGTAAGTTTACAGTCCTATTTTCAATACAATCGCGTCTATCACACTGTGTATATAAAGGTCGTGTTTACGACTTAACCTAGGATTTATTTCTGTATTTCAAACTAGTTAAAATGCGCATAAGCATAATGTAATATACAATTGATGTTAAAAATTGTAGCGTATTACTACGTGCTCGAGTTTGACTTGGGTGCATATAAAATGTACCTAATATATAATTACCTGGAATTAAATTACTTTACTTAAATTCATATTCACAGAAAATAAAAAACTTTGATGTAACTTAGTGTACATTAAGTATTTTTTTGCAATAAAAATGGCTACCTACAACAATTTCACAAAACCGTTTCACAGAGATTTTTTAAGTAATATTGTAATGCCGTACTATAAACGCTTTTCAGATTTCTTTTCCTCTCTAAGATCGCATTAGAACTGTCTCGTTTCGTTAGCGATATTATACTCGTATCTACTAGTGGTCGCCCGTTGGTCTAAATTCGACCACGATAAATTTTAATATCTTGTTGATAAAAACGCCGTCTTCCCTTCTCAAGACCAACTAGTTTGTCTCCAAACTGTATGATGCGCCATCTTTGTCATCAACAATATATTTTTTTGTGCATGTCAAATGCGTGGTAGTACGAGTATTTTTTTTTATTTTTTGAATTAATGCACTTAATACACATTATCATTAAAAATATTAGCTTTCTGCACTTTTACTACACATAAACCATAAGTTTGCCAAACGTCAAACTCCTCCGTCAGCGCAATTTTCGTAAAAAGGGGTCCAAAGTTTTTGCTTCACGTATTAATTTAAAGATGAAATAATCTCGAACTTTCTACATAAATCAAGAAATTGTGTATCTAGTATTCTGTTATTAAACATATATAAAAATCAATTGCTGTTCGTTAGTCTCACTAAAACTCGAGAACGGCTGAACCGATTTCGCTAATTTTGGTTTTGAATTATTTGTTCAAGTCCAGGGAAGGTTTAAAAGATAAGAATAAAGAAAAAACTTGCGAGAAAACTAAGAAAAACAACATTTTACTTTTTCCCATACAAACTGAACGGGCGGAAGAAAGTTCGCGGGAATAGCTAGTTAAACATAAACGAGAGTGTTTCGTAGCTCGAAATCAACCTTATGTCTATAAACTTTGTTTATATTACTGGAATGCTATAGCTGTCGTATTTTTTCTGAATTATTGTTTTGGTGACATTTTTTTTATTGTGTACTGTACCTACCCATATTTTTATTTTCTTTGCTCTATTGTTCTTTTCGTAACAATATATTAGAGCAACCATTTTTTATAAATACCAGCATTAAGGTAGTATCTAGCCTACACCTAGTTTAAACAATGTTAGTGTAACAAGTAAATGTATAGTCCGGTATTATACCTACGTGTATGTAAGGGTGAATATGTGTATCCTTCCTGGATGTTATCTTTCCGATTCAACAACGCCTCCATTAGGACGCGTTCTAGCTAATGTCTTACGCGATGCCATATAATATGTATTCTCTTTTTGTAATCATACAGAAACATACAAAAAAATTACGAAGTGTTTTACGCGTTTTAACCCGTTTAAAGTTCTTTAAATTCTGATAAGAACAGGCTAGCCAAGCAACTAGTATTTTTTCCATTTTATCGAGCCCAAAAAAAATATCAATATTCTGATGTTTTAATATGATAATTAAAATTGTTAAACTTCGATTATCTTCGATTAATTATATTATCCCTGGACATGTTACACAAATTGAATGTAACGCTAAAGTAAGAAAATTATATGCTTGTGTTATGGGTGTTAGCCAACGATTCTTATACATAAAAATACTTAAATAGATACCAGAATAAATATAATAAACAGACAGACCCGGAAATGCAGATATCTAAATGTTCATCACACAAATGCCTGACCCCGTTGAAAATCGAACCCGAGCTCGCGGTTGGTCGGTGCAGTTAGGCGTGTACGCTAGCCATTCGACCAATGAGGCGGTCAAAAAATAAATTCATACATTTTTGATAGTGACTAAATAGCGACTAATTTAAATTTTGGAAATTTCCCCATAATAGGGGAAATCTCCCTCTTGTATGATTTCAACACAAAAAATGTTGACCTTGAACATTTTTTCACGAGTACATACCGAAACTAATTGCTGACAGACAAATTATAATACCTTAACCCTGAAGATGCCTTAAAAGCAAAACATTTTGGCTTATTTACTATAATGAAACAAACTAACAAGAAAAAACAGTACAAGTGTGTGCTTGAAATAATGTAAACGATTAAAAGAGGGGTGCCGTGAGTTCAACGGATTCGTGCGTGCTTGCGTAAGTGCGTGCGTGCATGCGTGTGTTTGTATCTGTCTGTCTGAGGCATCACAATTTTTGAACAGATCCACCAAGTACGTTGGTTTTTTTTTATTTGAACGCTCATGTGCCCGAGATTCTATCTATTTACGATCTTTTATTTCAAATCAAATTTATGCAATAGTGTTTTGGTTTTTAAACTTACCTAAATAATGTTGTCAATTACTACAAAAAAAATTGTTGATTATCCGTTCTCAAAAGTTTAGATTTAAATATTCGTGAGGACGATTCGGCGTGCTTGGGACATATAGATCCTTGATGGGGCTAGCACAACATTCTTGTGTTTTGGTTTAAAAAAAAGTATCTTCAGGCCCATATCCCCGAAGAGGTAGGCAGAGGCACAACCAGGGCACCCACGACTAGCCGAAGATACTAAGTCCCACAATGTGATAGGTGGCAAGCCTATCGCCAACCGGGCACATTTCTAATCCCGACCAACATTTTTTTTATTAGAAAATTGGAAAAAATCCAATTTTCTTTTTGTTTGTCGACCCGGGATTCGAACCTGGGACCTAGTTCAAGTCCAACACCCGGACCGCTAGACCACAGAGGCAACTTTGGAAGGAAGGTGTTTTGGTTTACTCTTCACTATTTAATCGACAAGTTTCAAAATGACAACAAAACCCCATGTCGCTGAAATGGCACTTTACCATCCTGGGACCCCCTACTATAAGCATCAATAAATATAATATTGGAATACTACAATTTATATAACAACATTTCATTACCGTATTTCACAGACAATACATTTGAAAGCAGGTTGAACAAACTTGACATCGGAAAACAATAGCGAAGTTGATTATTGATTTTACGCTGCTAATTAAGAGTAATTTAATTAGTAAGGAGATTACGTACCCACGGGTTACTATTAACCTTGGTAGACCTTTATCAGTGGGTTTAATTTGGTTTTTCTGAGTATTATACTTCAAGAAATTAAAACTGTCCCATCCATATTTCTTACACAAGCGTTCATATTTTTCAAAACGAGGAATGAAAAGTTTGACGTGTCTGTGTATATGCGAGTGTATGTGAATACGTGTGTCTGTGTGTGTAATTGTATTTGGCTCTTTAACTTTGGAAGAACCGATTTCAATGCGGTTTTTTTAAGCTGATGTGAGCCAGATGATTTGGGGTTACATTACAAATAGGTTTTGTCAGAGGTTTTCTTATTTATTTTATTTTTTAGATTATATGTTAGAAGTCAGCGAACAAGCATATGGCTTTCGTGAAGGTGAGACAATCATCTAGTCGATAGTTCACTATTACCATCTTCGACATATAATTATTATACTTATTCATTTAATTTATTGTTACAATTATTGACTATTAGAGTCGGTTTTAAGACCTCCTCTTTTTTTAGAGTCGGTTAAGAATCCGATATCAAGGCCAAGGAAACATTGACAGACAATCCATCTATATTATAGTCTATAGTATCTAAGAATGTTTTATTTATCCGCTAACCACTTGACCTCCAGCTAACTAAATACCATTTGAAGTTCGTCATCATGCGTTAATAGTAATGCTTGCGTGATTCAGTAGGTACACTAATTTTATAAGAATCTTGGCAGATGAGGCCACATCTCAAAAGGCTCATAGAAATATCTTCATGCTGCTATCTCTCATGAAGATAGTAGGGTAGAGAGAATAGAGTGCTACTTCCGATAAGTCAAACTCAAGCATATGACAATAAGTGATTATGAATCGTAAATTGCATTTTGTTTTAGAAAGTCGTTGCTCTTCATTGTCGTGTTTCTTGTTGGATGGTAGGGCAGATAGACTTTGCATTGATTGACTTGTAAGCGGTGACCTAAGATTCCAGTTATAAAATAGTCACGTACCAGTAACATTTACGGTGAAAGCGACGGTTGTTTCTTAACATCACAGTTTTAATACAGCAAAACTTCAAAAAAACTCTTTAAAAAAGATTCCTATATCAAACAGGAAGTCATCTAGGTATATATTTGTACAAGAATAAATCATTTTCTTCGATTTCCCTGACACTTTACCATCAGATCCAGGTTTGGTGGCAAAAGTACCAACTTGAGAGTATATTTTTCCAAATACAAAAGTTTTTTTTTAAATCGATTCAAAAATGACGGAGAAGTCGATTAACATACATAAAAAATATAGAAGTCGAAAATATAACCTCTTCATTATTAAGAAATCGGTTAAAAAGATCTCTTTTAAAGAAAGTGCACTTATTCACTTTCTTATAACATAAAATCTACGATTTGACTGTTATTGTGTAATTTTAATACCTAAAACATTTAATTTTTGGTTAACAAACAACAGTCTCGGCGTAGGGCAATTATTGGTATGTAATTGATTTAAAGTGTGTACAAATACTCAGCAAATAACTTCGCTTGTATGTCGTGCATGTTCGTCTGTTTTCGGAGTACCTTATATAAGCCTTACGAATTCAGTCATTTCCATGAATATTGCAGCAAAGTACCTGTAAAAAAAGGAAATTGAATATTAATTTTTGCCCGATAACTGTGTACATAAGACAATATGTCCACAATATTTAGAAAGTCTACCCAAGATCTTACTGCATTCTAATAAACCTATCTTAATGGAAAATGTACAATATATATCTCTTTAATAACACAAGTAGGTATGCAATTGGTGAATAAAATCCCTGAAAAAGTATAAAGTTTAAATAAAAATTTAGATAACAATAGCAACATTACTCTCAAATTTTGTATTAGGTTACGTATCTTAAAATAGGAGAACATGCAAGAACAACATTTACATATGTTTAGACTAAATCTATTTAACAAATCGTAATGTTATGTTTACGTTATGGTTTTTGTTGTGTTTGATTATGAGTTAAAAATATTAATACATGAAAATCTATATATTAATACGTGATCCAAAACTTTGGACCCCTTTTTACGAAAATTGCGAGGACGCAGGAGCATAAAATTTGGCACACTTATAGTTTATGTGTAGGAGAAGTGCAGAATGTTAATATTTTCAATAATAATGCTTATAAAGTACATTAAATCAATAAATAAAACATTACCCATACTACCATGCATTTGACGCACACAAACAAATATATTGAAGATAACGATAAAATATCACAGATGGCGCTCTTATCAACAAGATATTAAAATTTATTATAGGTGAATTTCGACCAACGGGTGACCACTAGTTATTCTTAAATACGTTAACTTGTTCATTGATACCAAAATTGTTCATTGGTACCGTCACGACACCGTTACGAGAATGTCACGACATTGTCACCAACGGCCAAAATATCCAGACCCAGATAGCTGCTCTTGTCGGCAATCGAACCCAAACCTCGCCAACTTTCGATGGCATTAGATGCATAAACTAACTTTTCAACAAACAAGGCGGTTTAAACAGATAAACGTGAAGCTGACAAAGCATTTTCAACAAAATAAAATTGCTGCCAGACTCCTGTGAAAAATCATAACATGGAAAAGTTTACTCTTTGATCATAAATAAAAAATGCAACACCTGCTCAAAGTCAGGCCGTCAATTATTAATTGAGTTAAAAATTAAATTACGTAGACAAAATATAACTCAATTATTTACAAACTTTTTTGGCCTTTCAACGTATTACATGCATGACGTGAGCATATTATATTCAAGGTTTTTTGATCCATGTAGATAATAGAGAGGTTAAGTAAAAACGATTATCTATGGTCTAAACGTTTTAAAAGAATAAATTGCCTTTGCAATCTAGCGATCCATGTGGGCCTTGACTTTGAGAGGTGCCGGGTTCGATCCTGTAATCGGGCAATAAAGGAAAATGTGATTTTTTTTCAATGTTCAAATAAAAACAACGTTGCTGGCAATAGATTTATACCCGGTTGGTGATAGGTTTGCAATCTATCACATTTTGGTACTAGTCTTACTAGAGTTTTCGGGTAGTCGAAGGAAGGTGGTATGAGTAGAAGAACTCGGGTTCGATTTCCAATAGGTATTGGTTTGGAGGACTATCTATTTAGATATTAGTGCTTTTTGCTTAGTTTGATAGAAAATGCTTCACAACCTCCTAACCTTTAAATAAACGCAAAGTTGTTAAAAAAATCCGTCGACTAAGTAAACGATTAAATACGTATAACATTAAGGATGACTCAAAAAGCGCTAGACTAATAGCCATAAAATTTATAAGGGTCCACCTTGAATGCTTACTTTATCCAATAAAAATAACAATCAAATTCTCTCTGTAAAAAATTTTGCATGATATCTAAAACATTTTTAAAATTCCTTTTTATGCTTACTACACAACATCGACTTCAATTAAACAATTATGTTTTACGGTCGCATTCAGAGACGCCAGTTAAAATTTAATCTATCATTAGGTCAAAAAGTTTGTATAGAAAATGTCAACTTAATGACTAATCATAAGATAATTAACGTCTCCGAGTGCAGCCGTAAGCTGTTGAGTATAACTCAAGAGCGCTGAACTAATTGCTATTAAATGTATGAGGAGCAACTTAGAAGGTATTTTATATTCATTAAAGAGGGAATTATTAAAATCGGTCCCCTGTCAAAAAAAAACAATTTTACTTATTTTAACTTCATTGTATATTAATAAATTACAATGAGTACAAAAGTAATTCGTGGTCTAATTTGGGAATAGTAGGGAATCGCCTCTGTGGTCTCGGGGTTTAGTTGTTGGACTTGACTGCATGTGATCCCGGGTTCGAATCCCTGGTCGGGCAACAAAAAAACTGGGTTTTTTAAATTTGTTTTTTCCACAAAAAATTTTTGCTCGGGATTGGATATGTGCCCGGTTGGCTTGCTACCTATCACATTGTGGGACTTAGTGTCTTCGGCTAGTCGTGAGTGCCATGTGTTATGCCTCTGCCTTCCTCTTCGGAGATATCGGCGTGAAAATGATAAATATTCAATTCTAACTTGAAAAAAAAAATTATGGCGTAATCTAAACACTAAAAAAAATTAAAAGACATATACGTCATTTTTTTTTAATTTTTTTTATTTCATTGACATATAAGAAAATAACACAATTTATATTTGTCTTCACAACCAAAATCCTTGTAAAGGTTTATCCGCTGTGACCACTTCACTATGATAATGTTTAAATTTCAATTAAGTAGATACACATACACACAGATAAGCTTGATATAATTTAGGACGCACAAAGCAAACGAACACAAGAAACAGCTAGTGCAACATAATTCAAAAACAATTGACAAATAACACGATTCTAGTGATAATTATTTACAATTTGTGGGTCCATTGATAAAGGCTCAATAGGCGCTCGTTACAAGGATTTAACATCTTAGTTCGGAAGTATGATGTCGGCTCCCCATTTCGAGAATTTAGCCGAACATTCCAGAACGAATTCCACCAGAACTTTCGCTTGTACAAAATGGAATAGCGCCCGCCGTAAAAGTCTAACTCACGACCGAATTTTCAGTGTTAATGAAAAATTTTATTATGAGTTTTTCACTTCAGGAATTTTTATGACTTACGGAAGTTTTTGCATGGATAGCGACTGAATGGTGGCAGAGACTGAATAATTTGTGTTTCTCTACAAAAAGGTGTTTGTACAATTAAAAGTGTTTATCTAAAAGTGAGTGTTACAAGTAAAGTTCTATAAAATGTGAATAAGATCATAATTATAAAAGTATGTGATAAGAAAGTATCTTCACGCCCATATCCCCGAAGAGGTAGGCAGAGGCACAACCAGGGCACCCACGACTAGCAGAAGACACTAAGTCCCTCAATATGATAGGTGGCAAGCCTATCGCCAACCGGGCACATTTTCAATCCCGACCAACTTTTTTTTTATTAGAAAATTGGGAAAATCCTTTCTTTTTGTTGGCCGACCCGGGATTCGAACCCAGGACCTCATGCAGTCAAGTCCAACACCCGGACCGCTAGACCGCAGAGGCGCAGAGAGAGTATGTAATAAATTTGAAAAACTCAAATTTCTTCCTATTTCGTTTTTACATGCCAGAAGTTCCACTTTTTTATTAACTACATTGTCCCGTTGTTTATTTATCACGTTACTGTTTGTATTCTACAACAAGTTTATTTATCCATATTTTTAACAAAATCCAAAAAGAAGCTATCAAATTAGCGATGTGTTTTCTCTTTTTTGTTTGTTACGCGATTACTGATTAATAAACTGATTTTAATTATTTCTTTGAAAAGATCATTATGATCCGGAGGTGATCCCATATTAATTTCCTCATGATCCAACTAGTATTTTTGTATTATACTTAATAATTCAAAAAAAAATATCATCTTTCTTAAAGATTT
>NJDD01001634.1:201522-212869 GCA_002245505.1 Calephelis nemesis
TAATGATTACGTTTTTTTTCTTTTTTTTGTATAAATTATATTTATTATTGACCTTCAAAAAATGTACTTATGTACTTATTTTGAATAAAAAAACATTTCTTTCTTTCTATAGGTAATAAAATGAGATTTCACCCTTCGTTTTATTACGAGTACGTTGAATTCTTCTGTTAGCGGGCGGGATTTCATTTACCCAAACTTACATTTTTACAAGATTCTTTGTTTCGAACCTAAAGTTTGAGTAACTACCTGGGTGATTTATTGTTATATTAAAGACACAAAATAAATAACTTTGTGCTACAGCATTTTGCCTTTTTTTCTTTTTAATTAAAGATAGTTTTGCATTATTGTATTATTGTGCTGTATTTCCTTAAATAAGTGGTCAATTAGTCGTAGACTTATACTAATGAGTATGCTTAATATTTGCATTAAATTTTACAGTTGACATTGAACAATTTCAACTGAAATTGAACTAATTAAAAAAGAAACTAAGGAGTTAAGATTGAATAATATTGTGTTTTGAAAAGTTGAGTGCTCTCTTATTATTTTTTTTATTGAATACAAACCTTTTTACTAAATTTTACATTGAACTATTTCAAGCAATTCATATGTAATTTAAAAAAAACTGAGAAGTTGGATTCTGTTTTGGACAGTTGAGTGTTCACTTTTAATATTTTGTATATTAAATATATAAGTTCAAATATAAAATGTTTACATTTACTTTTAATGTAGTTTACTTTAAAATATCCAAACTATTCAGAATAACATTTAAAAATTGTCAAAGCGTTAGATAAATTCCCAACATTTTGCTCATGCGTAAGCATTTTTACAAGATTTATGAAAAACTAGCTGCGCCTCGCGGTTTCACCCGCGTAAGTCCCAATCCCGCGGGAACTGCGGGATAAAAAGTAGCCTATATGTTATTTTGGGTCTTCAGCTATTCTACATACCAAATTTCATCGTAATCACCTTTGTAGTTTTTGCGTGAAAGAGTAACAAGCATCCATACATCCATACATACAAACTTTCGCATTTATAATATTAATATGATAGGATAGGATAAGAATTGAACTTTTTAAGAAAACTCTTTCCTTTTATCTAAATTTTATGCTTTGTCATTGAAACTATTAAAACCAATTATGAGTAAACATTTGTTTTTATGAAGTGATGATGAACGCTTAAGTAGATGATGAAGTATTGGAGAATGACTTCCGCGACCATAAATAATGCGAGAGTTCATGATGACATCATATTTATTGATAATGTCAAGGTCAGTCACATTGCATATTGATACAGATAGATCTTAGATGTTAGTTGCTTATAATATATACATACATATTATTATATATAATAATACATATCAATCGGATAATATCCGAGGGTGGTGTCAAGAGTCTCCGAAACCGGCGTGTTTGTATGAAAAGGGTAATGAATGTGAAGCAAGCAAGACAGGTTTGTCAGGATCGTGAGGTCCGGCACTCGATACTCTCTGCCTACCCCGTAAGGGACTTGGCGTGAAGATATGTATATATGCTTATAATATAGACAAAAAATCTAGGTTATAGCTAATAATAAGTTTGCTTAGCAAATTACAGCTAAATATTCCCCGGAAATCGCTAAGATAAGCAAGATAAGAAGTATCAGGGTGCTTATGTGCTAGAGAACCTACAAAGCAAATACCGTACTCAAATTCAAAGTTTGATTTTGTGTTAACCGTTCAGCAGTTCATGCAAAAGCGATTTTGCAGCACAATTGTCCACACGTTTTGCGAAAAATCCAAAAAATTAGTGGCTGCGAGCAGTTGGATGGTTAATTATTTTGTGTGTTTTAATATTGGAAGGTAAGCTGCAAAAAAATTTAAAAATTAACAATTATAAAAACAACATAAAAATATTTTCGGACACCTCAAAGGCGTCAATTATTTAATCTATAATGAAGTTATAGTTTTGTATAGATATAAGATCAAAACATAATTGATGACTCTGAGTACAGCCATTAATCATAAAAGCTTTGCCAATTTGCAATTGGCAGACAGAGAAACATGCGCACGCCGCACAGCACAAAGTGTCGTTACAACTTTTCGTGAGATTTTTTTCCGTGTAGCCTTTCACAAGGCGCGATAAGAAACTTCGTTCCAACAGTCCCTAATAGAGTAACAATATTGGAACAAGCTCAATCATAAACGGTTTAGCTTGCTAACACAAGATCGTTACAAGTCGCGTTGATTGGTTAACCTCGGTCTTCCACAGTCGTGACAGCGTTCATTACCAAGGTCACTACAACCTCAATGGCTAGACTTATTTGTATGAGAAATCTAACTTCGCCTTTGTGGTCTAGCGGTTCGGCACGGGTTCGAATACCGGATCGGGCAATAAAACGAAAATTGGGTTTTTCTAATTTTCTAATAAAAAAAATGTTGCTCGGGATTGGAAATATTCCCTGTTGGCGATAGGCTTGCCACCTATCACACTGTGGGACTTAGTGCCTTCGGCTAGTCGTGGGTGCCCTGGTTGTGCCTCTGCCTACCTCTTCGGGGATATGGGCGTGAAGATACTTAACTTCACTCTAAAGTCCGGATGGGGTAATATTGATTTACACTTCATTTTACACAAGTAAATTATTATGAATAATTCCTGTTTCGAAAGATAGCAACCGATTCCGAAATGTTCCGACATCAGTTTTTTCAACTTCCTACTAGCAGTTTTTGGGTTATACTTACTTAATAATCTTCATTTCCATATCCCCGAAGAGGTAGGAAGAGGCACAACCAGGGCACCCACGACTAGCCGAAGATACTAAGTCGAATAATGTGATAGGTGGCAAGCCTATCGCCAACCGGGCACATTTCCAATCCCGTGAAAGATTTTTTTTATTAGAAAATTGGAAAAACCCATTTTTCTTTTTGTTGCCCGACCCGGGATTCGAACCCGGGACCTCATGCAGTCAAGTCCAACACCCGAATCGCTAGACCACAGAGGCGATAATACTTACTTAATAATGTGTATATTTTTGTATACGTTAGCGAACTCATAAAAAACCACTCATTGGATCATGTTAAAAATAATAAGGGCCACCTTAAAATCATGACATACCATTCTAAAAAATCAAAATCGGCTAGCTACCATTAATAATATATTAGTTAATATTGGTAATAAACATAGAAAAAGCATACTATACTAAAAATAAAATTTAAACACACTTTTTTAGCTCCTGTTTTTCTGGAGTCTATTGAAAACAAAAAAAAGTGAAATATTATAAGACACAAGTTAATTAATTTAAATAATTCTTAAGCCAATTGTATGTTTTAAAACATATTTCATTAAACGCTACTGCGAATACACTGCAAAAAATTCACTCCAATTTTATTACCAAATAATAAATAGTAAATGAATAAATAAATATCCCTGGACAAATCACACAAATTGAATCTAACCCCAAGGTAAGCAAATTATATGCTTGTGTTATGGGTGCTAGTCAACTATACTATTAGGTACATATAAATACTTAAATATTTCGATAAACGATTCTAATATATAGAAATACTTAAATATATACCAGAAAATATTTAATAAACACCCAGACCCGGAAATGCAGACATCTAAATGTTCATCACACAAATGCCTGCCCCCGTCGGGAATCGAACCCGAGCCTCGCTGTTGGTCGATGTAGTTAGGCGAGAACGCTAGCCACTCGACCAACGAGGCGGTCGAAGCCTCCAAGTCTGCTGGACCAAGTGGCAATAAAATCCCTTTTTCAAAAGGTATGGCTAAGTTACAATATAGTATCATATAAATTTTATTATCATCCTATCACTGGTTTTTGATTTATATCTTATGAAAAAATACATAAAATTTCACTACTTCGAAAGTATCTTCACGCCCATATCCCCGAAGAGGTAGGCAGAGGCACAACCAGGGCACCCACGACTTGCCGAAGACACTAAGTCCCACAATGTGATAAGTGGCAAGCCTAACGCTAACCGGGCACATTTCCAATCCCGACCAACATTTTGTAATTAGAAAATTGGAAAAACCCAATTTTCTTTTTGTTGGCCGACCCGGGATTCGGAGGAGTAATAATATACTCCGCGTTTATACTGGCTAGGTTTGGAAACGGTGGTAGTTTACGGTAGACAGGGTTAAAATTATTAACATTTTAAAATTGTTTGTAAGTTATAATTCAAATTGTAATAAGAATAAAAAAAAAAACTATTTGTTAAATGAATATTTAAACATTGTGTATACATATAACTAAATAATCAGTTTTTAAAAATATTTCAATATTTGCACACCACAATGTGGTAGAATATGTTGGAAAGCTTGAATAATTTTGTAACAACCTTAACACACATATTCCGCAAATAAATATATTTTCTTTCTTTCTTCTTTCTTTCTTATTAATAAGACGAATAGTGTTTACATTACTGTCATATTTACACATATAGGTATAACGTAAATTGCCAAAATCAATAGATTTCTAACGACATGACGCGAGATTGTGATCAATTCAGTATGTATGAATTAGCGATATATCACGTCTGTGGCACCTGTCAATACCTGTCTACCTGTCAATGATAACTTTGACGGCTTTATCATGTAAGATATTTTTGTGTAGATTGTATTGTAGATTTTAGTCAAATCTTAAACGTATATTTCCCCGTGTTGGTCCGGGCTTTTTTGTAGAATAGACCATCTGCCTTCCTTACCAGGCAGCTCGTAAAAGGCGAGCAAAGGCTCACCGTCATTAACACGGTGAATTCTGACTAGGTGGTAGAGTTTAGCAGCGACTCGCCCGGATTAGTACCACCGCCTTACCTTTTCCTGCCGCCATAACGTCATGACGTGTTCCGGTTCGGAGGGTAAGGTTGCCGGTAATCTTACTTTTGCTCGAGGCCTAACATCCCAGCCCTAGGTTGGCAACGCACCATTACCGCCTTTGGTGTCTCTAGGCGGCGTGAATTTCTTACCATCAGGAAATCCGTCTGCTTGTTTGCCTTCCAATATCATAAAAAAAAATTAACATTATTCGTCTCCGATTGAGCATATGTATTATGGTAAAGTGTTTTTTCTGAATCTAGGTGTCTATTTACTCGTAACTGTATTTCGATATTAATTATTCTACCTATTTTTATCTTGTTCGACTAGGTTTGTTCCAATAAAACTTCAAAACTATTTTTTTTATTTCGTAACTATCTGTAATTTAATTGGATTTAATTTCAATATCTTTCGGAGTTCGGAATTCGGAAGCACACTTCAAAATAGGCAGATATAGCAGAGAAAAAGCTTGTCTATATGTATATAAAAATGAAACCCGTTTTTTTTGGTCACGGCATCACGCATGAATGGCTGGACCGATTTTACTAATTCTTTTTTTGTTGTATTTGTCATTATTAGGAGAAGATTCTTACGGAAAAAAATATTAAGAAACTCTCTCAGAAATATTGAAAAATATACATTTAATTTTGCAGTTCCAATTGAATAGGTACTCATACGTGAGATAGGTCAGCTATACAAAATAAAGTAGTTTCTACTATTCTTCTATCATTCTATCATTGCTACGCTAAGGCGGTACGAAGTTCGCCGGGTCAGCTAGTTATTAAATAATTTATAAGGACTGTACGACTACCTCGTTATTTTAGGGATTAATCATCCGCAATGTTCGAGTTCTATTCCCGACAGATATTCGAATGATACCCACTAACAAGCATATAATACGCTTACTAAGGGTTGAATCAATTTGTATAGCTTGGTACAATTACAAAAACCCTCCAAACTAATAAATGAGTGCCGAGCACAGATATTACCGTAGCAAAAAAGACAAGACTGTGTTGCCATTTCGGACGAGTCGGTACAATACTACCAGCTATCAAAAGTTCTTGAATCTGAAAATATCAAATAGCCGTTGGGGATTTCACATCTCTAGCCCTAAAAATTAGTTCTAAATAAATAAATAAATAAATAAATATCTCTGGACAAGTCACACAAATTGAATCTAACCCCAAAGTAAGCAAATTATATGCTTGTGTTATGGGTGTTAGTCAACGATTTTAATACATAGAAATACATAAATAGATACCAGAATAAATTTATATCATTCATATATCATTTCATATATTTCATGTCATTATAGAGTTCATATCATTATAATGAAGTAGTCTCAATTTCCCATACGTACACAAAAATTGAGTATTTACCTCGATTTTCCTGGAATACCAGCATCAAATCCGGACTTATTGGCAATGGGACCACCTCTTTAAAAAAAGATTGCTGTCAGTTCACCAAATCGACGAACACACATAAAAGTTAAATATATTATCGAAACAATGTCGGTTAAAAATATGTGTTAAGTTATGAAATTTGTAAATCGAGTAGTATGATCCGATCCGATTTTCCAGACGGATGATTGTTAAGTCCATATTATCGCAATATTACAAAGAAGCATACTTAACATTATGATATGTATTAACATTTGTGTGGCTTCAGTAAGTACTCGTAGACCAAGTGATACTTCAAAGTTTTAGGATTTTTTAATACGGAATACGTGTGTTAAAAATATGTTACAAAATTATTTAAGTATTTCAACATATTCCACCACAGTGGTGTGCAAAAATTGTAAAAGTTAATTATTTAATTACATGTAATATTTTAATTTTAATTTTTTACTTTTTTTACAAATTTAATTACTAATTACAATTTTTACAATTTTTAAATATAAATAAATTTAATGCTAGCTATAGTAATAACATAGTTTATAGGTACCTAATGTAAAAAGTATGTTCACGCCCATACTGGAAATACACATTTTTTTTGGTTTAGTTCCTCAAACCGGGAATCCAACACGGGACCTCAAGAAATCAAGTCCAACGCCGAACCACTGCCGAACGCTGAATTTACTGATGATATTATTTTTGTCGGGGTTGAGAGAAAAGATATACTGAGTTCTTTCATATGTATGTCAAGTATGGAAAGTGGCGCAACTAGTAGTTGTCATACGAAACTTTAGCGTTAAAATACCATTAGTGGTCTATTCTTAATAGTGATATCGTAATTTTTGGGGAAAATGTATGCAAACGATCTAGGCGGATTATTGCGCTGCGATGCCCCCCGACCTGGCCCGTACAAATGGAAGCTATCCTTAAACCTATCAGATTTGATTGAACATTCCACGATATACGTAATAATATATCGCTGTCAGTTTTTCCGCAGTCACTAATGTGACTAATAACCTAACGCGTAAAGCAGTGACTGGCATTTGCATACATATATTTTGCAAAACATCATACAAACGTCATTTATTGCTAGTAAAACTGACAGCATAACCTACTGTATGATGGGCGCTTTAAGGTCTCCACACACATATCAACTACGAAAGGGATCATCACCGTATCGCCTGTCGCTTCACCGTCAACCGGGCGTCAACCTAACGTATGCATGTAACCAAAAAGTATCAGCAGCTCCTGTACATCAACTTGGCTACGGCTAAACGACACCACAGTCTTAATACTAACAGTCGGCCGACTCATGTCAAGCACAGAGCAACGCTGGGGGGAACGCGGGGAAGCGAGCGGCAGGGTCGGCGAGCGCAAACTCCACACAGTTTGCGCTCTCTATCTAGAAGGGTTTGCACTCGTTATTTGTTAAAAAATATGTTATAGTGTATTTTATTATAACGTAATACTTGCTGTCTTGTAAATTTATAATGGTTTACAGGATCTTTCCGTTTTTATTCGTAAATAAGCCATCCGGCTTGCTGCCGTTTCGTCCACAAAATTATCATCCACAATGGATGAAACGACACCTTTTTAATTTATTAGGTATTTTTCCACTGTCGATTCGTGCACCATTAATTTTTTTTTATATAGTCAGATACAAAGCTTTAACAAAATAAAGCGATCCATTTAGGTATATGTTTTAAACTTTTATATATAAATTGATACATCAAAATCACTAATTACTCAAGATTTAATTAAAAAATTTTTTACAGGTATGATGAAATTTAGCACCTAATAGTGATTAGTATAAAGTTAAAGTGGGTAAAACAAATCCAAATATTTTATGGATAGCATGGTGAAAATTATTTCACTCCTATGTGCGGTACGAAGAAAAAAAGCTTTATAATGGATTCATAAATATATCATAAGTGATGCAAATTATACATTATGAATGGTTTTAGTTTAAGTTGATTATATCTGTGATTAAAAATAGTAAGTAGGTAATGCCAAATCAATGTAGGTGTTGTCACATATATATTATGTTTTTTTGTTATTATATTGTTCATTAGCATAAAACTTTTTCATCTGACTGTACTAAACAACTTCAATAATTTGATAGTGAACGAATCGTCGGTGAAAAAAATAATAAAATAAAAGGTGTCGTTTTGTCCGCTGTGGATGAAAATTTTGTGGACAAAACTTCAGCAAGACCATCATCGGTTTCATTATTAACTTCACATTTTTTTGTTTGCCATTTTAAAATAAAACTTTTAAATTAAATGTTTAAAATGTTATTATTTGACAACCCTGACCCTTGACTGACTTGCCGTGAGTAGGTATATAAAATGTCGGCATGAATTCAAGAACAAAGGAGTTGGACTACTGGTAGATAGAATTCTTAATACTGTGACGACACCGCGCTTACGGCTTGCCGACCGCAAGCATGTTCCGAGGCGCTGCGATTACGTTACGATTCCGATTTATGTGCGTTTGCAGTACAAGTTATACAAACAAAAATGTGTGCGTGTACTAGCGTACACTCGTAAGAAGTGAAGAAGTGAAACTTTTTTATGATGTTATTTTTCAAAAAATAATTTACTATATGCAACTACAGAAATTGGTTAAATAAAGTTTATTGCCAATCCCTACTCCGCTGTAGAAAGTATACTTCGAATAACGCGTGGTAGGGATAAGAACAAAGATGGCGCGTAACGGAAAAATATGACGCGTAACGAAAAATGTTACACTAATTTTTTTTCAACCCCAATAAAGAAGTTTCACTTCAATAAAGAACGGGTCGAGGTGATACGGTGACGATCCCTTTCCGAGTTGATATGTGTGCTGCAACCTTTATATATCAAATGTCTTGCAACCGCAGCGGCCACGATCAAAATCCTTGCGTTAATAACTATCGTATATTTAACAACAGATCACTCTGTCACTGTTATTACAACATCATGTGTTATACAATTATATTAAAAGAAAACACATTTCATTTAGATTGATGCTATGGGGGAAAATTGTTTAATATTTAAATATTTCCTGTCGCCACTAATTTTAAATGATTTCTGGACGAGTTCCAATACCCAACAATTGCGGTGTTCGCCATCAAAGACGGCAATTTGATTCAAATATATAATTAACTTACATTTGGGACTAAAATACCGTAACCGGATAATGGCTCTCCATTTTTCAATTGTTTAATTTTGTTCAATCGCTTACACAATGGTACAGCCAAATAAAATTATTAGGAAATCTAGTTCGTTCAGTCAGTAGTTGGTGTGGAAAGAATGGCGGATAAAATATTAACAAAACAGATATACAATGCGAATGTGGATGGCTATATCCATAATTAAGAAGACCTAGGTTGACACTTTATGATCAAGTCTTTTTAAGCGTGGTGTGGTGTCAGAGTCTCTGAAACTGGCGTGTTTTGTATGAAAAATAATTTAGCTAAATGGCTTAGCAGGTCTCCAAGGATCGTGAATATTGATACCCTCTGCTCAGTGAGCTAGGAACTCGGCGTAAAGACATGTAATTCTATATATGTAGTAATCAAAGTGGGACTAAAATATTCACTTCAACTGTTTAGTCTTCTTAGATTGTTGCTTGAATAATCGGTATAATAATATATGAAAGAATGAGTAAATTGGTTTTATTTAAAAGAATGTATCTCGTAAACATATTTTTTGAAATTCAAAAATACCTTTATTAAATAACGACACTCTAATAATCCTACTAATATTGTAAATGCGAAAGTTTTGTGTGTTTGTTTGTTTGTTATTCTTTCATCCAAAAATGGATTTAAGTAAGATTTTTATGAAATTGGGCACAATAATAAAGGGTAATTTGGATTAACATATATGATATTTTTTTACCGACAAAAGATTTATGGGACCATTAACCAAGCGGGCAACAGCTAGTACGAGTAATGTTACAAAATCCAAAAGTTTGTAGGAATGGATGGATATTTATTATTCTTTCATTTATTTTCACATACATATTTTCATTTACTACGAAACAGATTTAGATAATGTCTTACGGTAATATAGCTAGTCTTCAAATATACATACATCTCTAATATACATCAAAATAACTCACGTGCTGGAATTCTTAAAAAAATACTTTAGCGGAGGCTAGTAAACAATAATCCTTTCGCCAACCTATCTCGAACAACGTGATTTTTATTAGAAAGTCGAAAAAACACTATTTATGCATTTTGTTACCTGACTTCGAAATCAAACCCGGGACCTTTCAAAGTCAACTCCAATACCGAACCATTAAACCACAGACGCGATTAGTATTGATCAGTTAGTACTAGTATAGATATTGGTGGTAATTCTGCTGTTCACAAACAAAATTAATTTTAGATGCATGCTGTCTTTTGTTTGTTAAATGAAACAAAAACAAACGAGATGGAACATTTTAGATACGTAAGATTAGTCCGGACATGTCAAATCGTGCTATTTTCAATCAAAATTTTTCGTGTGATGTACGGTCTAATTTGACAGCACTAAAAGTGTTTTGTCTCTTTCAGTTACTTTCTTTGAAAGAAGACAGCGATAACTTAAAATTAGTTCAGTGAGTGGGCAACTAAGTTACCACCATTGATAATACTAGTAAGGACTGAAAAGTCCGAAGAATATAAGTTCTTTGGTATAAAAAAGTTAAGTAATAAGTGATTGAAGGTCGCACAGAAGAATCGCGTGAACCTATCGTATGTTTCGATACGCTTTGTGACTCGACAACATTACTGTTGTGTATTTTACTGAAGTATTTTAGTCGAGAATTTAAAGTTGAAATATATTTCAAACTAGCTATCCCGGCGAACTTCCGCCCGTTCAGTTTGTATGGGAAAAATTAAAATGTTAATTAAGTAACCACGTTTCCAAACAAACGATGCTCTTTCAATATAGTCATATGCAAAATTAAATGTATATTTTTCAATATTTCTGAGATATTTTCTTAATATTTTTTTTTCCAACCTTTTCCTAATAATAACAAATACAACAAAATAAGAATTAGTGAAATCGGTCCAGCCATTCACGCGTAATACCGTGACCAAGGAAAACGGGTTTCATTTTTATATACCTATATATAGATAATTTATGCTATTTATAGACGGCCCTGGGTAGAGTT
>NJDD01001634.1:223372-236596 GCA_002245505.1 Calephelis nemesis
AGAATGGCAGATTAGAGATTGCCAGTACAGATATATATTGCGAAACTAGAAGAACGTACTTAGTTACCTGGGGAGACCTAAGTTGATATTCCATTGGCAATTTAACCCCCCTGGGTTACTGTGATGGCAAGAGTTGGCCCTCCAACTCTTGCTATCACAGTCTCCACAACCAGCTTCTTTGTTTGAAAAAAGGTATGAATGTGAAAGAAGCTAGTGACACTTGGTACTCGATATTCTCTGCCAACCCAGTAAGGAACTAGGCATGAACATATGTATTTATAAAGAAAGACTTAAAACCCAACATTTTTATAAATTTTCTTAATAAAATCTCCCCTTAACCCCTTTATAAGTTGGTGGACGCAAACTGGTCCATGGGTGGACGCGATCTGAATTTTGGGGACGCAAACTGGTCAAATCGCCATATTTCGATTAATTTAATTATAAAAAAATAATCACTAGACATTTTGGCTAAAACTTAGCTTAATCCTAAAATAGACTATGCCACGGCTGGGTTACAATATTCGTTATTTCAATACTAGATCTAGAACATTTTTATATTTTACCTCAAACCTGCAAACTCCACTAAGTGGACGCGATCTGACACAACAACCCTACTAAGTCCCACAATGAGATATGTGGCAAGCCTATCGCCAACCGGGCACATATCCAATCCCGACCAACATTTTTTTTTAATTATAAAATTGGAAAAATCCAATTTTCTTTTTGATGGCCGACCCGGTATTCGAACCCGAGACCTCATGCAGTCAAGTCCAACACCCGGACCGCTCGACCACAGAGGCGACTAATCCTGATATCAGATAATCATATGTAGTGTCAGAAAATCTAAAATAATGTCTATTAAAAATCTAATAAGGTAATTAATCTAATAAGGGAATTGAGTGAATAAATAAACACTGATTCTCAAACATGTATGGATCGCGCCGACTGGACGTAAATTTGGTGTTATGTGTTTGGTGAAAGTTATCGTGCAAATAAGCCAGTGTGTTACCTGATGGTATATGATCACCACATCCTCAATACCACATACAACAACTTATGCATTGCCAATGATTCTAGGAATACGTACGCTCTTTTCCTAAAGGTTTCTATGAATGAAATATTGACGTTGATATTTCCCAATTAGCCGCTTTTAACAATAATAATTAATTATTATTAAAAGCCTAGAATTAATATTTGCATTTTTAAATGAGTTGAAGAAACATATGAATATTATATATTTGGAAGTTTTACCACGCGTCGACGATGGCAAATCCTATAAAATACCCTAGGATGAAATTGGCAACGCATTTACTACTTTTTGTGCTTATAAACATTTCGTGCCATACAATCCATCTTTTTTCTGTTCTTATAATTTCAGAAATACACCATAAAACTATTATCACTACATAGTATAAATCAAAGTCCTATGACCTTTTGTATTCTGAAATCTATAAAACTACGTAACGGATTTTATTGCGGTTTCTTTTCATAGATAAAGTGATTGAAGAGGAAGGTTTATATGTATATTTCATAATCGTGCGAAGCCGGGGCGGGCAGCTAGTTAAATATAAGTAGAGTATTGTTTCCACAATTTAATGGATGACAAGACGACAAGGTATTGTATAACTAGGATAAACGCCAGTGAAGTTTAATTAACCACAGCTATAATTAGCACGCTCCTGAATATCCTTGTAAGTTGTTTGGTAAGAGGATTTCCAATTTGCGGATGTGTATCCGAGCCTCGTTAACGTGACACCGTTCGTGTACTCTTTTTAAAATGTATTTTGGCTTACTGCTGAAAATGAATCCCACTGCATGACAATTATTATTAATTTTGTACCCTTCAGGTAAAAAGCGGCAACTTTCATCCAGCTGTGAAAAAAGAAGTCGTCACTTTCTGACTTAGGACGGTGAAAAGTTTGCATACACGCCGTACATCAATAAAAAAAGTCTTAGAAGTCTTGTTTATCATAATTATCTGTGATCTGATTGATACATTATTCGTTTTACCGATTTAGGAATGTTGTCTATGTCAAATTTAATGTGTTACATCCCTAGGGCAGTAAAGTTATAAAAGTCTCAAAGCTGGAAAGTGGTAACTTCGTATAGCGCAGTAAGAAGAAAGTTGTCACTTTCAACTGAGATGACAGAATTTTTTTTAGCGCAATACAGTACTGACCAAATCACATTATATTTGTATATTACATCTTTTTTTACTAGGATTTAGCCGTGACTGAAGGTAAAAAAAGGTAAAAAAAAGGGTTAAACTTGCTCGTGAAATATGCTCACCGATTAAAACCATCAGGCAGTCTGTCTGATTGTTTGCATTCTTCGTTCATCAACAGATAGGACATTTTACATACTTGTGAATACAGTAACCATATGTTTATTACATCATAAACAATGACAAGATGGCCGGCCATAACAGTAATTAGTCTAAGGCATGTCTGTGTAATTAATATCACTATCTCAAACAAGGGGCTAATACGCAGCAACTGTAGTAAATGCTAGATACATTCTTTGATGCATAAACAATGTACATTAAAGAATTTTTATTCTTGTTTAAATAAATTATCTCAATGAAGAATCAGAATAAGCTTTGTAGGTTGCGCGGTAAAAGACATTCTAGATGGCTGGATGGGAAACATGCGCGCCAACAAAGGTAACCTTACAGGAAACTTTGCCATTTTCCATGTATTGAAAGTTTGTTTTATTATTGAGCAATTAAAAAAATATTTAATTTTACCACATAAATGAATAAATAAACAATGATAAAATAAAGCCATTCGTGCAAAGTAATCTGACCATTCCAAAACTTCTTCATGTCAAAGGTGAACAAACACACGGCTCTCCTGATGGTAAGAGGAAACCATGGCCTATAAAACCTGAAGACGTTACATATGCATGGCTATCCTATAGCTGAGACATTTGGCCAATTGGGCAAGCCCACCAGTTACCTTACCCTTCTAAGGAATACCTATAAGTTGGTGGTTCCTACCCGGCGAAGTTGCTGCACAGCACTGTGCCGTTAGTGTCCTTGTTGGTAATAACTTATCTTTTCTGGCCTCTTACGAGCTGCCTGGCAGGGAGGCAAATTGTCCATTTTGCTTAGCGGGCCCGGACCTACACGAAATAAATTGATTGATGTGAACCTAAAGCAAAATAGACGGATGTTTTTTTTTAATTTTGATGTAACTTTATACGAACTTACATTTTAGCTCCCAACGAAAAAGGGGAGTTTATAAGTTTAACGTGTCTGTGTGTGTCACACAGACACATACGTGTATGTCTGTCTGTGGCATCATAACTTTCGAACGGATAGATCGATTTCGGTGCGCATTTTTTTGTTTGAAAGCTGACGTGATCGAGATGGTTCTTAGCTTCCTCTATGATACATTTAGTGTTGCTATTAAAACGTTCATCGCAACCTAAGATATTCTTTTTAATTCACTATCCATAAGCTAAAAGAATATTCCAAACGTATTTATTATAAAAAGTTATTAGCTTGCCTTTTTATAGCTATTTTGTAAACAAACACGAACGATAAAGTAAGGCTTGTAGCGATATTTAATCCCAGTGCAATCTATTTCGTATCTGACGTTAGATTAAGATTATATCCACCGAAGGCCGTAGACGCTCACCGGCAAAGGCGAGATCGCTTAGAATTTTAAATTTTCAATAAAACTTTGCGTCGACTTTGACTGAATTAGTTAGTTTTAATAGAACAAGTGCTACTCGAAAACTTACGGGTTCTGAAATTTAGTGTTGTGAACGTTTTAAAATGAAATTTTCATAACAATCTCGACTTTTATAACTCAATTTTTCTATTACTAAATTCTTTTTCGTCTTTTTGCGGTAAACTAGAACTTTATTTAGATAAGAATGGAATATTCTTAATTAAGATTTGAGTTTTGAAACTGAACTCAAACTTAAGCAATTGCAAATAGATAAAGAGAATCGAATTCACTTTTTCCTTTCCAAAAAAATTCAAACGTTAAATATATTTGTTTATGCTATCTTAAATTTTGTTGTATTTTATACACACTTTTTCGTATAAAATACTTGTACTCATCCACTATACACTTTATTCAACACTTTACGCTACTCTTCAGCCAACCGGTTTCACTTGTTACAGCATCATCAGGGCTTTGAAACTAAAGATGAGACAGTTTTAGTTTAACGTTCAGTACATATTTGGTAGGATTGTATTTTAGTTTGGATTTTCTATTTTTTACAGTTCCGGTACGGTGGATATTATAGCTGATAAAAGTCTTTTAGGACGCTTAGTATTGCAGCCTTCGATTTAATTTGAGTTTGAGTAGTAGCGCAAAATTACCTATAGACTTTGGTGCCTACAGGTGACGTTATCTTTTTTTCTGTAATCCGTCTGCCTCTATGTACATTTCAGCTACAAAAATAAATAAATAAATATCCCTGGACAAATCACACAAATTGAATCTTACCCCAACGTAAGCAAATTTTATGCTTGTGTTATGGGTGTTAGTCAACGATACTATTACATAGAAATACTTAAATATATACCAGAATAAATTTAATAAACATCCAGACCCGGAAATGCAGAAATCTTAATGTTCATCACACAAATGACTACCCCCGTTGGGAATCGAACCCAAGCCTCGCGGTTCGTCGATGCAGTTAGGCGATTACGCTAGCCACTCGACCAACGAGGCGGTTAAAAAAGTGTGTTTACAATGGAATTTTACCAAGTGCCAACGATAACAAGTGTAGATTCTAATTTATTTGAGAGACGCTACAAAACAGAAAATAAAAATCATAATATTCTTATCACTTACCATAGCACGAAAAAGGTTACCAGATTTTTAATTAATACACAAAAAAATACTAAATTACCGTGTTATATGGATATTTTAAGCACGAACTAAATTTGTAATATGCAAATGTATGAATTTGGTTGCTTGTAATGTTACAAAGAAATATTATAATGATTAAAATATATGTTGTAATTACTATGTATTAATGTAATATATATTCAAATTAACATATAAATGTTTTTTTATGTACATAAAATGTGTGATATGCTTTGTTGTACGATGTTTCTTTTGTTAAAGTTAGTTTTTTAATGTTAATTAACAAACGGACGGGTGATATACCAGTTTTAGCATAATGATATGATCTCCACCTATTAAGAACTTGGTATGATATAATAGGAACGTAGTTTTCTCTAAAGTATATTAAAACGCTAACTTACTTGCTTATTTATTTTCAAAACGAAATAACACAAAGGCGGAGGCACTCGTCAGTCGTGCAAAATATGTATGTGTGTATTTGTGTGTTCCTATATGTGTGCATGCGGGCGTCCATACAAACATCTATACAAGCTTGCGTGCGTGCGTCTATGCATGCGTGTATGTGTGTTTAATTATAAAATTCACGTACCTAGTATATTATCTGACACTAGGTGAGTAGGTAAATATTATGTCAGCTGTAGCTTAACACGTATGACATCAAAATTTATTATTTAGTCTGCAAAAATGTAACTAGTTACACCTTATCCAACAGCATCAGTATACATCACTAATTTTATTGATTTATGAAAATGCAATTTACACCAAAACCTATATATTCAAATATCCTCAAACACGACTCGCTGGAGACGTATCTCCTATGCAAAATTTCAGCTGCAAACTTTTACACCTTCATCGTCACCCAATACAAACTAACGTCATTTGTCAACAAAAATGTTACTAGTTACACCTTATCCAACAGAATCGGTATACAGTTACTAATTTTATACATTTATGAGAATAAAATTTACACCAAAACCTATATATTCAAATATCCTCAAATCTTTTTCAAAGCGTTGCCCACGAGTATTGTCGCACGATACTGACAAAACCTTGTTTCGGTGCCTATAGCTTTGCGAATAAATGCGATTTGAATATATTATCGAACGCATTACATACGACTCGCTGGAGACGTATCTCCTATGCAAAATTTCAGCTGCACACTTTTACAACTTCATCGTCACCCAATACAAACCACCCTTTGTGCTGTACCATTATAAGTTGTGCCTGCTTCGAGAATACTGTTGAACATGAAATGATAAATCTGTTAAAAGTTTGAATAAAAGCTAGAGTTTGCGTATGGAAACCCACCAACACTAAAGCTTTGTAATGTACAGATATTGTATACGTGTTGTACAGAAGTTGTATATGTGTGTATTCATATTTGTTTGTTGTTAGATATAGCATGATATATATCACTACATAGTATGAAACATTCGCTGTCTCTGTCCCTTTGTATGTTTAAATCTTTAAAACTACGTAACAGATTTTGATGCAGTATTTTTAATAGACAATGTGATTGAAGAAGAATATTTATATGAATGTTTCATAACCGTGTGAAGCCGGGGCAAGCCGCTAGCATACTTATAAAATAACATGTCCTGACATAATCGCTAAGCAAAAACTGTTAGAGTTACAGGCATGAAATTTGGTGTGTAGGGTCATTTTATTGACTAGACAGACACCCACTAAGGACGGAATTTTGGAAATTCTACACCTAAAGGGGTGAAATAGAGGTTGAGAGTTTGTATGGAAGACCGATTTTTTATAAGTTACAAACATGAAACTTTATTTTTGGGTTTCTTACTAAAAATGAGTAGATACTTATATAAAAGTTTCTGGAAATTCTACCCCTGAAGGGAGAAATAGGGGTTAAATGTTTGTGTGAAAGTCCTTATTAATGGGCTACATCAGTAAATTTATTAACTACCACGCAAGCAAAGCTGCGGGTAACAGCTAGTAGATAGATGCATATGCCTTCTATTTTTGCCTGATGCCTGACTTCCTATCATGAGTCAAACTTGGCGTGACGATATGTATGTATATGTAAGATGACAAGCCCTACCATGAAAGCTTATAGCAGAGTGTTATTTCTATGTTTTTAAATGTCCACTTATATAAGTAACTTTATGGCATACGTCTTAAGGTTCTCTTTCTGCGATGACAATTATTGTTATTAAAATAATATTGCTTTAAGAGCTTATGGTAACCCTCGTATACGTCCAAATGTTTCTCTACATTCATGATTTTATGTTATTTGGAGAATTTATACTGAGTGTTTTTGTATCTATAATTTTTAGACTACAAATTGAAAAAAAAAGGTACAATTTGTAAAACAAAACCATACAACAAAGAAGAATAAATAAAATCCGACCACGCATTATTGACTAATTACTAAATTTACGTTTTGGATTTTACCCCTCTCCTACGGGAACCACTTTAATAAATAAAAATCTATAACTTTCCTAGCAACGTAAAATATCTAAATACATACATACGTAATATACGTAGACGCCAACCGGGCACGTTTCCAATCTCGACCAACACTTTTTTTTTATTAGAAAATTGGAAAAATCCAATTATCTTTTTGTTGGCCGACCCGGGATTCGAACCCGAGACCTCATGCAGTCAAGTCCAACACCCGGACCGCTCGACCACAGAGGTGACTGAAATACTATTTATTTGAAATTAAGTTCCCTGTAACAAAAATCTTAAATATTATATTACGTTATTATAAGGGATCCTACAGTAGACCATTAGAAAGCCAGAGCGTGGTGGCCGTATGCACTGTGTAGCTTATGTTAAAATAATTCGAAGAATGATACTGCACAATTTTTTTTCAGATTTTATACATAAGCTATTACGTATGGCGACTACGCTCTAGCTTCCTACGGGTCTAATGTGGCATCCTGTTTTTTTTATATAACATTGGAAAGCAAATAAGCAGACGGATTTCCTGATGGTAAGAAATTCACGTCGCCCAGAGACACCAAAGATTGTAATGATGCGTTGCCAACCTGAGGCCGGGATGTAAGGCTTCAAGCAAACGTCAGTTTACCGGCTACCTTACCCTCCAACCGGAACACGTCAAGAGCAAGCATTGACGTTACGGCGGCAGGAATAGATAAGGCGGGGGTACCAATCCGGGCGAGTCGCTGCGAAACTCTACCACCTAGTAATCTTTGTACTATTCCATAAAAGATCTGTTAATTCTCGTAATATAAAAATATGTATATCGGCAACAGAGCACATACTTAGAAAAACAAAGAAGTCGAAGTTATTTATTTGTAACTTTCGACATTTGTAAAAGTGAAGATGGCCTCAGTACACTTTATTCTACGTTATTGAGAGAACGTACAGTATCCACTCTCATTTTTTGGCCAACAAGAACAACCGAATACCAGCGCCAATAAAGCCAACGTGTGCCATATTATCAGCGCTTGCCGTTGACGTGTTCTGGTTCGGAGGATAAGGTAGGCGGTAAACTTACTTTTGCTCCTAATATCCTGGCTTCAGATTGACATACGTTTTTACAATAAACTTCCCGAGCATATTAAAGACTTACCATTTCATAAATAGTAGTTTTTAAAATTATACAGACGCGTTACAAAAATCTATGTATTGATCTACGTCATTCAATCTATTTTAAAATTATTGTAAACTAGCTGTCCCGGCGAACTTCGTTCCACCCGTTCAGTTTCTATGGGAAAAAGTAAAAAGTTGTTTTTTTTTTTAGTTTCCTCGCAAGTTTTTTCCTTTTTCTTATCTTTTAAACCTTCCCTGAACTTGAACAAATAATTCAAAACCAAAATTAGCGAAATCGGTTCAGCCGTTCTCGAGTTTTAGCGAGACTAACGAACAGCAATTGATTTATATATATATAGATTTCTTGTCATCAGGAAATCTGTCTGCTTGTTTGCCTCCCAATACCAAAAAAACATCGGCCGCTGAGCAGTTCGGCGAGCATCTTAGCCGAAAGTGTACTACGAATAATCTAAAGCAAGAACCTCTAATCATTTATGATTTATTTGACATTATAATTGGCGCGTTTGATGTTAATCCTTTTTAAAAACATAGCCTAGGGTCATCAATAACATAAGTTATTAAAGACAGCTTACCTAGCCTTGCTTGGGAGTGACAGCGGTAATTAATTACCGATCGACCTCCCCTACCGTTTCCCGATTGAAATTAACTAAGCACGGGTCGTTTCACCCCCAGCAAGCGTTCTGATATTTGATCGCTTTGTTAACGATACATCGAAATGTTTGTTCCATAACGTTTTTCTGACATTTATATTAAATATGGATATTATAATATTTATAATCAATATAATTCTTAGATATAGAGATGGAGACAGGCAGACAGTTTCGAGTGTCAAAGCTCATGATCCATAGATGGATAATTGTCATGATATATTTATAATTACTATAAAAATTACGTAGAAATCGATTAACATTCATAAAAAATATGCTAGTCGAATAAACCTTTTCTTTTTTTAAGTCGGCTAAAACTGGACTCTGTTGTCCTAAATAAAAAAAATGTCACTACGTTGAGATAGGCAGAGAGTTTCGAGTGTCAAGTTCATGATTCTGCTAGACCTGTTTGGATTCCTTGACATTCATTACACTTTTCATACAAACACGTTTGCAGACTCCTGATACCACCCTCAGATATTATCCGAGCAATTTGAGACTGGAATTTCAACTTAGGTCTCCCCGTGTTCATCCCCATCATTTGCATTGTATAAACCTGCTTTCTCAATTGTTCGTTTGTCTTCCATTCCACGTGACCGAAGTAGAGAAGCATGTTCTTTCTCTTTTTAAAGCGCAGTAAAACTGCAAAACCATTAGTAATTTTATTACTAATTCATCGTAAATAAAAAAATATGTATTATCATGACATCATATAAAACAAAGTCGCTTCCTCTGTCCCTATGTCCCTTTAAATGCTTAAATCTTTAAAACTATGCAACTGATTTTGATGCGGTTTTTTTAATATACATATAAAGTGATTGAAGAGGAAGGTTTATATGTATACTTCATAACCGTGCGAAGCCGGGGCTGGCCGCTAGTTTAGTATAAATTAAAAACCATCTTTCAGACCTTGACCACATTTATATGGTATCAATTCAGACTCATTAGTCACCTTACAAAATCCGTTTATAATTGGCAAAGTTGTCGCGTAATAAGCATAACTAGAACCATGTAGACTAATTAAGAACCTTCTAGGCTTCCTAGGCTACCAAATAATACAAAAAGTTTTACTTTTTTACCTTTACATAAGTTCTAAAAACTGATCAAAACAAAATTGTGTAAGAAAGACTATTATAAATTCTCAGATTGTTTGAAAGACGAACCAGCTTGAAAATAGCCGCTTTAATCGCCCACTGGATTTTGCAATGTAATTTGTAATACTTTGTATTATGTAAGATGTACTTAAGTTAGAATGTGATATGTATTTTTATACTAATAATGTTATACACACTTTTTTGTAGTAAATACTTGTCGCCGTATAAATACAGTTGCCTCTGTGGTCTAGTGGTCCGGGTATTGGACTTGACTGCATGAGGTCTCGGGTTCGAATCCCGGGTCGGCCAACAAAAAGAAAATTAGATTTTTCCAATTTTCTAATAAAAAAAATATGTTGGTCGGGATTGGAAACGTGCCCGGTTGGCGATAGGCTTGCCACCTATCATATTATGGGACTTAGTATCTTCGGCTAGTCGTGGGTGCCCTGGTTGTGCCTCTGCCTACACTCTTCGGGGATATGGGCGTGAAGATACTTTTACTTGTACTTATCCACTGTACATTTTATTGAATACATTTCGTTGCTCTTTAGCCAACCGGTTTCACTTTTTACAGCATTATCAGGGCTTTGAAACTAAAGATAAAAAGACTGTTTTAGTTTAACGTTCAGTACTTACCTTTAATTATTTTTATCATTTACATAAAACTAAATAAGTACTGAACGTTAAACTAAAACAGTCTTTTTATCTTTAGTTTCAAAGCCCTGATAATGCTGTAAAAAGTGAAACCGGTTGGCTAAAGAGTAACGAAAAGTATTAAATTAAGTGTATAGTGAATAAGTACAAGTGTTTACTACAAAAAAGAGTGTATACAAAGGAATTCCACCAAGTGCCGACGAAATAGAAAGTTCATATATCTTCTAATTTCTAACAATATTATGGTTAAATTTGAAAAAAGACAAGCCGGCTGAGTCCCTTTCGCCGGACCACATCAATATGTGGCTGCGATTCCAATCCGGTGGTAATTTTTACTTTTCGACACGGTGCGACTAGTATGGTTCATGTGTATAAAGATTTTCTGATTTGGATTACTGTTTTATCGAGTGAATTAAAATTCTGTCATCATCATCATCTGCCGGAGGACGTCCACTGCTGGACATACGCCTCCCCCAAAGAGCGCCACAAGTCACGGTCAAACGCCACTTGTAACCAACGACTCCCCGCGACTTTGACTAGATCAGGGGTGGGCAAGTTCTTTCGACCGCGGGCCGGTAAGTTAAAAAAAAATTAGTGGCGGGCCAGTAAATTTAAATTAATTTTGAGGCGGGCCGGTTTATAAAACATAACAGTAAATATTACATTTATAAAACGTTGTATAAAGATTAAGGCATTTTTTTTAATTTACAATCCTTTGTTAAAATAAAATCTATTTATGAAGTCTTAACATATGAAATACGCAATATATATGTTTAAAGTATTGATTCAGAATCTTAATTGTTCAAATTTCAATAGTCTTTTAACATTTCGACCATTAATTTTTTAAGGAGGTTCATATTTTTTCTTAAAAAACCCTCGGCGGGCAATGTGGTCTGCCTATTGTCATTTCAGCTTGCTGACTTTCTGGACTACCTCGGTTACTCTCCTTCTCTTGCGGACTAACGAATTACGGATCATAACACGCAGAGAAACACCGAGCATAGCCCTCTCCATAGCACGCTGAGCGACTCTGAGCTGAAAATCTATAAAACATTATATTCATTCATATAAAACCGAAATATTTTGATTTAAACGCCACACAGAAGAACTGATGATGTCACCTAATGTAATATACTTGGAACGGCGGGATATGTACTCTAGACGATCCCAGATCCGGTTGTTATGCTCAATCGAAACTACTATTTTTATTACTCTTGATGCTGGCATAAAAACTATTTTTAAAGCCAACATTTGGTCGGAATGACGACACGTTGGAAGTTTTAAACTGCAATTTCAACCAAATTCTCTAACATTTTAAACATAAAATACTCATATTTTTCGTTTAAAAATTAAAACTTCATTCATGTTGTAAAATGGTTGTGCTTAGTATCGTTTTTTTTTTAGTTTTTGTTAGCAGTTTTAAAATGTTTGTATTGAAAATTGCACATAAATACGCAGTAATTTTTAACACTGAAAAGTAATACCCGAAGAGTACCACGCGAAAAGTACCTTATTCATGGTTGATTTTACTATAGAACAAAACGGAACGAGAAAAAACGGTCATCGACCTTTTAATGCAAAACAAGATAAATCAAAATTTTTTTTTGAATTATTAAAAAATATACTTATTATTATTAAGTATTTCTCATAATTGACACTCTCCACTCTTCAGGTTTGTCAGGACCGTGAGGTCTGGCTTTTGATACTGCCTACGCCGTAAGGGACTTGGCGTGAAGATATGTATGTATTTCTGATACATTTTAAGTTTGACTTGCTGTGATTATGCAAATTACTATATACGATCTTCTGTATTCACGAAATCTCGATAAATATTAAACTTATAAACATAAAATAGCCTGATAGGTAGTTTATAGATACAGCATATTGGCTTATCATAATTGTAATATTATAATAACGTCAGCATACTAATCAGAGCTAATTAACAAAATAAGGGCGGCCACCTTATGCCACAACTACAAACATATCGTCATAAAACCAAATTGGACTTCTCTGGATGAACTCGACGCTCTCACCGTCTTTTACCACGAACCGACGATTAAATCACATTAATTTTTTCAACAATTTTTAAAAGAATTAGAAAATACTAAATAGTTACCTTAATAAATAATGCAGAGAAAGTTAAAATCAGCTGTGAAACTATTTGAAATGTTTTATTTAAATAATATATATACAATTTATCTTAACAAAACCCAATAAAATGATGTGACGAGAAGTAATATCGCTGGCTTAATTTTCAAACTCCATATCTCCATTTGATAAAATTTTACAGGAGGAAGAAAAAACTGTTTTATTAAATAACTAACAATATATATATACATTAAAATATTATAAATGCTTGTGTTTATTTTAAATATGATAGGTATATTTATACTAGATAGATAAATATATTTTTTTTAATAGATGACATTAAAATCAACATTTCGAAAATTTTGGAGT
>NJDD01001634.1:238884-261467 GCA_002245505.1 Calephelis nemesis
TTAGTTTGGCGCTAACGTATTACAGGGCAGTGATCATTTTTCGTTTCGTTTGTTACAGATTATATTTACCTAATATGTTACTTATGTTAAATCTATCACCCTTTCCTACTTCATTAAACTTAGAATGATACACTTGTTCCATACGTAAATATTGTATAATAATAGGTTTTTAAATGTAAGAAAATTGATTAAGTAGCATTAATTTTTCAACAATTTTTAAAAGAAATAGAAAATACTAAATAGTTACCTTTATAAATGATGCAGAGAAAGTTAAAATCAGATGTAAAACTATTTGAAATGTTTTATTTAAAAAAATATGTACAATTTATCTTAACTAAACCCAATAAAGTGATGTGACGAGTAGTAATATATTATATCAACCATGTTCATATTTCACCCGCAATCATCTATATTAATAATCTATATTAATAATTTCGTCAAGGGGTACGGTAGACTCGATTGAAACCTTACCCGAATAATAAAACATAAAAAAATTATGATTTTGAGTCGACAACATATTATATCCGCAAAATTCAGGTTGTCTAGTATTTTGTTACATTCTAATGTGTTGACAGACAAATCACAGTCGCCATCTTGGGTAGTTAATAAACGTTCCGTTTTATGATGTATAATAGATAATATTCCTTCATAACCTCTGCTAAATTCTCGGATAAGTACTCATTGCAATTTGTTTTGTTAATTTATGTTACTTTATTTTAAATGTTGATTTAAAAAAAACTTTGGTAGTTGTTATTTACTATATTTATTAAACACAATGAATGAAGCTATACGAATCTATGTCTTGCTTATACCTTAAATATTCCTTGAAAACCGGTGACTACAGAAATATCTACCTACATTTTGCACCTAGATGTATATTATGTCACATTTTACCCGAGATTAGCCGGGTTCTTATCTAGACTTTTAATAAAGATCTTCTTTTTGGCTAATTTGTATCATTTTTAAATTAATTACGACATAGATTTTAAACTGAATTTAAGAAATAAACTATCAAATAAGCCCAAACACTTCAAAATGTTAGAAGTTTTAGGATAGATTCTATACTTCTTATCGTCGGAGCTTGGTGGAATTCCATTCTTGATGTAATTTATTTAGAAACACTTGTACTTTCCACAATATATTTTACTATTTTTCATTTTTATAATTTATTATATTTTATTTATATTTTTTATAATTTATTTTTTATTTTTATATAGCCCTGATGATGCTTGCATAGCGAAACCGGTTGGCTAAATTATAAAAATAAAAAATATATTGGGGAAAGTACAAGTGTTTCTAAATAAATTACATCAAGTTTTAGGAGTTCTATTGACTCCATCCTTAGGTCAGCTCTATTATTAACATATTTTCATTGTTAATAATAGTTTATTTAAAAGTGTCTGCCAAACAGCACCTTAATACTTCCATAACAACGTCATAATAACATCAAAGAAAAATAAAAACCTGATTAAATTGATCTAACCGCAAATTATGGGTGTTAGTCAAATTTACTACGTACATGGAAATAAATAAATACCAGCAATTTAAGAAACATCCAAGCCCGCATATAGTTCTATATTCATCACACAATTGTCTGCCTAGTCGAGAACCGAAGGCTCGCTGTAGAACCAATAAAAGTCGTAGGACATAACGAGTTTACTTGTGTCACTTTCTCGTAAATCCTTTTCAACCGTCTGCAAACTTACGAATGATAAAATATCTCTAGGTCATGGTCACGCGCCGAAACACTTAGCTAATAGATTAGAATTCCAAATATAACAAAAACCTTATTAAAATACTTAGTTCACTATAGAGGTCGTTGAAGCAGTGACATTTTTTTATATAGATCAACAGAGGCGAGTTTTAACCGACATTAAAAAGAGGTGGTGTTATATTCGACTACCACATTTTTTATTAACGTTAATCGATTTCTTCGTCATTTTAGAACGGATTCTAAAAGTTTTTTTTTTATTTATAAAAGCGTCCTTTCGGAGTTATCCCATTGACACTAACTCCGGATCTGATGATGGAATGCTAGAGAAATCGAGGAAAACACTTAATTGTGATTTGTGTGATGAACATTTAGATGTCTGCATTTCCGGGTCTGGGTGTTTATTAAATTTATTCTTGTATCACTTTAAGTACATTCTATGTACTAGAATCGTTGACTAACACCCATAACACAAGCATATAATTAGCTTACTTTGGGGTTAGATTCAATTTGTGTAACTTGTCCAGGGCTATTTATTATTATTTATTATTATCATTATTAATTTTCGTATACGTAGATAATTCACTTATAAAAATCAAAGTCAACTTTTTTGCAGTTTCACTCTGTTTCCTACTAATGTTATAAATGCGAAAGTTTATGAGTATGTTGTTATTCTTTCACGCTCAAATGGCTAAACAAATTTGCCTGAAGTTTGGAATACAAATAGATTGTGACCTGGATTATCATAATAAGCTACTTTTAATCCCGATCACATGTAAGGTTTCTGAGAAACCGCAGGCAATAGCTAGTAAATTATAAAGGAATTTAATTATGTACCAATCATTTTATTCTGCGAATTAGACTGATAGATGATAGCCAGGATTACAGAAATATGAGTTAGGACTATCTGTACACTATAGTTACACAATGTTGTATATGTAAAAGGAATTTTCCCTCCAAGGCGAAACATTATAAAACATCTTCAAAATACAAAAACGAATATATAACAGAGAAATAGGTTCTCTTATGCCCGGTTCCTATAATCAACGAATCGCAATCCGTCAGCTAAACCATTCGTAGTTTGTTCAAAAGTAACGGAGCATTGCCAATATTTTCAAAAAATGTTTAGAATCAATAGTCGGAAACGAGCAACCGTTGTTAGTAATATTACTAAGCGTACAAAATACTACCATCCGTAATCAAAACGACTCGTTTTTTGAATATAGGAACCGGGCATTACTAAGATATGTTCGTCAAATCGATAAAATCAGAATCAGAAAAAACTTTGTTCACGTGAATGATACAACGTCTATGTTATCTATGGATAAGTCTTCAAAAATTATATTGAGTTTTTTAATGTATATTTTTTTCTAAACTATACAGTTTGCGTGAAAGACACTCGCAAAGTCTTGTGCAACTTTTAAAATTAGAAAATGATAAAACTGAAACTAATATATTATGATGTACATCGCCATGTTAACTTCCACCGAAAATTAGTTTAAACGAAATCTAGTGATAAGTTTTTTTTTTAATTCGTCATAAATCGTAATCCGCAACTACTGTATGATGCATCCGACTTAAACTTGACTGCTTTTTATAAATTTTATAGATTAAGGTTAAATCAAAAGTAGTTTAAGAAGTTAATTCATAGACAATGTTAAAAAATGGATTTGCCATTTTTATTGATAAATTGTATTCTAGTTTTTTCTTTCATTTGATACATATATCAATTCGATTTCACTGAAATGTTTAAACCGCCATTTTGATGTTTTGGTCATTTTGGAGAAAACAATACTGTTACATCTACATCGTCATCAGGCAGGTATATTGCCAAAGGTATATTCCAAATTTTAGTTCAACTTTTTCAGGTTAAGTGGTACTAACTGTACTTAGATTTGTCCTTCCTTGACAAACTAGCAGACCGATAGATCAAGCTTATCTATTATATAAAAATGAATCGCTAAATGTGTTGGTAAGCGCATAACTTCCGAACGACTGGACTGATTTGGCTGATTCTTTTTATTTGTATTAGGTATTGTCAGGAGAAGGTTCTGATAAAAAGAAAAACTGGGAAAATTGCAGGGAAAATAAGGAGAAAAATACTTTATTTTTCCCATATAAAGTGAACGGGTGGAACGAAGTTCGCCGGGACAGCTAGTTAATAATATTAAGTACTAGTATGACGTGATTACCAAAACTACTCAGCGAATATCATAAATAATTTTAACACAATATTTACCGATGACGAAACCTTAGTATACAAGCATCGAACAGGTTATTTTGTAACCGGTTAGATCATCTGTAAAAGGTAGAGTTTTCGAAATGCTTAAGAATATAATATTAATTTAGCAACTAGCAGTAGTTAACGGATGTTCTTGCGTTTAAAGCTTTTATTTCTACAAATCAGTTATTTCAAAATAGTACCTTCAAATGTACTTAACTATCATTGTAAGTAAATATTTAATCTTATTTTGCACATGAATAATATGTTAATACATAAAATGTTTGCACCATTAAGGCGACACTTTGACTAAATTAATGTATATAATGTCTATTTTATATATTTAGTTTAGTTAAGGAAAAAATAAGAGTGACTTTGTGCACCTTAAGTTAGATATCGCCTCCCTCGTCTAGTGGTCTGGGATTAGCGCTGACTAGTCTCGGACTCGATGCCGGGTCAAACAACTCAAAATATCTTATTTAAATTTTTCAATTATATCAACGTTATCTGGGATAAGTGCCTAATTGATTATAAGTATGCCATATACATTGTGGGACTACATACCTTGTCACCCCATTGTCATATTTTGTCGCCTCTGTGGTCTTTCGGTGTAGGTGCTGGATATGACTTCTTGAGGTCCCGGGTTCAATTCCCAGGTCGGGCAACAAAAAGAAAATGAGGTCTTTCAAATTTTCTAATAAACAGATGTTGTTCGGGATTGGATATGTGCCCGGTTGGCGAAGAGCTTGCCGCATATCATAGTGTGAGAATTAGTGTCTTCAGCTAGTCATGGGTGCTCTGATTGTGCCTCGCCTCTCTCTTCGGGGATAAGGGCGTGAAGATAATTATTGTGGGACTAAAAACTAGTTTTGGCTAATTACGTATGTCATAGTTGTACCCGGGCATCCTCTTTGGGGTATAGGCGTGAAGCTAATTTTTTTAATATTATAGGTAATTAATTACTTTTTGACTACGTTTTACACGTGGAAAATGCATAAGAACCTAATAAATACTATGGATATAACGCTTTGTTTGGTTGAGTAAGATTAGGCTACGGTTTAAATCTGAATAGCTAAACTCAATTATGTATAAATTGAGTTTCACCGTTTGACTATACAAGTTTGTCTGTCCATTAAGGGATTAGACCTAAATTCGTTAGCCAAGGATCGAAACAGTACTGATTCGAGTTGAGCTTTAGGTACATAAGGCTAAGTTCAGATTGTGAGCGTTTAGTGTGCTTTTGTTAAACTTTATCTATCATATGAATAAACAAAGATTAGAGTATTCCAAGGTTGAAGTAAACACTGTAATACAGGCCATAATTTCAACGTAAAACTCGGATTACTTTAATTTATGAGACTATATGATCTTATATATAAAAGTAATGTGTCACAATATTCGTTCCAATATTCCTCCGAAATGGCTTGACCGATTCTCATAAAATTTTGTGAGCATATTGAGTAGGTCTGAGAATCAGCTTTGTAACAACTTTTTAACACACATATTCCGCAGATAAATAGTTTTCATTTCATTTAAAAAAATCGCTATTTCACGACGCCTTTGCGTACATGACATTTTACGTTTTTAGTATTATTTTTTTGTTTCATGTATTTGTAATTAATTCAATTATTTTGATGCTATATAAAGAATCATTGTATTTTATAGAAAAGTCATTTAGTAAGTACAAAATGAAGCAAACCACAGGGAATTTAAACCAAAACAAAGCTTTTATTTTTAAGCACCAGAATTTTTATGTTTTTTGTGTTTAAAACTATTTTAATATGTTTAATACCATAACAATAGTATCCCCAAAAAGGTAAACAGACGTATAACTAGTCCACTTAGGGTTAGCCATATGTACTTTGTCAGATTATTTGATGGCTGGTAATCCTGTTGTCATCGTTGTTGTAAAAAATGTAAAAACACATATTATGAGTTGTCCGAGAATCGAAACCGAGATCTCATATGGTCAATTCCACCACCGAACCACTAGACCACAGAGGTGATTAATGTTTTTTTATAAATTGGAAGGCAAACAAGCAGACGGATTTCCTGATGGTAAAAAATTCACGCCACCTAGAGATACCAAAGGTGGTAATGGATCGTTGCCATCCTGAGGCCGAGATGTTAGACCTCGAGCAAAAGTAAGTTCACCGGCTACCTTACCCTCCGAACCAGAACACGCCATGACGTTATGGCGGCAGAACTAGGTAAGGCAGTGGTGCCAATCCGGGCTAGTCGCTGCGAAACTCTAGCACCTAGTCAGTCGGTGTTTGTGACGGTAAACCTATGCTCGCCTGTTACGAGCTGCCTGGCAGAGGCAGATGTTATTTTCTACAAAGGAGCCTAGACCGACACGGGAAATTTTTTTAATGTATTTAAATTGTTTTAAATTAATTAAAATACTAGGTATTACTAGGTACTAACATAGCACTTAATAGTTTTTGGTCTCTAGTTTAAGGTTACATTGCCGTAATATAATTAGATTTATTACTGATTTTATAAATTACTAAACAGCATTATTTAGTACTTAAGTAGCTAGAATTAGTTATAGCCATTGTACCTGTATATAAAATGGAAATGTTCCAGGAAATCAATTACAATGTTTAAGCAATTAGTAATTTTTTGGTCTCTAGTTTAAGGTTAGATTGCCGTTGTGCATTTTGATGTATTACTGATTTTATAAACAACTAGTGGTCGCCCATTGGTCGAAATGCAACCATAATAAATTGTAATATCTTGTTGATAAGAACGCCATCTTCATTTCTCAAGACCAACTACTTTGTTTCCAAACTTTTTGGTGCGCCATCTGTGATCTCTTATCATTACCATCAATATATTTTTTTGTGTGTGTCAAACGCATGGTATTTTGGGTTTTTATTTATCGATTAAATGTACTTTATAAGCATTATTATTGAAAAATATTAGCGTTCAGCACTTCTCCTACACATAAACTATACGTGTGCCAAATTTTATGCTCCTGCGTCCGCGCAATTTTCGTAAAAAGGGGTACGAAGTTTTGGCATCACGTATTAATTGATATCGCTGCAATATTTAGTATTAAGGTAGCTAGAATTACTTGTAGTCTATTGTACCTGTATATAAAAGGGAAATGTTCCAGGAAATCAACAATGTTCTTCAACATACGAGTACATTGTTTGGAAGATATAATTACGTAAGAAGAGCTACGCGAGAAGCTGATGAGAGCGATTGTGATCTTAAATTGGACGTTAGTATCCAATTAACGCAGAATTATAAATAGCTCAAGAACATTCTGGAATCAGAAATCAGATTATTTAAACATCTTATAGTGAAAAACCTGTTTCAGAAAACTAAAAGGTCGCTTTCGAAACAAATGTATCTGAACTATAATTATATATTAATATGTAAATATAGTTCTGAATATATAAACATAGTTCAAAACACCTGTCTATTTGTTCGAGTATTATACTAAAAACTTCTAGAACACCTAGATAAGTAGTATTTTGACAATTTGAAATTGGGATTGAAAGAAAGTTGTGGTTTAAAATGAGAAATTTCTGTCTTGTGGAAAAAAGACAGATGAAAGATTGACAAAACAGATATACAATTCGAATGTAGATAGATACACCTGGGGAGACCTAAATTCACATAATTACTATGTACACTTTAAATTTTTCAGATGTTATCCTAAAGCCTTCGATGCAGGCGTATTTGTATAAAAAGTGTTATATGAATATGGAGTAAGCTATGCAGTAGTTATATCTGGAGTATAACTCTCTACTTAAGACGCAAGAGGACGCGAAAATATGTTTGAATGTGTGTTTGGTAAACGAGATTTGACTCTTGACGAGTTTTATATCGTATAACATCTTCTCTAGGAAAAAGATAAAATTTCTTATGTAGGCTAGTTTACTAAAAAAAAGCCAAGTATTAACTAACAACTTCTAGATGTGTTTTTAATTACTAAGTATACGTACAGATCAGTAAGTTCAGCTCCCAATACATTTATGAAAAATTAATGTATGTTAAAAAAAATCTATGTATGTTTACAAAAAAATAATCTAACCGCATACAAAACTCGTCTCCGTAAAATTAGTAAATCCTTTTTGGGTCAATATATACGTTTCTACAATAAGCTGCCCATTGGTATTAGAGATCTACCTATAAATAAGTTTAAAAAATGTATCAAAGCAAAATTATGTCAAAAAGGCTATTATAATAGCCTGTTCACCTTCCAAATACTCTGAGACCGTATAAATACGGTCTCAGAGTATTTGGAAGATGAACATGCTTGGGAATAGAGGTTTCAATCTCACACTGCAATAATTTGTAATGTAATTTGTTGTGCCTTTCTTTCTTTCTTTCTTTAGGTTTTGGCATTCACGTTAGTATTTAGCCATAGTATTTAGCAAATTTGCATCGAATTTTATATCAATTTCAATTAATTATAATTAGTCATCAGTCATAAGTCGTCAAGAAGTCATGTCAGGCTCTTGGGTAAAGCGGTGGCTCATTACACAAGCTCTGTAGTGAGATTTGGCGGCAACGAGGAAATACACGATACGCTAATTTCTTTATGATTATTTCATTTGTGCTCTTTCACTGAACAAAAATTTGTACAAAATGCCACCAAAATTGACTAATTTCACTCAATATTAACACGAAATTCAATAATTATGAAAAAACTTCGACCATCTTTTCTCTCGATGGCGCCAAAAACTCGTTGTGCCTTTTATTTAAATTAAAACCAGATTGTAATTTGTATTTTTAATCTAGATTATATTCTAAATATTATTATTGAAAAAAAGACAAGCCCGTTGAGTTTCTTTCGCCGGATCTTCTCAGTGTGAGGCCGCGATTCCGATCCGGTGGTAGTTTAAAAAAATGTCGACGCGCACAAATAACACTTGTATGGTTCATGTGAATAAAGATTATTCTGATTCTGATTCCGTATCTTACACATATATCCTTAACAATATTGCTTATTTTGGGGTCAAAGTATCCGCTTATTTAAGATGCACGCTATCTTTTTCAAATGAAACAAAAAGAAAAGAGATGGAACGTTTTAGACATGTCAGATTAGTCCGAACATGTCAAATTAGGATGTTTTTAATCAATGTTTTCCGAGTGATAGATTAAACATCTGTAGAAATGACGTGTACGATCTAATTTGACAGCACTAAAAGTGTTTTGTCTCTTTCTGTTACTTTCGTAGAAATAAGACAGCAATAATTTAAAATTATTTTAGTGATTGCGCAACAAAATTACCACCATTGTTTAGCAATTGTAAAAATCTTTTATTGCTTCTATAATATTCCAATTGACAACCCTGCCTCTGTCGGCTGGTGGGTGTTGCGAAATACCACAAGAAATATGCATATGTATACAAGGCCTTCAAATATTAAGCGATAGCTAAGAAGAAGACAGTTCGTTAAACCCGTTGTGTGCATTACACTTAGAGTTTTGATGTCATAGAGCGCGATCTTAAAGTGATAAAACCACCAACAAAACTTGAAATTGCAGGTTTTAGAATAACAAAAAAATACCTGTGACTAAACAAGTGACTATCGCATAATGTCACTACATAGTATAAAACAAAGTAGCTTCCTCTGACCCTATGTCCTTTGTATGCTTAAATCTTGAAAACTACGAAACGCTTTTTTTTAATAGATAAAGTAATTGAAGAGGAAGGTTTATTGTATGTATATTTATACCTATATGCTGCCGGTACGGGCCGCTAGTTCTTTTATAAAAAGAAATGACACTTGCCTATACCACTGAAATAAGCGAAACTTTATTATTTTGAGATTGTAATATAGTCACTACATAGTATAAAACAAAGTCGCTTTTTCTGTCATGTGTCATGTTGTATGTCCCTATGAACGCTTAAATCTTTAAAACTACGCAACGGATTTTGATGCGGTTTTTTTTAATAGATAGAGTAACTCATGAGGAAGGTTTTTATGTTTAATATCATCCATTAAATAGTGGACAAATACTGTTATTTTTGAGGTTTCTAATGTGATGTCGCAAATAATTACATTTTTTCCGCTTACATTGCATCAGCATTGCACCCGTGCGATGCCGGGGCGGGTCGCTAGTTTAATTATAAAAGAATTTCCTTAATTTTAATAACAACACACAGTTGTTTGATAATGGCAAGCGCTTGTTAAAAGGTTTCAAGTATGTGTTACCACGAAGTACAATAAAACATTACAATAATGTTAGACCAACATATTGTAAAAAAATAAAAAAAGGGTCCAAAAATTAAATATAAAGTTGACAATTTTATAACTGGAAATGTTTTCATTATGTAAATTGTATATGTTAAAAAAATATCACAATTAATTAAAATTTTAATTAAAAGTAAATTAATTAAAAACACAAAATTCAGATACACTAAAAAAACATGTATCACGTAAACGTGTATATTCTAACATTATGACAAGATCTGTTGTACATGCTACTAACTGCTCCCATTTTTTTAGAATACCAAATCCTTTATCAAAAGTTTGTGGACATTTAACATGGTAATTAAAATCAGAACTAACCAACTCGGTGTTCGAACGGATACCTAACACCATCGGCCATGAGAGAGGCTCAAATTAGCTTGCTGACATAACATAATTTTTAAGTTCATTTTTGAGTTTGGGTGTTTATTAAATTTGTTTCTCTACTTTTATATTCCGTTTTAATATGATTAAATAACAACCTTTGGGCACCTTGCAACTTTTATATAGTTGAATAAGAAACTCAAACTTTTTAACTCGTATAAAATTTCGTGTGATATTAAATATTAGAGTATAATCAGTAGAAAGTATGGAAATACGTACTCTCTATTTTATATGATACTCAATGATTCCTGACGATATCGAGCCTTGTGTCATACTTTCAGATGGTTCGAAGTAAATATGCAAACGCTTCTATTTGCTTATCGTATTAGCATATCGAGTCGAATGCTGTGGCAGAGAATGTTATGGAATACGCAGAAATAAGTAAAAGTTTTTAAGTAGGCAAGACCCTCCTGAGAGATATTTAAAAACAAACACTTATAAGATTTTATTCATCACATTTTTGTTATTTTTTACACATGCACACATATTTTCACGCCAAGTCCCTTACGGGGTAGGCAGAGAGTATCGAGTGCCAGACCTCACGATCCTGACAAACCTGTCTTGCTTCCTTCACATTCATCACCCTTTTTATACAAACACGCCGGTTTCGGAGACTCTTGACACCACCCTCGGATAATATCCGATTGATCTGAACGTGAAATGTCAGCTTTGGTCTCCCCGGCTACATCCATCCACATTCGCATTGTATATCTGCTTTGTCAATCTTTCATCTGTCATTCTTTCCACATGACCGAACCAGCGGAGCATGCCCTTTCGCATTTTAACACCATCACTTTCTTTCAATCCCACTCTTTCTTTGATCTCACTGTTACGAATGCGTTCAGCGAGCGTTACACCACAGATTTTCCGTAATGCTTTCATTTCGACCGCAGTTATCCTACTTTCATGCTCTTTCTGACATACCCAACTCTCGCTTCCATACGTTGGGATAAGCACAGAATTATGCAAAGCGAGTCTAGCTTTTGACTTAAAACCTCGCTTTGGAATACCCTACCCCGCTCCATTCACACTGTTATTTTTTAAATCAGCTTTAGCCGATTTCGTTTTTTACAGCATCATTAGAGCTGAAACTTAAGTTGCTAAACATAGAAATAAGATTCTAGTTGTCTGACAGAATTTGTTTTGAGCGATAAGACCGTCATTTGTACATTTTTCGTTTGTCACATTTTTATTTTTAACCGACTATTTGAAAAGGAGGAGGCATTATGTTTGTCTCTTCTATTTTTTGTGAATGTTGATTTATTTCTCTGCCAGTTCTGAGCCGAGTTTATTTTTTTTTATTTGAAAGAGCGTCCTTTTGGCGTACCTATTGCCACTAAACTTTAGATCTGATGCTGACATACAGTGAAAACGAGGATGTACTTAATCTTTGTATTCCTAGATGACTTATTAATAGAAACCGAAGGCGGTTTCTCGCAGTATAACTTTGCTTAAATAGGGTATACGGATCCAAATCGTAAATCATGAAAAAAAATTCAAAATGTGTTGTTTTAAAAAAAAATTGTGAGGTGTCAAGGGACACCCGGATGGAAATAAGTATATAGTATATATACACATATATTTTTATTATTTATTATGTACAAAAAACCTGTATAAACTCAACAAAAATAATCAAAGAGAGAAAAACATGTGCACGCCGCAAAGCTTACAGCAAAAAGTGTCGTTACAACTTTTCGTTAGTACAAACAACAGATGGGTATTAAAAACAATTGTTTCACATTTAAAAATATGAATATGCGGAATTTTTACATAGCATCGATGAAGCTAAATATCAAATAATATATTTCTGATTGATATTATTGGTATGACGCCCATTACCCATCAGTTATGCTGTCAATTTTACCTGCACTCATTTGAATGAAATAAAATGTAAATAATATGCAAAAATATCAGTCACTACCTTATGTACTAGGTCATCCATCAGTCAATTCAATGACCGTGGTAAAACTGACGGCAAAACACTTACCCCCTTACTAATAAAACTTACGCACGCGTAGATCTGGCGTGTAACTTCATTTTTTGTTAACAAAAGTGAAGTTACTCACCATACTATATAGAATTAAAAACTTCGCAACAGTTTTTTAATTCTCAGTAGCTCAAATGGTTTAAGCATGCGTCGGCTTAAGACGAAAGGGTACATTATAAAATCCTGTTTAAGGTGATTTTTTGTTTTTTTTTAAAATTTGCAGAGATATTGTTTACTTATACCAAAACATACGGATTTTGACAAAATTACACACTGACTTTTAAAAAAGAATAAACTGTGCTGTAAGAGTGGCGATTCTTGAAGTAATAATAACAGGTATAGATTAAGTGTTCCTGATGCCGTAACGTGTTCCGGTTCGGAGGGTTAAGTTAACTTACTTTTGCTCGAGGCTTAACATCGCGGCCTCAGGTTGGCCATGCATCATTACCACCTTTAGTGTCTCTAGACGGCGTGAACTTCTTACCATCAGGAAATCCGTCTGCTTGTTTGCCTTTCAACATCATAAAAAAAATCACGATATAAATGACATATTACTTTTCGATACTCACCTTTGATATTTACAAACGTAAAGCTCGTTTAGAATCCTAACATAATCCCACAAAATCATAAAAACATGTGCAAAGTTTACCAAAAAATGTACGCGCATAACGAAGAGTTATACGGAACGTAACAGCAAAAACAACACTCCAGTGTAAAGCCGAAACGGCTCGGTACTTTATTAATAAAAAATAACGCTTTACTGGGGCGTTGGTTTGCCTTTACAAAATATATTAAGGTGAAGTTATGTCACGCGTGCCATTCGTAGTTTGTATACAAATTTTTGATGACATCAATGATTTTTCTTTTTTAAGTTTATTTCAGACACCTGTGGTTTTTTTTTTCATTTTTTTGTATTTAGAAATAAAGAACAAAAAAACAAGAAATTCAAAATTTTATCGTATTTTCATAAGTCGTGAAATAAGTATGTATGACATAGTTAGATATAGTGAAAGTATTCAGAAATATATAGAAGACGTTGGTAAAGTGGTAGGCTGAACTTATCTGTGGAAGGTAATATAAAATAAGTGTAATAAACGAGTAGTATTTTTTGTTTTCATTGTCTTTCTGAATTTATTACATTCTATCATATTTACATTTTACCCCGTGTTGGTCCGGGCTCCTTTGCAGAATAGACCATCTGCCTTTCTGGCCAGGCAGCTCGTAAAAGGCGAGCATAGGCTTATCATCACTAACACCGTGACATCTGACTAGGTGGTAGAGTTTCGCAGCGGCTCGCCCGGTTTGGTACCACCGCCTTACCTATTCCTGCCGCCATAACGTCATGACGTGTTCCGGTCCGGAGGGTAAGGTAGCCGGTAAACTTACTTTTGTTCGAGGTCTAACATCCTGACCTCAGGTTGGCAACGCACCATTACCATCTTTGGTGTCTCTAGGCGGCGTGAATTTCTTACCATCAGGAAATCCGTCTGCTTGTTTGCCTTCCTATAACATAAAAAAAATACATACATACATATATATCTTGTAAGGATATGTTTGTAAACCGAAATTTAAACCATAGAAACATCATAATTTAAAAGATTCTTTAGTCATGACTTCGGTTTTTATTTCGGTAAAGAGAATTTGTTGTGACTAAACTATCAACCCGATCAGCGGAAGGGATGACTAGAGTGGGGGTAATCGAGAGCTAGGAGTAGACTGGTTGGAAGTGGGGGCATTATATTGGGAGTCGCCGAACTAGATGGACGCAAAGAGTATATAAATACTACGTAATAAGAGGCGGGACTTCCATAGATACATAGCAAACCCGAATTTGTATAAAGTTTACTTGAAAAATTATAACCCGTATAACTTGAAAGTAACTATAAAGGCATTCAGATATAAGGCAACTAGTGTCATATGATTTGGGCGTATAAAAAACATAGCAAACTTATTTTTTTTATTTTTTTATATGAAAGTTGCGCCAAACTGGATGGACGTTCTATTATGGTAAATTGTGGACGTAAAAGTAATATACCCTATGTACGAATTACTGTGTTAATAATTAATTAATAATATAACGTGAGTTGTGATTGTTGGATTTACATCCTGGATTGAAGTTACTCTTACAATCTTCATGCCAATTCCCTACCGCGTTGGCAGAGAGTATAGAGTGCCAAATCTCAAGATCCTAGCAGACCTGCCTGTATTCCTCCACATTCATTGCCCTTTTCAAACAAACACGCCGATTTCGGAGAATCCTGGAACTCAGATGATACCTAGGCGATTAGATTGTGAAATGTCAACCTGAGTGTCCCCGGGTCTATATCTATCCACATTCGCATTATATATCTGTTTTATCAATCTTTCATCTGTCATTCTTTCCTCATGACCGAATCAGCAGAGCATGCCCTTTTTCATTTTAGCAGCAAGACCACCACAGATTTTAATATCCATATAAAATAAAATATCTTTACACCCTTATCCCCGAAGAGTTGGGCAGAGGCACAACCAGAGCACCCACGACTAGCTGGAGACACTAAGTCCCACAATGTTATAGGTGGCAAGCCTATCACCAACCGGGCACATATCCAATCCCAGCCAACGTCATTTTCTTTAGAAAATTGAAAGTATGTATTTTATATTTTTATGTTGCCCGACCCGGGGATCAAACCCGGGACCACAAAAAGTCGAGTCCAACGCCGGACCACTAGACCACAGAGGTGATGTTTATATAACATGAAACATATCCTTTTTGTCATTACTTCTGACACTGCCCACGACTTCGACTTGAACTCCGATTCTAACTCTGATAAATCAAATTTAAAAACTTCCCCTCCGGCTACGGTTCAATAAAATCGAGTGACATCCCGATTCTAGACCATAGCGAGAACAAAACTTAAGGTTTAGTTTCAACACTTACAATTAAGGAATATTTTTTTATGATATTTCATCACCAACCGGGCACATATCCAATCCCAGCCAACGTCATTTTCATTAGAAAATTGAAAGTATGCATTTTATATTTTTTATGTTGTCCGACCCGGGGATCAAACCCGGGACCACAAGAAGTCGAGTCCAACGCTGGACCGCTAGACCACAGAGGTGATGTTTTATAACATGAAACATATCCTTTTTGTCATTACTTCTGACACTGCCCACGACTTCGACTTGAACTCCGATTCTAACTCTAATAAATCAAATTTCAAAATTCCCCTCCGGCTACGGTTCAATAAAATCACGTGACATCCCGATTCTAGACCATAGCGAGAACAAAACTTAAGGCGTAGTCTCAACACTCAGAATTAAGGGATATTTTTATGATATAGGAAGGCAAACAAGCATACGGATTTCCTAATGGTAAGAAATTCACGCCGCCTAGACACCAAAATGGTGGTATGTAATGTTGCGCTGCAAATCTGAGGCCGGGATGTTAGGCCTTTAGCAAAAGTAAGTATACCGGCTACCTTGCCCTCCAAACCGGAACACGTCATGACGTTATGGCGGAATGAATAATTCATAAAATATTCATAAAAAATCACGATATAAGCGACACATTAACAGACGCACGTCCCTTTACAGTAATCTTTGATATTTCCAAACCTAAAGTCCGTTTAGAATCCTAAAATAATCCCACAAAATCATAAAAACATGTGCAAAGTTTACCAAAAAATGTACGCGTAACGAAGAGTTATACGGAACGTAACAGCAAAAACAACACTCCAGTGTAAAGCCGCAACGGGTCGCTACTTTATTAATAAAAAATAAGGCTTTACTCGGGCGTTGGTTTGCCTTTACAAAATATATTAAGGTGAAGTTATGTCACGCGTGCCATGGGTAGTTTGTATACAAATTATTGATGACATCAATGATTTTTCATTTTCATTTCTCGCCACCGCCCCACAATCGCTGAGATCCAGTTTGAGGCCTACCACCTAGTCAGATGTCACGGTGCTAGTGACGGTAAGCCTATGCTCACCTTTTACGAGCTGCCTGGCAGGAAGACAGATGATCTATTCTACAAAGGAGCCCGGACCAACACGGGTAAATAACAATAAATAATAATAGTAAATAAATAGATATCCCTGTACAAGACACACAAATTGAACCTAACCCCAAAGTAAGCAAATTATATGCTTGTGTTACGGGTGTTAGTCAACGATTCTAATACATAGAAATACTTAAATAGATTCCAGAATATATTTAATAAACACCCAGACCCGGAAATGCAGACATCTAAATGTTCATCACACAAATGCCTGCCCCCGTCGGGAATCGAACCCGAGCCTGGCGGTTGGTCGATGTCGTTAGGTGTGTACGCTAGCCACTCGACCAACTAGGCGGTCAAAAATAATGGTCGCCTTAATTACAAAACCACGTAATATTACATTAAAATCGAACATTTGCACGGTTATTGAATTTCCATCGGTCATTTACATCGAGGGCACGATTGGTTTGGCCGCGGACGTCAAATACAGAAGTTGGATGTTTGGTTAAATACTAATTTAGGGGCTTATTGATAACCTTCTAAATGTAGGCCTTTGTGAACAATGGTGGTAATTCTGCTGTTCACAAACTAAACTTTTTTTTATGACATTGGAAGGCAAACAAGCAGACGGATTTCCTGATGGTAAGAAATTCCCGCCGCCTAGAGACACCAAAATGGTGCGTTGCCAACCAGAGGCCGGGATGTTAGGCCTCGAGCAAAAGTAAGTTCACCGGCTACTTTACCCTCCGAACCGGAACACGTCATGACGTTATGGCGGCAGGAATAGGTAAGGCGGTGGTACCAATCCGGACAAGTCACTGCGAAACTCTACCACCTAGTCAGATGTCACGGTGTTAGTGACGGCAAGCCTATGCTCGCCTTTTACGAGCTGCCTGGCACAGGAAGGCACATGGTCTATTCTACAAAGGAGCCCGGACCAACACGGGCGAAACTTATTTAATATTTTTTTAAATTTATTTAGCGATGATAGACGATTTTCCAATATAGACGTTTGAGTAAGGAGACCCCCTTACTCAAACGTCCTGACTAAGAGAAACTTGCTCGACTCAGCGGGGTATAATTATAAAGTTTATCATTTCTATTTCGAGGAAGTAGTAAAAAAATCTTTAATCTGGATATTAAGAGAAATTATTTTATATGTTGTCTGTTTCATCGTAAATAATCTCGCGTTCATTTGTTGGGGAGCGTTCAAGTATTAGGCAACGCAATATTTGAAGATTTTACCCCCCTCCCTCCTCATCCCCTTGTAACGCACCGTAGCGTTTCTCTATACCGGTCCTTCTCTAAACGTTAAGTAACACTCAAGTGACCATTTTTACCCAAAAGTTGTATATTTGGCATTAAATTTATTATCATTATTTATTCTTGGTATACATTCAATTGCTTTTTCGGTAATAATATTAAATAAAATTTATATTTATTTACTAAATAATTAAACTTTTTAAAATGTAAAAAAAGTTTTGTAACGTGTTGTAAGAAAGACCTCCTGCCCTTGTAACGCATCGTAACGTTTTGCGAGACCTCCCCCCCAATTTGCGTTACGTAATACTTAAACGACTTGATGGAAATACTAAAATTTAATTCTATGCTACAAACTAAACTTATTTTAGAAGCATGCTATCTTTTTCAAATAAAACAAAAACAAAAGAGATGGAACGTTTTAGACATGTCAGATTAGTCCGAACATGTTAAATTGTGATGTTTTTAAGCGAAGTTTTCTGAGTGATCGATTAAATATAGTCTTTGACGTGTACGGTGTTATTTGACAGCACTAAAAGTGTTTTGTCTCTTTTCGTTGCTTTCGTTGAAAGAAGACAGCGACAACTTAAAATTAGTTTAGTGAGTGCGCAACAAAATTACCACCATTGTCAAAATTAGCTTTCCACTGATTTGAGTAATTACAGACACCAAATATTCACCAGCTGGTCCTTGTTCCACCCCTGTATATTTAAAAATAGACACTGACCCTACTTTTAAGTCTTAAAAGATATTTTAAGTCTTTCATTTGTATATCTAATAACAAACTGTTACCCGCAGCTTTGCTCGCGTGGCAGTTAATATATTTACACATTATAGCCCATTAATACAAACTTTCAACCCCTATTTCCCCCCCTTTATCGAAGAATTTCCAGAAACGCTTAAATACATATCTAGTCATTTTAAATACAAACTTCTAATTTAAAAAATGGTGGTCTTTCAAACAAACTTTCTACCCCTATTTCAAGTCCTTAGGGGTGGAATTTCCGAAATTCCGTCCTTAGTGGATGTCTATTCAATAGAACATTTTTGCTCGGCGATGATGAATCAGTCAGTCAGGACATGTCATTTTATAAATATAGATTAAATAAATATCCCTGCACAAATCGCACAAATATAATGAAACATCAAAGTAAAAAAATATGTGCTTGTGTTAAAAACGATACCAATACACAGAAATACTTAAAAAAAACACCGAAATGAATTCCCTAGACCCAGAAATGCAGATATCTAGTTGTTCATCTCACAAATGTCAGCCCGCGACGAAAGTCGAACCTGAGTTTCGCGGTAGGTCAATGTTAGGCATGTAAGCAAACATCCAACCAATGAGGCTATATCTCCGCTTCTATTTTTACGGGTTTTATCCGAGGACTATAATATAGAAATCTCCTGAAAGCGTGTATGTATGAAAAGAATTATGAATGTGGAAGAAACAAGTTTGTAGCAATCGTGAGTATCTGCCTCTCGATACTTCACACATAATGCCTTGCACCTTGCAATAAAACATACGTGTATGTGTGTGTGTTGTGTGTCTGTGTGTGTATGTGTGTATGTCTATATTTTCACGAAAACTCAGACTTAAACTTAGTTTTAAGTTAGACCATAGTCTGTCAGTAAGAGGAAAAACTTACCTTTTATTAATTTCTTGAAAAAAAAAATCCGTATAGACGCATATTTAAATCACACATTTCTAAAGATGTAACGGATTTGTCAACGTTTACGGTTGTCTGAAAAAAGATTGCTTTGAGCGATAAGGCCGCCATTTCTTTACATTTTTCTTCTATTGTTTTTTCATTTTGTAAATAAATAAATTACAACTTATTAACGGCACAGATCTCAGAATTAACAAAGGCACGGATCTCAGATACAGACTTTGCCCGAGTTTTTAGAACCTCTTAATAACTATTACTAACTAGCTGTCCCGGCGAATTTTTTCCACCCGATATCTCTTCTTATGGACAACTTAAAATGCTATTTTCCTTATGTCCTCGCCTTTTTTCTCATTTTTCAAATAAATCTTCTCTTCTCTTAAATGTATATAAAAATAAATCTGTTGGTTAGTTTCGCTAAAACTCGAGAACAGCTGAACCGACTTGGCTAATTTTGGTCTTGAACTAAACTAACTTAAGCCCAGGGAAGTTTCAAAAATAAGAGAAAAGGAAAACTACGAGGAAACTAGGAAAAACAACATTTTAATTATAATCATCCAACAAAACAGACTGTAACAATAACAATGTACAAAATCAAGCCTCTTTTAAATAAAACCTATAAATGTATCGACTAAGTAAGTATCTTCACGGCCATATCCTAGAAGCGGTAGGTAGTGGCACAACCAGGGTACCCACGATTAGCCGAAGACACTAAATCCCACAATGTGATAAGTAGCAAGCCTATCGCCAACCAGGCACACATCCAATCCCGAGCAACATTTTTTATCAGAAAATTTTCTTTTTGTTGCCCGACCCGGTAATTGAATCCGGGTCCTCATGCAGTCAAGTCCAACAACTGAACCGCTAGACCACAGAGGCGATAATAATTGGCAGTTTAACTCATTAAATTCAAACCAGGAACGTGCAAGCCCTTATTGAGAGAAAACCAAAACTCAGTAAAGCACAAATTACGAAATATTTTATTCTTCAAATAAATACTGAATAAAAATGTACAAAATTAAGCCTCTTTTGAATAAAACTTACCCATAAATGAATCCAGTATTGATTACAAATAGGAAAAAAGCAGCATTTCGCAAATAGTCATGAATGTGCCATATCACAAATTGCCACGTAGCAGGAACGAACGTGAATACGGAAATTATACTATGATTGAGTGCAAATTGATGTCGTTTTTTTAATTCTACGTTTAATGAAACTTTTTTAACCGTAGCTTTCAGTAATGAAATGCAAAAATAAATTGTCGGGCTCAATTGCATGGTAATGCTACAAACCAAGGGGTTCGAATTTGATTTCCGACACGTAAACTTATAAATTTTACAGTTTATATTCTGATAAAGAGATGAGGCACATTTAGAATATTTTGTCGTTTTAACGCAAGAAGTCATTATGTGACATATTTATTATTGTAAGGTAAACGGTAATTTAGTTGATACTAGTTAGTGGTTATGTTGATTTTCCCATTGTTGATTTTGTCCTATATAGCAAGCTGCGTAACGCCTTAAGTAAATTAGTTAGAAATTAGTGAGTTTTAGCATTTTGTAGAACATGTCAAATAAATTCATCCATGAAAAAATCGTATTTAGTGATTTTTGCAGTTAATGAGTTCTTGCAATAAACCGACGATTTGTTAGTATTAATATTGTCTAGTGACATATTGATATGTCTATTTGGTTATAAACAAAACTAAGGTTTTATCTTTTTTCCGTATCGATTTTCATCCCTTAATTTAAATAAGTTTAATAAAATTAGAGGTTGAAATATTTTTTTTTTTTATTAAGAGTAAGGTAAAGAAATCCAATTAGTTTTTTTTTATTAAGTTGATAACGAAATCAAATAAGAACAATCTGTGAACAACAACAACCTAGAAGCCTAATTCCAAACTTGAATTTTAAAAATTCAAATTTCAAAGCTATATCAAAATGGTTCTTCTTTTTTTAACAAATGTTGGTGCGTACTGTTAGCAGTTAAACAAAGATAGGCACATTCAAAGAGTAAAGTAACTTTCCATACAGGGTCACACTGTGTTTCACGCACATCTTGCATAATTTAGCAGTAGAAATGTCATTTAAGTCAAAGCTAGTTGTAATTTTTTGTAAAGCTATTTTCGGTTACCTTTACGTTTCAGAGAATTTTTATTTTCATTGTATGACATTTATAAAACCTTTAAGTCAGTAATTAGGTATAGTGCAACCAACTCATCTGTTCCATAGTCAAAATCAGAATTAAAGGACTATTTCGTAAAGTCACTGTCAGTTTCTAGAGTCTAAGGACCGAAAATGAAATTCTCACAACCACATTTATTTTATTATTTTGTTTTTATTATTAATATGTTCTAGGTAAAGTATTCAATTAGAGATACTGTACATAACACTAGCGACGTTGTTATATGACTAGGAAAATTGGTCGCACTGTATATGTACTTCCATATTCAAAATATATACTTAAAGGAAGAGATATTAATTCCATCAGTAACTAAAGTGTAATGTTCCATATTAAAATTAATTACGACTTTAAGCACGAATAAATGCTCATATTAATAAATATAAAATGCCAATTATTTTTGAGTTTTGTAAAGTATGGACATGGCCTTTGTATTACAACAACCCAAGGTTTTGAAGAAGATTTTAATTTCTTTTACTGAGCTTATTAAAATGAGACTCCACCTCAAAATAGAAAATGAAGAGATGTAACTTGGAAGAATATGAAGGTAGTAGTTGTTTTGTGGAGAGAAATTTTAATTGTTTACGTATTTGTTTAATTGTCTCCTTTAGTTACAATCCTTCTACGTAAATAATAATGATTATAAGTGAATAATAATCCTGGGTCGGGCAACAAAAAGAAAACTGGATTTTTCCAATTTTCTAACAAAATAAAAGTTGCTCGGGATTGGATATGTGCCCGGTTGGCGATAGGCTTGCCACCTATCACATTGTGGGACTTAGTGTCTTCGGCTAGTCGTGGGTGCCCTGGTTGTGCCTCTGCCTACCTCTTCGGGGATATGGGCGTGAAGATACTTTTTTTTATACATACATACATACATATCTTCACGCCAAGTCCTTACGGGGTAGGCAGAGAGTATCGAGTGCCAGACCTCACGATCCTGACAAACCTGTCTTGCTTCCTTCACATTCATTA
>NJDD01001637.1:14345-26341 GCA_002245505.1 Calephelis nemesis
ATTGTATTCCTCACAAAGTATTAACGCTATGCCTATTTGTTAAAGTAACTTGCTCTCCTGGGGGAACTCGATTAGGTATCGGGATAAAAACTACCTCTACTATCCCTTAATTAGAATACCGCCATGAATATTAAAGAAATAAATAATTATCCCCGTAGTAGTAACACAAATTGAATTCAAGTTGAATTCAACTCCAAAGTTAGCAAATTACATGCTTGTTTTATAGGTGTAAGTCAACGATTCTAATACATTTAATAAACACCAATAACCGAATAAACAGACGTCTAATTGTTCATCACACAAATGCTGGCCTCTTGTCGGGAATCGAACCTGAGTCTTATGGTTGATCGGTGGCGTAAAGTGTTTATGCTAGCCATTTGACCAACGAGACGGTCCATAACGTACCTATTTGTTGAGACTTAATTAAACCGATTTTATTGAAAAGTTTATTCAATACAGCTTTTTTTTGTAACATTGGAAGACAAACAAGCAGACGGATTTCCTGATAGTAAGAAATTCACGTCGCCTAGACACACCAAAGTGGTAATGGTGCGTTGCCAACCTGAGGCCGGGATGTAAGGCCTCGAGCAAAAGTCAATTTACCCTCCAATCGGAACACGTCAACAGCAAGCATTGACGTTATGGCGGCAGGAATAAGTAAGGCGGTGGTACCAATCCGGGCGAGTCGCTGCGAAACTCTACCACCTAGTAAGATGTCACGGTGTTAGAGACGGTGAGCCTTTGCTCGCCTTTTACGAGCTGCCTGGCAGGAAGGCAGATGGTCTATTCTACAAAGGAGCCCGGACCAACACGGGGACAGCGAAAGCAATTTTGGTAAAATCGGTCCAGATGTCATTGCTGCGAAGGATCAACAAATAGGCCCAAATTTGAATCATCTAATCCTTTTAACGATATGGGATGGATAACGATGAAAAAAATTAAGTTAAGGATAATTAAACAAATAGACATATTATCTGGTCAAGAGGCTCAAGTAGGTAATATTATTTATCTTCGATATAGTAGACTCTAAAGTGCAGGCTATAGAGGAAGCATATATTTCTTGTCATCAAAATACTTTTTGACTTAGTTCTATTCTTAAGCGCAGTAATACGGCAAAAACTGACTCCAACTTTTCATTGGGTGCCACGTACCACGTGGTACCACGTACCACGAAACAAACATACAATAAAAAACTATAAGATACACAAAGCTGAATTGAAAACCCCCTCCTTTTTGGAGTCGGGTACAAGTATCTACAAATCCAGTTTATGTCAAAGTTGCCGAATACTAAAACATGTAAAGGCTACGTTAATACTTACAATGTTTTCTTTTTATCTCTAAGGAGTCGTTGCGAAAGGTATCGACGAAATTGAAAGTGTAATTAAATTTTCTCTTACGTCGTAAAACTGTCAGGATTGGTGATAACTGACCGTTTGTTCTCTGCAATTGAGTTATAAAACTTGTTTACGTGACGAAATATAAATTCTTAAATAGTTGCTTACTTCAATAAACATTAGAAAATATATTACTATCACAAATGTAAGAGATTTGTGCTTTGACAATATTTATTTTCTTATTATTCGTTATCTCTCCCACTTAAATCTGTTTAGATATGGATAGTAGTTAAGCACGGTAAAACTGCAAAAACCGACTAAGTCTATTTTATTAGATTCTATACTTCTTATCGTCGGAGCTTGGTGGAATTCCATTCTTGATGTAATTTATTTAGAAACACTTGTACTTTCCACAATATATTTTATTATTTTTTATAATTTAGCCAACCGGTTTCAATATATGTCGCGATATGATAATTTTTTTTTAAAAATGGATCATGACTTCAAAACAGTTTAATATCTCGATTATGTTGGCAAAAAAAAAACTCTTGCTTTATTAAATACAATTTAAAAACCACTAGTCGGATACAAATAAAAATATTATGGAGTCCTCTCTAAATCATGATCTATCTTCCTAATAAAAAAACACTAAAGTCGGTTGGTTATGGATCGAGTAATCATGCAACATATTTTCAAAGAAAATTAAAAATCACCTCCTTCTTCTAGAGGAGGTTAAAAAGTGGCTTATATCACTGTTTAGCCTAAATCTTATATATTAAACTAGCTGCGCCCCGCGGTTTCACTCGCGTAAGTCCCAATCCCGCGGGAACTCCGGGATAAAAAGTAGCCTATATGTTATTCTGGGTCTTCAGCTACCTACATACAAAATTTCATCGTAATCGGCTTTGTAGTTTCTGCGTGAAAGAGTAACAAACATCCATACATCCATACATACAAACTTTCGCATTTATAATATTAATAGGATTATCGTGTCACAATGTTAGTTACCGTATTCTTCCGAAACAGCTTGACCGATTTTCATGATGTTTGTGAGCATACTGAGTAGGTCTGAAAATCGACTATTATCTATTTTTCATATCCCTAAGTGACTCACCCAAATTTTTCTTACTAAAATCACATTAAAAATATAGCAGAACAACGTCTGCCTTGTCAGGTAGTAGTATATGTAACATGTGACAATAAAATATCTTAATATGAGCTCAAAAGCAACAATAGGTCCTCTTTTAATATAAACAGCCAAAGGCTTTTCTCGTGAGCCGGGTTATTTGTGGAATGTAATTCGTATGTTTGTCTCTACACAATGTACATAATAAGTCTCAAGAGGCACCTAACTGCGAATACCGGTGGGACGTAGTATCCTCTGTGGTAGAGTCTCCGTTTGTATTTACTCTACCTTTATCTCTTTGTTACATTATATTTGAAACGCAATTTTACTCCAACAAAATATTTGTTTTGGTTTTAATTAAAACCTAATATTTAGTCTTTAGGTTTAACACATAATTTATGTACCTTTAGTTTGTTACACTTTCTATGTTGAAGTTTTTGAGTTAATACTTTTTCACCATATTAAATTGCGGAATTACTTCGCTTTTGCTAATATTTTTTAATTAATACTTTTTACGTTTAACCGTTACTAATAAAAAAGTAAAAGGTGTTCTAGATGGTTGTAATCACGTTGAAAGACGGTACTTTAGAAGAATTTTATTTCTACCTTTAGATTGTTCTCAAATTTGAATTCAATCTACAGTCCATACGGATGTAAACCAGTTCTCACAACCGCCAAGAACTCCTATTACACTTACGTGAAAAGAAAGTCAGATAGTATACTTAAATATGTGGTAAAAAAGTATCTCTATGCCCACATCTCCGAAGAAGTAGGCAGAGGGACCTAAGACTAGCCGAAGTCTCTATGTCCCGCAATTTGATAGGAGGCAAGCTGATCGCTAACTTCGCTCATATCATATCCCGGGCAGCGTGATTTTTTTAAAAAAAAATGAAATACTCATTTTCATTTTTTTTGTTACCCGACCTGGCGATCGAACCCGTGACCTTATGATGTCAGTTCCGCCGGACTACTAGACCACGGAAGCGAAGAATCTTGTATATTGCGAATTCTAAAAAAATACTATTCTAAAACTTTTTTATGTATTCTAAAACCTATATTCTATATTATATTAACCTATATTCTAAAACAGCAAAGAAATAAATGACTTTCATAATGTTAAAAAATAAACGTCGCTAGACACTATTCATTAACTTATGTTCGAAATTTTAGGCAACGTGGACAATTCGACCGTACCATAACTTCCAGCATGGATCATAACAATAGCAAGCACTGATGCTAAGGGGATAGGAATGGAATTATTGTAAAAACAACAAAAATAATATAAGCTGCAAAAGTTAACAGTAATTTCGCAGAACAATTGAATTCACAAGCGGACTCTTCAATTAATTGGCATTAAACGATTAAGAGAACATTACTGTAATTGATTAGCTTCAATTCAAATTAGTATTCTGATAAATTAATTATTGAAAATATATTAAAATTTTATTATTGACTAGCCTAAGCTTGTGACTGCTCACATGGTGTTAAGTATGTTAACCGTCTCCAAAAAGGATTTTATATTTTTTTGTTTGTTCCTTACGCAATTAATCGGCCAATAGGCAACAAATTTTTAAGATTCGTTTTTTGAAAAGATAAGTATTTTTTTCGAAAAAAAAGAAAATTTTGTTATTGTTTCATTTATAAAAGATAGCATGTATCTAAAATAAATTTAATTTGTGAAGAGTAGAACCACCAGCATCGTTTACTGTTCTTGTGTGTGTTCCTGTAAAGTAATTCCCCTTTCAAGCCTTTCCATAATACGCATTATAGTGCCTGTACACTATAATGCTGGTTTTAATCATGTGATATAAATAAGCTAAAACCGTTTCAACTTTATAACAATTTTGATGTTCAATTTCGTGGTCATCTGGAGGAGAAGGCTTGAAAAGCGTGTGTGTTTAGTGATGTTCAATTTCGTGGTCATCTGGAGGAGAAGGCTTTAAAAGCGTCTAAGAAGCTTGGTGTGCTCAGTAAGGCGAGACAGTATTTCAAGCCGACCCATCGCTTGCAACTATATAAAGCGCAAATTCGGCCTCATATGGAGTACTGTTCTCAACTCTGGGCAGGGGCTCCACAATATCAGCTACTTCCATTTGACCGCATTCAACATAGAGCAATTCGACTTGTCAATGACCGGGCAATTACCAATCGGCTTGATTCCTTAGCATTGCGTAGAGATGTTGGGTCGCTCAATGTTCTCTACCGCATCTATCATGGGGAATGTTCTGAGGAGTGGTTTGGTTTAATTCCAGGCGCTGATTTCTACCTTCGGACATCGCGTCAGAGCTTAAGGTATCATGTATATCATCTCGATGCGTAGTGATCTACAACTGTGTGATTCCGAAGACATTTTTACCCCGTATAACACCTTTGTGGAATCAGTTACCGAGGGCCGTATTCCCAAACTATTATGACTTAGGGACCTTCAAGAAAAGAGCGTACTTATTCCTTAAAGGTCGGCAACGTATCTGTGATACTCCTGGTGTTGCGGATGTCCGTGGGCGGAGGTGATCACTTTCCATCAGGTGACCCACTTGCTCGTTTGCCTCCTTTTCTATAAAAAAAAAAAAAACCTGGCATAATGATGTGTTTACCTACTCCAAATGACGTCATTTGAAAACAATTATTGTATTTGCGCATATTGCTTAAAAATCTTCGAGATTCATCAGAATTGCACAATAAAAGAGACTTTAGCGGCGCAGCTGGTTTAGCAAGCAAAAAGTAATAATAGCTTACCATTAACACAACCCTGCGTTTCATCTTTAAATTTTGAGGGGTCACAATGCTGACATTTTTTAATAATTTTTCCAATTAATATCAAAGTAGGATTTTTATACTGTAACGTATAGTCAGAATAGAATTCTGCATTAACAAAAACATTCTTATTAAACCTTCTGAAAATTATTCTACTTTGAGCTTGATGCTGAGCGCTAGCTGATCTTCTCCCTTGCGTCTGTGTAAATATCTCCAAATCCCTCAAAGATACTTAACGGTCAGCCTGTTCCGCAAGTCTGTTGAGTCTGAGTATGGAGTGACCATTCTCGAATGCTAGTAAGTGATCATAATCCACAAAAACACTATTCTTGCCAACATTTTTTTAGAGTTTCCCTCGACTTCCCCAGGATTTCATCATCAGATCCTCACCTGGTGACCATGGGACCACCTCTGAAATATACCCTTTCAAACAAAAAACGATTTTCCATACCTTCGTATGGAAAATCAATTCATCACCTCTTTTTACCCATTCTCCCCTAATTTTTTAGTAATAAAAAAATAGCCTTTATATAACTTTGGAAAACAAGGAATTTATAGCTATAGGTCGGTAATTGGACGGATCCGAACGGTTTTTAGGGATCGGGTGTACTAAAACGGTCTTCCATGAATTCGGTACAATGCCTGATGAATAGGAGAGCCGGAAGTGTCGCGTTAAAACCGGTGCCAGCTCAGGAGCACACACTTTGAGAACCATTGGAGGGATACTATCGGGCCCACTCGACCTGTTGACGTCCAATGAAATAAGTGTTCTACGCACTGAACTCTGAAGAAACTTTATTTCGGACATAGTCACTTCACACCGCGGGACGGTCGGCGGATTGTTTCCATGGTCATCTAAAGTCTAGTTGGAAGCAAAGAGTTGGGAGCTTAGAAGTTCGTCTTTCTCTTTCGCATCATGGGCCAGCGAGATATCACTCCGGTGTAAAGATGGTAAAGATGGCTTTGCGAAATTTCCTTGGACAGCCTTGGCGAGAGACCAAAACGCTCTTGTTCCCGAAGGTAAGCGGGCCAATTTCTCGCCAACTCTGCCAATGTGCTCGGACTTTGCCCTAGCAATAGCTCTTTTGAAAGACCTAGCGGCAGAATTATACTCCTTTTAAACGAGCTGGTGCTTTCGTCGCAAGACTTCGTTGCCGTGGCCCAGGCCTGATAACATTTCCGCTTATGGCTAAGTACCATCTTGCAGGGACGACTAAACCAAGGCTGGGATTTGCCACCAACAGGCACTGAAGAGAACGGAATATAAAGTTCCATACCCTGCAGCACCACATCAGTGACAGCATCAGCAACGATGTCTGGATCATCCAGGGAGAAGCAAATCTGCCGCCATGGGTAAGACTCAAAAAAAGATCGCACCCCGTCCCAATCTGCTGACCTGTAATACCACACTCGACGTCGACCTGATGGTTGTAGCCACACACAGGGTGGAATGGACGCTGCACTCCGAATTAAGCAGTGGTCAGAAGATCCAAGAGGGGCATCGACAGAGACTTTATAGTTCTATGGGTGAGAGGTCAGCAAAAGGTCTAACAGTGAAGGCGTATGATCCCCACATCTGGAATTCGCGTGGGCGAAGTCACCAGTTGCGTAAGACAGGGCAAAGTCGTCAACAGATCTTCCCGCATATTCGGTGGAACGTGAATCAAGCCAATCAGCATGAGGGGCGTTAAAATCACCAAGAATTACGATCTCCGCAGATGGGATCTGCTCATATACAAAATCGGAAGCCATTTGCATGTGCTTAACGAGCTGGTCTGTCTCGGAATTGCCTTGGATTGGAATAGGATGGAATGAAGTGGATATTCTCTCACATTTTTCTGTGCAAGGTCAAATTTATCACAGAATCTGTTCATACTAATTAAAAAAAAATTAGAGTTTATTTTTGTTGCTACAATTTCTAATTGTGAATTTCTAAAGATGTCCCCGAAGGATAAGTTCTGTCTAACTGCACAAACAGAGCACTCAAGACTAGTAGACGACATTAAGTCCCACAATGTGGTAGATGACTATCCTGTAGCCAACCGGGCACTTGTCCAATCCCGGGCAAGTAGCAACGTTACTTTTAGTTGAAAATTGAAACTTCACATTTTCTATTCGTTTTTCTTTTGTTGCCCGGACCGGAAATGGAACCCAAGATTTTAAGAAGTAATTCCGAAGACGGACTGTTAGACCTTAGAGACGATATGTATACTTCTAAAATTTCGAAAAAAAAATCTGTCAGAGCTTTCCATAACTTGCTCTACAGTTTAATTTCACAGAATTTGCCGAAGTGCAGATAAAACTGTAAACACAATAACGTATTCCTACTATTTATCTGAAGTGAAATTAGAAAAGAGAAAGAGTATGTTCAGTTTTGTCGGCAAAATTGCTGAAATGATTTTAATATTTACAAAAAAAATAGATAAAACTTTGGATAGTGATATAGGCTACATTTTATATAAAAATTTTAACGAGCAGTGTTGGAGAGCTAAACATCAAATTAGTAGGCTACACGGGCGAAGCTTCACAGCTAGTGAAGAATAAAACAACATATTTTTATGACATTAGAAGCCAAAAAACCAGACGGATTTCCTGATGGTAAAGAAATTCGTGCCGCCTAGAGACACCACAGGTTACCAAACTGGTGCGTTGCCAACCTGAGGCCGGGATGTTAGTTATGTAAATAAAGTTTTTAAAAGTAAATTTCCCGACTTCCTTACCCCCTGAACCGGAACACGTAAACGGCAAGCGTTGACGTTATTCCCGCAGGAATAGGTAAAGCGGTGGTACCAATCCGGGCGAAAACTCTACCACCTAATGAAACTACTAATAACACAATTATTTTCAACTCAAATTGAACAGCACTTAATTATTTCTATTTTTAGTAGTATTACATCTAATGAAACTCCTAGCGTCCGTTCGCCGCAAAATACTCGTAAGTTATGAGCTATTTCCGTTTACCGACTGAATAACCAAAGAATAAATATAAAAGAAATTGAATCGAAAAAGAAACTATGTAAAGAACGCGGAAAACATCCTTTAGTAATTTCCGCCTTGGGTTTATAATACACAATATAATACATCAGTTATATCTTTGCCTGTACTTTAGTTTTAAATATTAGAACTGTTTCCTATATGGTGGATATCCCTACTTTGGTAGGGATAAGATCACATTTGTGTAAAATAAGTAAAATATTAAAATGATTTCAATGTATCAATGTCAAATATTATAAGTTTTTATTCATCACATCTTTTAAGCAATAAGACCGCCTTTACGTAGGTAACTTAAGTTACATACAATATTTTTAGTATAGTAGCACCTATTATTGTGATGTTTGATGTTCAATAAAGGGTGTTATTATTATGTAATTATTTTTGTAGTAATTATTACTGTCACATAATATCGCTAAAATTGATAGGTATATTTGTTAAATAAGTATGACAAAATAACCTATTGATTGGCACTAGCGCCATCTATTGTCAATCACAGTGTGCTTCTAACACTGACTGTGAACTCGATTGATTGTCTATTACAAATAAAGACTTCAGTTGATTGCAAACTATCATAGCGTTTTATTAGGTTATGGGCCCAGTCCCGTTTAAATTATATCAGTTTAGATATTAATCAGTGAAATAAGATTAAAAATGTCGACTAATTACTTAGCAAACATCCCGAAATTGAAAGGTCGCGAGAATTACGACGACTGGTGTTTTGCGGCGGAAAATGTGCTCGTGTTAGAAGGTATGGCGGACGCTATCAAGCGGCCATTAGCAGAAACGGCTACATCTGTTCAACAAGCTGAAGATATGAAAGCAAAGGCGAAACTAATTTTAACGATCGACGCTTCTATGTATGTTCATATTAAACAATGTGCAACAACATATGATTTGTGGAGAACTTTGAAAAATATGTTCGACGATTCTGGATACTCACGTAAAATTAGTTTGCTTAGAAATCTCATCAGTATACGCCTAGAGAACTGCGATACGATGACCAGCTATGTCAGCCAGCTCATGGAAACCGCACAGAAACTGAAAGGTACTGGCTTTGAGATTATCGACCAATGGGTTGGATCACTCATGTTGGCCGGATCACCGGAGAAATTCGAGCCAATGATAATGGCAATCGAACACTCGGGCATCAGCATAAATGTGGACGCTATAAAAACAAAATTGTTGGATATGAGTTTTGAGGTTAAATCGGAAGGTGCATTTATCGCCAGGATAAATTCTCATAGTCATAAAAATAAATATGGCGGGAATAGAAATCAATTACAGCTTGGCGGCGGTAGCGGAATGAGCGGAAACAGAACGTATACGTCAACTGTCAATGTCACTGGAAGCGGCAATAATACAACAAAAGCAAAAAAAATTCATTGTTACAAGTGCAAGCAACCTGGACATTTTAAAAATCAATGCCCGCATGCAGAAAAGGCGAAGATAAATGCATTTAGTGCAGTCTTTCTAACGAAAGAGTTCAGTCAAACTGACTGGCACTTGGACTCCGGCGCAAGTACTCATTTGGTTTCCAACATTAATTTGTTATCGAATGTTTGTAATCAATCCAAGACTAAGGAGATTATCGTGGCAAATAAGACGATAGTGCCTGTTGAATGTTCAGGAGATCTACAGATTACGACATGTGTCGGAAGTAAGATTTTCAAGATTGATGTAAACAATGTTTTGTATGTGCCCAACCTCACTACCAATCTACTATCAGTGAGTAAAATAATAGCCAACGGAAATAGAGTCGAATTCGATCAATATGGTTGTTCTATTTATAACTCACAGAGTGATTGTATAGGCCAGGCAAAATTGGAAAATGGTGTATACAGATTAAATGTTGTGCAATCTGAGCAAGTGTTAGCAGCAGCAGTTAAAGTGTCAAGTACGACTTGGCATAGACGTCTTGGCCATATTAATGCAGCAGATTTGAATAAATTGAAAAATGGAGCAGTTGAAGATGTTTGTTTTGATGACAAGTGTAGCACCAGCAAGGCCAGCTGCACCGTTTGTTGTGAAGGAAAACAAGCGAGACTACCATGCCCTCAGAGTGTAAGCAAAAGTCAACTAGTCTTGGAATTGATCCACACAGATTTATGTGGAGCAATGGAAAATCTGTCTCTGGGCAAAGCACGATATTACCTATTATTTGTGGATGACTTTAGCAAGAAGTGTACTGTCTATTTTCTGCGAGAGAAGACTGCAACATTTAAATACTTTAAACAATATAAAGAACTCGTTGAGACCCAACAATCAAAAAGGATTAAAACACTAAGGTCAGACAACGGAGGTGAGTTTTGTTCAAATCAAATGGAAAACTACTTGAAGCAGTTCACCAAAAAACAAACAGTTACACACCAGAGCAGAATGGACTATGTGAAAGATATAACAGATCAATAGTCGAGAAAGCACGCTGTCTCCTGTTCGATGCTCAGTTTGAAAAAATTCTATGGGCAGAGGCTGTAAATACGGCTGTGTACATTAAAAACCGTTCACCAACTGCAAGTATTAAAGAGAATACTACTCCTTATGAAATATGGACGGGCAGAAAACCGAAATTATATCACCTGCGAATATTCGGCAGTCCAGTCATGGTTCATGTCCCCAAAGAAAGACGCAAAAAAATGGGATAAGAAAGCGAGGAAAATGTTCCTAGTTGGATATTCTGAAAATATTAAGGGCTATCGCTTATATGATCCAATAGCACGAGATGTTATTGTAGCGAGAGATGTTGTGGTCATGGAGAATATAGATGACAGTCCAACAACAACTATCACTATAAATGAAAATATGACACCTGGACATGCAAGAGAAGAAGAAGTTCCTGTGGGTGACAAGTAAGATACCAGTAAAAGCCAGAAGGATGAGACGTTTGTCCCAGATAATTCATTAAGCGATACTGATGATGACAGTTACTCAGATACCTTGTTACCAGAAGACGTCGATGTCCTCTCTATGCAGTGTGATGCAAATATACCCGATAAACGTGTGAGACGCAAACCAGACTACTACGGTATTACAAACATGTGTGTGGAAATGTCAGATGAGCAACTTACTGTGAGTGATGTGTTAAATTCCCTGAAAAAGAACAATGGCAATGTGCTATAAAAGAAGAGTTAAAATCTTTTAGTGAAAATGACACTTGGGAGTTAGTGGATAAACCAAAAGACAAAACAGTAGTTAAAGCCAAGTGGGTGTTTAAAAAGAAACTTAATAGTGAAGGTGAAGTGCGTTTCAGAGCAAGGTTGTGGCCAAGGGTTTTACCCAGAAAAAAGGTATAGACTTTAATGAAACTTTCTCACCAGTTTTAAGATATTCTACGTTCAGATTGTTATTAGCTTTAAGTGTTCAACTTGATTTGAAAATGAATCACTTTGATGTACCAACAGCTTTCCTTAACGGTTTTCTAAATAAAACTGTGTATATAGAAATACCACAATGTTCAGAATTTGAAAATTGTAATAACAAAGTATTGAAACTTAAGAGAGCAATTTATGGTCTCAAACAATCAGCTCGAACTTGGTATGTTAGAGTTGAGAATAGTTTATTAAAATTAGGCTATAAAAGGTCAGATTATGAACCTTGTCTTTTTGTAAAATGTGATAAAAATACTAAAGTTTATATTGATTTGTTCGTTGATGATTTTTTTGTCTTTTATAATTGTCAAAGTAATTATAAAAATCTGATGAATGAGTTAGTTGAAAAATTTAAAATAAAAGATTTGGGTCAGATGAAACAGTGTCTAGGTATGAATATTAATATTTATAAAGATTGTATTA
>NJDD01001637.1:39798-79864 GCA_002245505.1 Calephelis nemesis
GTGCGTGCGTGCGTGCGTGCGTGCGTGCGTGCGTGCGTGCGTGCGTGCGTGCGTGCGTGCGTGCGTGCGTGCGTGCGTGCGTGCGTGCGTGCGTGTTGATCTATCAAACCACACTTCAACTACTAGACGAATCAATCTAAAATTTAGCAGATAGATAAGTGATGAAAGTATTAGCAACATCCGACATCTTATTTTTAAACTGAGCTCCAATCTTTATAAATTTAAAAAGCCACAATAAAAATATTCCAGGACTCAAGTTGCAACTGCTATATTAAGATTGCACAACAAAACCAAGACTAATATTAAAATAAAGTGACACAAAGAAAAAGATTGAACATTTTCCTGAGATGAATAGAATAAGATGAGAGCAATTAACTAGATCAAAAGTAGACCAAGAAACTTCTAGCTAATAGAGCGCTGAGTGCAACAAAATGCTGCTTTTGTAATAGATTTCTTTTTCCTTATACAAAGTTTGCAACTTTTACTACGCCAGGTGCATTTCCCGTTATATCGTGGTGTAACTTAGGTACATAAATCAAAATAATACCCAACTTAAACCAGAGTTAAACGATGACCCTAACTGTTGGTGTCGAAACGCATCCTATTTTGGATTTTATGTGCTAAGGATTAAAATACAAACTATCTAGTCGCAGAAAGACCATTTGTATTTTTTTATATATTTAATAATATTTATGTCTAAATTCTCTGATGTTTCTTTACTTAAGCTATCGTATTTATAGCTAAACACTGTTTCTCTATACTAAGGCTAGTCGTGAGTGCCCTAGTTGTACCTTTGTCTACCTATGGTCATGGTTCGGAGATAAAGTGCTAAACTGATTTTAATGAACTTTAATATAGTCAAAGTTAAGAGTTATTTTTTCATAAGCTATTTTTTCAAAAATTCACCCCAAAGGGCTAAAAAAAGGGGTGAAAATTTCTATGAAAATCGTAACTACTCTACACTGACGAAATCGGTATGCTACTTGTACTTTTTTACAGTCTACAGATATATTTAAACACACGGCCTCAATAATGCATACTCTGGAAAGTCTAGGAAATGCAGTTTTATTTAATTATTAAAATATACGCCTCTATGGTCGCTAAATAGCCGCCTCTGTGGTCTAGTAGTCTAGGCGTTGGACTGAGGCGAGGTCTCGGTTTCGATTACCGGGTCGGGCAACAAAAGAAACTACAGTTTTTCCAATTTTCAAAAAAAATGTTGCTCGGGATTGAATGTGTGCTCAGGTTCGCTTGCCATCAATCACAGTATGGAATTTAGTGTCTTCGGCTAGTCGTAAGTATCCTGGTTGTGCCTCTGCTTCCCTCTTCGGCAATATAGGCGTGAAGATACTTTACTTTTATTCAAATATACAGGTTATGAGACGCATGGTTGGACAAACCAAAATGTTGGAAAGGTGGCATCATTTGGAAACACTTTCAGGGAAATTTTGATTTATAAAAGATGCTATTCTTTATGGAGTTTTCTGAATAAATTCTCCAAATTTATTATTTTGTTATTTATTTATTATCCCAATACAGTAAAATAGTGCAATGCAAATACAATTTATTTGAAGCTTCTGTGTTTACAAACAAAAAAATATTACTTTAACGGCCGCTCTGACAGAGGTCAATTAATATTTAACATAATATTATTAAGTCAGAGTTTTGTATTGGAAATTTCAACTTAGTAACTGCTTAAAAGATAATTGACATCTTTGAGTGCAGCCTTAATAGTTGAAATTTTAGGAGTATTAAAAATTCAGTTAAAATTAATGGCATCCTTCATAAAATCCATTTTTCGTGGAAATGTTTTGAAATGAAGCCATCTTTTTACCATTTTCATTTTATCCAACCATACGCCGAACACCCTGTACTGTGTAGCAGTACCTGTGTAGCAGTATTTAATATAAATTGATCAACCTACGTCAAACGACCGGCTTTGCATGTTTCTAGAACAATACTTTTATAATACCAATTTATAAGTTACGAATAATAACATTTCTGTTACATTATCAAAAAACTATTTCAATAAAACACGTCATAAGATTCCTCTGACATTTATAAGCAATATAAATGAAATTATCATTAATGTTGAGAATTTCAGAACCAGACTCAAAGCAATGACAAGACAATATAGAAATGAGCATAAAATGAATTCCAGGGAGACATAATAACAATAGATCTCAGAACGTCTACGTTTCACAAAGTTATATGAAATTAGAACACTCAAATATCTATATTAATATCTCATTCTATATTATTACTTCTTGTTATTGTATGGAAGCGAGAGTTGGGTATGTCAGAAAGATCATGAAAGTAGGATAAATGCGGTCGAAATGAGAGCACTACGGAAAATCTGTGGTGTAACGCTCGCTGACCGCATTCGTAACAGTGAGATCCGAGAAAGAGTGGGATTAAGAGAAAGTGTTGATGTTAAAATGCGAAAGGGTATGCTCCGCTGGTTCGGTCATGTGGAAAGAATGGCAGATGAAAGATTGACAAAGCAGATATACAACGCGAATGTGGATGGATGTAGGTACCCGGGGAGACCAAGGCTGACATTTCACGATCAGATCAATCGGATATTATCCGAGGGTGGTGTCAAGAGTCTCCGAAACCGGCGTGTTTGTATGAAAAGGGTAATAAATGTGAAGGAAGCAAGACAGGTTTGTCAGGATCGTGAGGTCTGGCACTCGATACTCTCTGCCTACCCCGTAAGGGACTTGACGTGAAGATATGTATGTACTTCTAATTTTTCCATTCTCTTTTTAGCGGGCCATAAAAGATAAGGTTATAAATTCCGCTGTTGGTATTTTTATTTCTTTTTTGTTTGTTCGTTACGCTATTACTCTGCCATTAATAAACCGATTCTGATGATTCTTTTTTTGAAATGTATCTCTCGGTTACCAGGTTTTTGTCTTAATAGGTATGATTTGAATTGTGATTTTTGAGTTACACTTACAGAATTAACATTCAATTTCTTTGTTAATTGTGTCTTCAAGATAGACGAATATATTTTATGCATTATTGAGTACCTATTACCTTAAAAGACTTGTCGTGAATAAAATATGTAAGTATAACTTTAAACTTCAAGGATAACATTGAATAAATTTGTGTGGGACCATTCCTGAATCATTAGCTTCCTTTTTTATATGAAATACCTAATTGGAGTCGGTCAATTTTTGGTAGTTTTCGTGCTGTTATAGACTTTGGCAGTAAAAAGTAATTTGAAATTATGCTTTGCTTTGTTATTAAAGATCCTATAAACAGTTGTAAATTTCAATTTCAAAAAAGGTAATCTTGGAGGAAACTTTGTTTCCATCTTCCGATTATTTTAAATTTAGATTAAATCTATGGTCCAGATAGATGCAAAACAATGTTTGCTACCGTCTAAAACCCCTAATACAAGCTCCTTAGCAGGGAAGCGCTTATATAACTACTTTTAAGAAGCCTATAAGCAATACCCACGGGATTACTTCCAATACATTGACGTCAAAACAAAATGCATTCAAATAAGCGAAGAATCCGAATGGCGTAAAGTGTTTCCCCAAGTGCATAAAGTGTTTGCAGAATGGACCATCTGCCTTCTTCACAGGCAGCTCGTAAAAGGCGAACATATGCTTATCGTCACTAGCACCGTGACATCCTAATAGGTGGGAGGTCTAGGTGTTTCGCAGCGACTCGCCCAATTTGTACACATATCGTCACACATATTCCACATATCGTCAGTGCTTGCCGTTGACATGTTTCGGTTACGAGCGTAAGGTGGCCGGTAAACTTACTTTTGCTCGTGGCCTAATATTCCGGCCTCAGGTTGGCAACGCATCATTACTATCTTAGGTGTCTGTAGACGCCGTGAATTTCTTACCATCGGGAAATCCGTCTGTTTGTTTGCCTTGCAATATCATAAAAAACGGACAACGTTACATGATTAAAAAAAAACAAACAACATTTTTATAATTGACTGTTAATTGGACCCGATACCTTACGTAGTCAACTACAACATCATAGACCACAAAGGCGAAATAAAATTATTTTTTCCAGTGGCGTTTTTTTTTTGAATTTTGTTTGCTAATCTCGCGATTTTTTGCAACTTCACCGAGCTTTGTGGGCCGAGCAGAGTGCTCAGACCGAGACATCATTATTTAAATGCATGGGACTGTTACCTACAACGCCAGCACCAAGGGCTGTCTTCCGGGAGACCGTACCTCCTTGGTGCTGCGTTCTAAATCATAATTTTATAGGTTATATTTGAAAGTGAATCTAATTAATTCTTGAGTTTTAAAATATATTCTTGTATGTATAACATTTCATATTTCCCTAGGAATTAAATCTATCGGGCTCGGACATATGACATATAAATAAACAACTCACAGAAGAAGCACTGGCGTGCAACACATACTAAACTACTTGTACCCAGACGTATAACAAAGGTTCATAGGTGACGAATGATCGATGGCATAGTCTGAGGTCTGGCAGTCCGGCGTCGGAATTGAATTCTTGAGGTCCCGGATTCGATTGCCTTGTCGTGCAACTAAAAAATTAGAAATTTTCAATTTTCAAATAAAAATAATGTTGCCCGGGATTGGATATGTGACCGGTTGGTGACAGGCGTCCAACCTATCACATTGTGGGACTTAGTATCTTCGGCTAATCGTGGATGTGCCGCCGCCCCACCTCTTCGGGGATATGGGCCTAAAAATACTATTATTATATTTTGTAACTTTACAGGTGAGCTTGCAATTTGCAAATGTTGTTTAGTTTAATAAGTCCAGCATTTCCTTAATATGACCAAGAAAAAATATACACCTGTATTTTGCTGATTTTTAGCTTCGCTTGAGCGGTTGATGCTTATCAAAAGCACCACATGGATTTTATTGAATACTAACTAGACATTCTTTAAAAAAAATACAATTTTTACGGTCACAAAAGTGCGTAATGCCGAAAATGCGTAGCCCTATCCAGTGTTGGTAGCCTTGACAAAGCGCATGGCTGTAGGTATATAATTCAAAAAAAAAAAACAAGGCCGAGTTGGACTACTGTATATTATATAACCTTAGTTAAATACAATTATTGTAGTTAGGTCGATTCAATTATATTTTATAATACCGTCCAGATTACGTAATTATTGTTAATTTCGGAGATTGTATCCGATTGTTGGATCAGAATCAATTAACGTTTATTATCAAATTAACAGTAACTAAGCCTATTGTTAGTGATTGCATACGTTGCAGGAAAATAGCCACGGAAACGTTTATGTATACAATTTACCTAAAATACACCAAAGTATAAGATTATTCTCTTACTATCTTTTGTTCCATAATAACTAAGACATTGTTTTAATTAGAACGAATCAGAAGGTTGACAAGCAAACGAAAAATCGAAAGTAAAAAATAATCTCAAGTTGTTAATGATGCGTTGACAACTTAAACTCAAAATTACAATATTATAGTAGTAAGTTGTAAGTATAGGTAAATTTACAGGATACGACACCCTTAAAATTGGGATATCTACAATTCGAGCACTGAAGTTTGGACGACAAGAAGCATAAATCTAAAAGCAACATTCTCACACGTAGTCTGATGAAGTGTAAGAGTAACATAGTTTAGTAAATGAAACTTGGTAGTGCGCAGTGATGGAAGGTCTACCATGGATGTAGAAAGGAGAGTTTGTATAAACAATAGTGTGAGGCGAGCGTTTGGCAAGCTGTCTATACGTAAAAGTAAGTTTAAAAGTCTGAACGCTGGTCTCGCTTGGCATAATTCTGTGCCAATTCCTACGTTACTTTTCAGATCGAGAGTTAAGTATGGCATAAAATTAAAACTGAAAAATAAATAAGTAACAAAAAGAAAAGTTGGTCAAGATTAAGACAATGTCTGGTTTCATCATATTAATAGAAAGAATAAGCAATACTAATCTCCAAATAATTATTATGTCATTTTTCTCTTTGATAGTTACTTTATATCATATTAATCAACAGCGTATAGTTAATTATGATTTAATTGTAAGTATAATTTGCTGTAATATATAAAAATTGTGTATGCTTTTAAACGAATCTTAGAATCACAAGCTTCCTTTAAAAAAAGAATAATTAAATCGCGACGTAAATGAAATAATTAAAGTATTTTTTTGGAGTTACTTCGTTTAAATTATTACAAGTTAAGCGACCGGACAGTTAAACAGATGCAAATATTGTAATTATACGGAATTGAGCAGATCGCGATGTGCAGCTTTCCTCGCCGGTAAATAATATACACCAAATGACATTAAAGGGATTTCGCAGTAACGGGGGTTCAGCGCGACTTAACGATCAGTTGGCCTTTTAATTGGGTTACCTTCTATAAATACATTTGGGGAATGGCTGTTACAATACTTTGGTACACATATTATTTTGGGATGGACATTTTTTGAATTGAATTGGGGAAATTGAAATAATTGAATTATAAAGCTTTATTGTTAAGTCTTTAAGCAGATTTTTTATGTGATTAGCGACAAGCACTCTGCTCTGTTGATGGTGAAAGGTATAATGATCTGTAGACATAGTTGTTATAAGTGTTTTTTGTCCTCGACCAGGATGTTAGACCTATTGTGTAGTCTCTCCGGATTAAAATATGACAGTCACTATGGCGGCAGAAAGAAGTAAGGGTGAATTCTTACCCAGACGAGTTGATGCACAGTACTCTTTTATCTGTGGGCTTGTTGGAAATGATCTATTAAACCTTTGTTTTTGTCTCATGAGCATGTGGTAGGTGGTCTATTTTTTACAGAGGACTCGGACCAAGACGGAGAACATTTTTAATTTTATTAATACAGCAATTTGGCCAAGTGAGAATCGTATTTGTCTTGAAGGGTTTCGTAGTACTACCGTGTATGATGTTCGTCGTATTCGTGTAGGATATATTGAGAGGAGCTAATAATATCTGTTTTTTATATATAGTATAACAAAAGTAAAAAAAAAACTATAATTACCGAAAAACATAACCTTACTTTAATGTTATTGCGTTTATAATATAATTATAAACTTTGTATAACTAAGTTATATTTGCGGTTTCTTAAAAATATATTACATTAAAAACTTTATAAAATACAAAATATACTACATTAAAAATTAGACTCTATCGTGATCAAATTAATTTTCATTATACGTTTTAATTACGATGTTCAACACTTTTTTTTTTAACCTACAACTTAAGAAATTATTTATGAAACGATCAACTTTGGGAAAAAATGGTTTCAAAAACTTGAATGTCAATTTTGAAGACCTTTGGTTAGGGACAGAAAATGTAGAGGTTTCGTTTTATTTCATGGTTTTTTACGCAAAATCATAAACAAATACTATCTACTAAGTTACTGAAGAAGCAAACAAAAACATCCTTTATATAATAAAAAGAGCAGTATACTTGTTCGCTTTTGTCAAAAAAACCTAAAAAATACCTCGACAAGATCCCTTATTATTCAATTATTGCAGGGCCGATCCAATACAAAACACAATCAATACAGCTTTGTCTAGATACAGCTTCGCATCTTTAAAGAATTATCTTCAAGGATTATTTTTTATATCTTCTTATAGTAAGAGACCCGAACCTACATCGACCTACGCCGAGCTGATAAAAGAATTAAATGTACTTTATTAGCTGATTTCAAAAAATGAGTAAGTTCTCAATTCGAATGTACATTTTTTGTATGTTTGTTGCGCGATTACTAAGCGAATAGTTAATCGATTTTGACAATCATTTTTGAAAAGATAGGTCATGATTCCGAGGTGGTCCCATATTGAATTTGTCATGATCCGACTAGTGGTTTTTGAGTTATATTTAATATTGTGTACATCAATTGTATACATATTTTTAATCACCTTGTGCCGACTATATTTATTAATAAATAAATAAATATTCCTGGACAAGTAACACAAATTGAATCTCACCCCAAAGTAGGTAAGCAAATTACATGCTTGTATTATGGGTGTTAGTCAACGATTCTAATACATAGAAATACTTAAATTTATACCAGAATATATTTAATAAACACCCAGACCCGGGAATGCAGACATCTAAATGTTCATCACACAAATGCCTGCCCCCGTCGGGAATCGAACCCGAGCCTCGCGGTTGGTCAGTGTAGTTAGGCGTGTACGCTAGCCACTAGACCAACGTGGCGGTCATGCATGAAAATATGCATTTTCGGATTTCATACATTCGGATGGTAATAAAATTTGTGTGAACGACTTCCGAACCATTTGCAATCTTTCAAAAACAAAATTCTCAAATCACTACGTGGTATCCAATGAAAAAGTTGTGGTCGGTTTTCGCAGTTTCATTGCGCTTAAATGCAATAAATGTTGTATAATTAGAAATCATATTATTTTTAAAAATGGGTTGCTTAAAAATCCTGGACAGATTGTTTTAGTATTTTTTAAACTGATTTGTTTTAGTAATACATCTAAACGTGTTCGCCATAAAACAGCCTCTTATCCATTATATTATCAGCTCGGTGCAGGTCGACTTATATTTGGATTTCAGACTTTTATTTCTGATTTTCACTTAAGAAGATTTAGATGTACGTCTCACGGAAATTGGGCCGCCATATTTTACAACTTTTAAGTTCACAAAAAGTTTTGACGGCACATGTCGCACCGTAATATTTGACCTAAACAAATGAACCGTTCACGTTCACAGGATTCACGTTCGTATTTAATGATGATTCTCAGATAAAAAGTTAAAACAAATGTAATTGCTGTAAGATTTTTTATTCATCATCATCATCAGCCGGAGGACGGCCACTGCTGGACATAGGCCTCCCCTAAAGAGCGCCACAAGTCACGGTCACCTGCCGTTTGTATCCAGCGACTCTCCGCGACTTTGACCAGATCATCAGTTTAACTCTCTCCATAGCACGCTGAGTGACTCTAAGCTTATTTAAGAGGCCCACATTTAACGGCCAAGTCTCAGTCCCATGTGTCATCACTGGTAACACTTTTTGACTTTTTATAGCAATTTTGTAAAGACCTATTAAATCAAATTTAAAAAGAATAATATAAAATAATGGGTAATTTTATTTTAGTTGCAATTACGTAATAGCTCAAAGTCTATCGAATGAACACCAAAATGAAGATAATAAATCAACCAAAAAGAGGGAAGTTATATGTTTGACTCCTATACTTTTTATTTATTTTCATCGTTTTATCCGTTATTTATGAACCGATTTCAAATAATTTTTGTTACATTCAAAAGACTGTACTTCCGAGGTAGTCCCATTAATACTAGTAAAATGTCACGGTGTTAGCGACGGTAAGCTTAGCCTGGCAGGGAGGCAGATGGTCTATTCTGCAAAGGAGTCCAAGCCAACACGGGGAAACTCATCGAAGATGTGTTTAATATTATCATCAATTTGTCGTCTATTGTGTTTAAGCGCACCAAAGTTAGAGCTAACTGTGATTATTGTGAGACCAGGGGACTGACTACGTATATTTTAGTAATGATCACTGGATAAATTGTACATCAAATAGCTGTCAGATGACGTGTTTTGTGTTTCCTATTATATCTCTACTGACCAACAGAAATAGAGATAGCAAATGTAAAATGTAATACAGATAGCAAATATAAAATACGTCATTTGACAGCTGTTTGATGTACACTTCACCCAGTGATCATCAATAAAAAGATACGTAATCAGCCCCCAGTTCTTATTGCAATTACGTAATCATTCAGCCTTTGCAAATGTAATCACAAGTAGCAGGTCTCCGTTTGTTGCAAATAATCTGTATAAGGGTTTCCCTAAATAATCACGACTGACATGAATACGAATGTACACGCAGCAGAGGCTTTAAGTTTTGGGGGCGTTAGGATGGTGTGTTTGCTTGAATATCTATGCTAATGTTATAAGTTTGGCTTTCCGTTTGTTTGAATATGTTTGTAAAGCGGATTCCTTGAGATTTAATTTCTTTAAGATTTGAAATCAATGTGTCAACTTATTGACTTCTGCTTGCATCATTCTTATTGTAACTAAATTACTAACTTACTAAACTACTACAATGTAAATAATTAAATAAATCAACTATGGATAGTACTCATGAATAAGTACATTGACCGCCTCGTTGGTCGAGTGGCTAGCGTACTCGCCTAACTGCATCGACGAATCGCGAGGCTCGGGTTCGATTCCCGACGGGGGCAGGCATTTGTGTGATGAATATTTAGATGTCTGCATTTCCGGGTCTGGGTGTTTATTAAATTTATTATGGTATCTATTTAAGTATTTCTATGTAATAGTATCGTTGACTAACACCCATAACACAAGCATATAATTTGCTTACTTTGGGGTTAGATTCAATTTGTGTGACTAGTCCAGGGATGTTTGTTTTTTTATTATAATTTATTATTAAACATTTAAACAGATATCCCTGAAGAGATTGGCAGGGGCACATCCAAGGCACCCACGACTAGCCAAAACACAAAGTCCATGAGTGTGATAGGTGGCAAGCCTATCGTTAACCGGGCACATATACAATCAAGGGCAACGTTGTTTTTAAGACATTTAAATAGCTCACTTTTCTTCTTTTTTTGTTGTCCTACTTGGGGTACCAAACCAGGATCTCATATAGTCAAATCTAATGCCGAACTGCTAGACCACAAAGACGATTAAAAAGTGAAACATAAAATTCTAATAAATGCGTCCATAAGTTCTTAGTTTCTTGTTTAACCTGAAAGTATCCAATGAAGCAGTTATCTTGAGCTTAGTACCAATGCAGGTCTCACTACTTTCTAAGTAAGTGATCCTACGTTGACAATTTTATAAATCCATAGAAAGAGAAAAAAAAAACAATGTATGAAACTAGGTACTTATAAAATCCTTTTTTCTAGTTACGTGTTTTTATAATGGCATTTTTTTAATCTGTCTATTAAAATGATTCCTCTTTGCTTCTTTTTATTTTATTTCCAAATTTACAGAATTTCATCTTAAATGACCTTATTGTTTTGGGATGTCATATTTTAGATTATTTTACACTAGCCGATTCGGTTAACTTAAATCACTTTACACTCAAACTCTCTGCCTAACCTTCAGACAAACTTAGCGTGAAGATATTTCTGAATATGTAAGATATGTAAAATGTGTTTAAACGTAGGAAACTTTTCATATTTTAAGTTATTTGTTCACTTTCGTTAACACTCGATATAAAGTGAATCGAATTAGAATCGAATTTCTAAACTACAAAATTTACGAATTGAAAATAATTACAATACAATTTTTAATACTACATACTTCAAAATAGAAAGCAAATAAATGAAATCAGATAACGCGTTAATGATTTGTAGTCCAAATTATGTTTTAAATTTGACCTCTCTCCCGCGGGAACCCTTTTTGTAAGCGAGATAAAATGTATCCTATAAACTTTCTCGGAATATAAAATATCAACCTTCCAAACTTATTTACGATCCGTTCAGTAGATAAGTACCGCGGTCGGGATGCAGACTGACAGGACTGTCTATGTTTTTGGTTGGTACTTTATGTTTCGCAACAGACAGCACTGTGTGTCTGTCAGGTTGTCTGTCTGCATCTCGCAAGCCATTCAAGAACGAAGACAAAAAATCTAAAAATGCTGACATTTGTTTTGCTGTCCATAAAAACAATGTTCAAGGAAAATAATTAGGTTGGTTGGTACGATTATACGTTGCCATACTAATCACCACAAGTGTGTTGTCTACAAACTGAAATTTGCGAATGTGATTTTAATACATACAATGATATTTCACCAAGTGCCAACGATGCAAGTTAAAGAAAGCATAAACACTAGGAAGCTCATTTTATTGAGATTGTTCTCGTAAAATGATTGAATAACGAAAGAGTTTTAACGTTCAACTTGAAACTTGAGTGAAGTTTGTTAAAATCCATGATTTAAAAGCAAAAAATGCCATGAAGAAAAAAATTAAAATGTGAAGCAGTACGAGAAAGCGTTATCTAGTAATAAAAACACGTTATTTCCATTTAATGACTGTAATTATGAGTCTGCACGAAAATATATTGCGATAAATTAATATTCTGACTGGTATTTTTAACACGTAACTGCATTTCATGTCGTTGATGAAATTCTTTGTTGGATGGCTCAAAGCACCCACGTGACTGATATGAGACTCGGTATGTGCCATCGTATTTTTAAACAGTACTAAAACTTCGCAATTGATCTAGTTACCTGGATGTATGACACTTGACTGTCTTAAATATAAAATCATAGAATTATAGTACCAGCAATGTATTACTTTTTTTAATGTTAATGTACTGATTAAATATTCATTAATGTCATAGTCATTACCTTTTTAATAGGCTTCTTCGGAATTGATGCAACTTTGATAGAAGCTTTCCATTAGGGATTGGTGTTAAAAGGTTACAAAAAATATATTAACTTGAACAATTTAATGTTAATATCTAACACTATTTTCCATAGTAGTAACGCAGAGATAAACATCTCTAAACAATTCATTTATCCATTATCATACATTTTATATTTTCTCATATTAAGTTTAGTAACATGAATTTTGAAATTGAATTGTTGAATCATTTTAAATTACTAAACATAATATGTCAAAATATAAATTAATTAATATGGATAAATAAATTGTTCAGAGATATTTATCTCTGTGTATATAGCACTTCTAAAACCGAAGAGCGACAGAAGAGATAAGTTAAGACCGAATTCTAGCAATAACCACAAAATAGTTATTTAAATTCACTCAAAATCTGGTTATCTACTGTAAAAACAATGGTTGTACATTTAAACAAAAATATGGTTCTGTTACTTAGTACATCATTAAGATTTAACAAGCGCTATTCATGAATCAAATTTCCAACTAGTTAGCAAATTATTTATTAGCATATCCCCAGATGCCTTTGTTAAATAATAGACCGGGAATTGTTCATTTTATGTTTAAAACGTAAATAGCCTGGGGCTCAAAAGCACTTCAATGCCGACGAATATTCATGTTGGTTTAGGAGCTGATGTAAACTTTTGTTCAGATTATATGAATGTTAATAAAAAAAACTTCAAAAAGGAAAGCTTTGGCAGCCGAAGGGTTAGCGTATAAGCAGCCAAAAATTCACGACACTATGGTTCTATTCTCGACAGCGATAGTCATTTGTGTAATGCCTGTATTCTTGGGCCTGGGTGTTATATAAGTATAATATTAGTATTATTGAACACAGACGTATTTGTTTACATAGGGGTAAGATAAATTCGGTTAATTTCTTTAGAGATGTTTACTTATTGAAAGACTAATAGTCAGAATACAGATTTGACAATACATAACGCAAGTAACTGTACATATTAAGTTTGAATACGGCACACAGATATATAAGTCGTATGCATTTAATTAGGCCACGTGTGCATGTCCACCAGATAATGCTACCGCCTTGAGCAAGCTGTTTCACAACGCATGATCAATTAATGAAACAATACACTTTATTATGCACCAAAAAAATATAAAAACTAGACAGTTTCATTTAAGTATATCAAACATGTAGCATATGGTACACAAAGGTCTTGTAGGGATTAGATACGATGTGCTTGACCTTGACCGCGGAGACTCGTACGCCGTTGTCCGTAGCCGTCAGCGATGCCAACTCAGCACTTTGAGTGCTAGATCTAGCACTATTTTCATGTGCCTAGCACTGAAATTTAAGAAACAGCATCTAGCACTAATTCTAGCACTAATTTTGATTTTGGCTGTTCGTTCACAAAAAGCAGCCTCGGCTGAAGTAACAAAATGCAAACTAGTGTAGTCTGTGGCACTTCTAGTTTCTTTGGCTTTTATAGTGCTGACATTACCACATTCAAATGCCGATGTTGAGAGGGGGTGTTCAGTGTAATGGACGTCGTTAAAAATAAATTAAGAAATAAAATCAACTTGGAATCTTTAAATTCAATTATTCGTATAAGAACTGGGCTCAAACATTTTAACAAAATACGTAAAAGTAATACCTCAAGATTTACTTAAAAAAATCGGCAAGAAAGATATGTACTCATTCAAGATTCAAAAGTCCGCTGTAAGTGTAAATGAGCCACAGCCATTTACCTTAACAGCAGTACAAGAACCCGCAGCAGACACCGAGGATGCAAGTAGTGAGGACGATTGGATTTAAAGATAATATTAATTTTGCATATCCAATTTGTGTTTTTTGTTATAATTTAATTTGCAAAATTTAAAAAAATATATAAAACTCTTCTAATACATATTTGTTTGTTTAGTTTTAACATAACTTTTAGATTAACGTAATCAATGTAACGATAACTCAATAGTTAAAACTTATTGTGATAAGTGTAATGATAATATTTGAACTATTTTTGAAAATTTCTAGTAAACTAGCACTATTTTTGAAAATTTCTAGTAATCTGAGATGTTATCTAGCACCCAACGATAACATTGAGTTGGCAACCCTGGTCGCCATAACCGTCAGTAGTCTGTTCGATGCCCCGACGCCGGAAGGCTATTCGCCTCGTACGAAAGCGATACTTAGAAATATAGCCGCGCGTTGAGATAGTGATTGTTTGTAACTCGCAAGCGAAGTATAAATTGATTAACCTCATATGTGGTTTTATTTAACCGTCGACCACAGTGTTATTGCTTCAGTGCGATCTCCGCCAGACAACCTTAGGGTGAAAGAACAGATGTTATACAGCAAGATTTTTTCATCACCATCCAAATTTTTTCTGAGCATAAAGTATCTATAGATAAGTCCATTTATGAAAAAAAATAGGTATCTAGCAGGTAGCTATCTAGCATGTCAGAGCACTCAGCGCGTAGGTACGGAGCGCGGGCTGCCCGTAAACATCAATATTTGCGATGTCATATCTTAATATTTAGTATTGAGGGATACTAAAAGAAAAAATCACGTATTTAATTATTTTCACTTAAGATCAACATATTAAAATTTGGATGGTGATTAAAAAGTCAGGGTGTAGATTGTTGTGAAAATATTAAAGAAACAAAACCTCACACAGACATTGAAAACAAAAGAGAGGCTTTTAATTAATTAAAAAATAAAAAAATAGAAAGAAACGTTATTTATAATTATTTATGTTATTAACAGTGTTATTATTATTATTATTAATATATTTAAAAACAGGTTTATACTACCAAAAAATTCAAATCGCATTTATTATTATTTTACCGGTGTTGGCCCGTGCTCCTTTGCAGAATAGACCATCTGCCCCACTGCCAGGCAGCTCGTAAAAGGCGAACATAGGCTTACCGTCACTAACACCGTGATACCTGACTAGGATGTAGAGTTTCTCACCGACTCACCCGGATTGGTACCACCGCCTTACCTATTCCTGCCGCCATAACGTCATAACGTGTTCCGGTTTGGAGGAAAAGGTAGCCGGTAAACTTACTTTTGCTCGACGCCTACCATCTCGGCACCATTACCACCTTTGGTGTCTGTAGGCGGCGGGAATTTCTTAGCACCAGGAAATTCGTCTGCTTGTGTGCTTTCCAATATCATAAAAAATACACTTTATTATTTTGACCAAAAAAAATATAAAAACTAGACACTGATTCATTAACATTGCAACACTTAGCTTAAGGTCTGATCTTATTTATTGTTATGAAAATATTAAAGAAACAAAACCACAGACAGATTCAAGAGGAAGCTAAAAATGCTTTACAGTCAATAAATATTCATATTGAAAACAAAAGATGCTTTAATTTAATTGAACAATGAAGAAAAAGTGAAACAAATATTATTTATAATTATTTATATTATTAACAGTGTTGTTATTATAATTAATAATATATTTAAAAACAGTTTTAAACTACATAAAAACTTGACACTTTGACACTTTTAGTGAAATAAATTATTCTAAAGCAGATTCAGTTTCATTCTTTGAAACTTGAAGCTTTTAGTCAAGGACACATTCAACCCAGTGATCCTAACACCAAACAAATGTTAACTTTTGACATTTTAAGTATGAAATAATTAATAATGTATGTTTTCGTATTTCCATAATTCACATAAAAGCTTCTTATCTGGTGAGAGTGGAACTTTAACTTACATGGCGCCATCTCTGTGATTATTGCACATAAAATGTTTTATTACTTAACTTAGGCTTGATGGAAATTCTGATGCGAAGAATAATATTTATTTTATTTATGTATAGCATCTATTACAATAATACTATTATTGTAAAAAAATACACTTCAAAAAGGTCGTCATATAATATATACGTCATGTTTTTTTTTGTAAATTCCTTAGCGATTAACCGGGCAATAATGATTTTTGAAACGGAAAGTTCATTGTTCAGGAATTTTCAAATATAAATAGTATCCTCCGAGGTGCAACCAGGTCACCCATATTTTTTTTATTGTGTATGTTGATGTTTAGGGAGCTAGAAAGTGACACAGGCTACTTTTGACCTGATATCTAAACAGGTTACGCCGGGAGTGCTGATGATATTATCACGCGAGGGTTGCATATACATATATTCACGCCAAGTCCCTTCCAAGCAAGGCAAAGGTATCGAGTGCCTAGTATACGATCCCTATAGACTTCAGAAGCCAGGGTACATCCACATTTAATACTCTTTTTTGAAATAAACGAGTTTTTTTCGGAGACGAAACCACCCTCGGATAATGGTGTTAGAGTACTGTACAGCAACGGAAACGGGTAAAGATCCATGGCCTTTTCTATGTTTGCTACCGTAATCACTCGTTCATATTCCGGTGCGGAGAGGACAGTAGAGTAGCCGGTAGACTTGCACAATAGGCCTAACATCCCGGCAGCAGGACAGCGACGCACCTGTAACGTGTATGGTGTCTATGTGCCATGGTTGTTTCTTATCACCAGCGTATGCTGTTTGCTGGGTGCTGAACTATCATATAAAAAATACCAGACTGATTGTGCCATTTAACATTAAACTCAGACTTCCCAATTACAGCTATCATAATGAGCGTGATATAAAATCTGTCTCGTCAATCTTTCTTTTCGTCCTTTTCGACATTGTTTCGGCAACATCTACCAAAACGTAAAGTTTTATAGACAGATGACTGTTTGCATAAATTCCATCGTCGTAAAAGTATACCACTTAGCGACAAAAGAGTTACGAGTTCCAGTTCCGAATAATGCCGAAGCTGGCTACTAAAAGTTATGTTAGTATATTGACCTCAAAAGTATACTGTCTTAGTCCCCGTTTCCTATTATTTTATTGTCATGTATCCTAGTAAGCGAACCGTGATATCCTTATATTTCGTCGATATTCAGGATTCAACTCACTCAAAGATAATATGTATATATTTTATAATGTCATGAAAAAGTGATAAGAAAACTACATACAAATATTAAGCGGTATAATAATAGCAAGAGCTTCCGAAACCGTCGTGTTTGTATGAAAAGGTTAATAATGATTGTGGAAGAGCCAGGCAGGTCTGCCAGGATCGCGAGGTTTGACACTCGATACTCTCTGCCTACCACGTAAGAGATTTGGCGTGAAAATATATATGTATGTAAGTATTAAGTAAACATGGATTCGCCGCATTAATAAATTGACATTTATGTATTTTCTAATTGTAGCAGCATAACTCCTAAATAAATGTTAACTTTCGGTTTTTTTATTTGAAAGCTAATGTGATCAAGATGGTTCTAAACTGCATTATGAATAAGTATTTTTCGGGGCTTATTGAAAAAAAAAAACAGAAATTTCACTTCTTTTTATTACACACTAGCTGATACCCGTGGCGTTGCCCGCGAGGTTATTAGTCCCACAGGAACCTAATTTCGGGATAAAACTATCCAATGTGTTAATCCAAGTTACCTTCGATGTGTGTGCCAACTTTCAACAAAATCAGCTCGGCAGCTTTTGCGTGAAGAAGTAACAAACAAACATACACGTACTCTCTCATTTATAATATTAACAGGAAAGGAATAGGATAGGATTTAATGACTCTATAGTATATATTTGTATATAACTAAATTACGAACTTGACTAGAAATTGTTTTTAATTTTGTTCTAAATCTTATCTCCAGTAAAAGCAGCGGTTTTATGATGTGCAGGAATTACGATTCCTTTGTATTTCCCGAAGGTATGGTACGAGTTTAAGGCACTTCAAGAAATATCCAGAGCAAATCTCCTGAACAATAATTCTAAACATGTTACCCACATTTCTAAGCATTTCAGCTACATAGTTTCAGTACGTCTATTTTGACCGCTTTATGGATAAACTTAAGGGCGAGGCCACATTAGCGTTGCGTCGTCGCAGCGCCGTCGCTGCGTCTCTTTCCATATACGTAATCCACAAGTATCGTTGCAAAGATGCAACCTAGCGCAACGCACCAATTCACCTAAGTGGAAGTTCAGGTTTCAATTCCAGACAGGAATAAGCTTATAAATTATAAAATATGAGTATTTTAGGTTTAAGTGAAATTATTTTTGTCGCCATTTTTTTGACTTTTTTTTGACTTTGATTTCGACTAGTCGTGGGTGCCTTGGTTGTACCTCTGCTTACCTTTTTGGGGATATGGGCGTGAAGATACTTTTAAAAAACACCCCAGGAGAAGTTTAGGTTTGATTCCCAGCAGCAACATTGAGTTATGAAGAGGATTTTAAAGTTTGAGTGACTATTTCTTGTCGCCTTGTAGGCACCCATGTTACTTTATAGAGCAAGTCTACCAGATACTCTATCCTAAGGTTCAGAACAAGACTATGTCAAAAGTATATGCAAGTCTGTATATACCTATCCACCAAGCTGCATCATCATTATCACCGTGGTCTAGTTGGTAACGACTGAAGCAACCTTTGCTCGTCTCTTACCAGCTGCCTAGCGATAGGCACTGGTCTTTTCGACACACCGGACCCGGTCCAGAAAACACAGGAAACGTCATTGTCAATTTTAAATAAAATAAGTGTTTTATTACTGATCTTAATGATTATGGTTTTATTGATTCTATTAATCCAAAAAATGTTATCAGTCCATACGTCTTCATTCAATTTCAATAGGCGTACATACGTCGTTTTAAAAATATACACGTACTAATATACTCGTAACCTTGGTATGGTAGGCAGAGGTACCACCAGCACCCATGTTTAACTGGGCGTCCTTTTCAGACTATAATGAGGATATAGATATATGCCCAGTCGGCGATAGGCTTGCCACCTATCACATTGTGGGACTCAGTATCTTCGGCTAGTCGTGGGTGCCTTGGTTGTACCTCTGCCTACCTTTTTGGGGATATGGGCGTGAAGATACTTTTAAAAAATACCCCAGGAGAAGTTCAGGTTTGATTCCCAGCAGCAACATTGAGTTATGAAGAGGATTTTAAAGTTTGAGTGACTATTTCTTGTCGCCTTGTAGGCACCCATGTTACTTTATCTACTTCAGAACATGACTATTTCAAAAGTATATGCAAGTCTGTATATACCTATCCACCAATCTTCAACTTCAACTTCATCATCATTATCACCGTGGTCTAGTTGGTAACGACTGAAGCAACCTTTGCTCGTCTCTTACCAGCTGCCTAGCGATAGGCACTGGTCTATTCGACACACAGGACCCGGTCCAGAAAACACAGGAAACGTCATTGTAAGGTTAAATCAATTTTAATAAAAATAAGTGTTTTATTACAGATCTTAATGATTTTGGTTTTATTGATTCTATTAATCCTTAAAATATTACCAGTCCATACGTCTTCATTCAATTTCAATAAACAAACGACGTATGTACGCCACATACGTCGTTTTTAAACATATACAACTATTAACAAATAAAAAAAATATATTTGAACTGTGTACATCGTTGTGGAAATATTACTTTTTGCGGCTACCAACATTGTATGTTTCTCGTAAATTTGGTTATTAAGGCAATTTATTTTCAGATGTAAATAATAAAGCGGGAAATTCTTTTTGAAAATAAGCTTTCGAATGTCAACAGTTAGAGCTTTGTATTTGTGATTCATATTTATCTAAGGGCGTACAACGAACCTTGTACCTACTGGAAAACTGAAATAAAAAACCTAAAATCAACAGCACCGCAACAACTGTGTACTTTACATTATTTGCTCTTGGTGAAAATTAAAAATGGTTGGATTCTCGATCTAATAATACACTTTCGTTCTTATTTCATTCATCATATTTTACTGCTATAAAACTAACACCAGCTTTCAATTTTCTTGACTTCGGCTTAGCTTTGACTGCGTCGTTGGTCGAGGGGCTAGCGTACACTGCTAACTCCAGCGACCAACCCCAAGGCTCGGGTTCGATTTGAAACGGCTGCAGGCATTTGTATGATGCATATTTAGATGTCTGCATTTATAAACTTTATTGTGGAATATATTTAACTATTTCTGTGTATTATAAGCAATGACTAACACCCATAACATAAGCATATAATTTGATTACTTTGGGATGGAAATTATTTTTTTATAATTATTTATAGCTTTGACGAAACAGTGTAAGTGTAGTTTGACAGTAAAAATAACATTATCCTATTAGTTTGTATGTATGGATGTATGGATGTTTGTTACTCTTTCACGCAAAAACTACAAAGCCGATTACGACGAAATTTGGTATGTAGGTAGCTGAAGACCCAGAATAACATATAGGCTACTTTTTATCCCGGAGTTCCCGCGGGATTGGGACTTACGCGGGTGAAACCGCGGGGCGCAGCTAGTACTATATATTATACAAAAGTCGTGTTTGTAATTTTAATTTTGGTAATCAAAATGATAAACACTTATGATTTTAACAATAAAAATTACAAACACTATTGTTTTCTAAACCTACAGAATATCAAACAGTAGCTAACTGCTGGCTCGGCAACTGAGCATCACTATTGAACTGCTCTTCCAAAAAAGTTTATAAGCCCTGTTTGGTCGGCCAACTAAATGCTTAGCGTTACTTAGTGCCTTTCGGTATTCGTTTTAATAGCAACAGTCAAAGTGGGGAGTTATTAAAATTAATAATTTGAGGACATTCGACATTTGATCTCAAAACAATGACAAAATTGGGACTTGTAAAAAGAAATATCACTTTTCCAAAGTTCCTTTTTATCCCCAACCACTGAATAATATTACGTTCAACACAATGACATTCATGATTCCTTCGACATTAGCATAGCAAAAGATATTACAAGTGAACGGGAATCATATATCATTATATAGGAAACTTCAGCCATTGCAAAACAGTATCGCGAGTGACGCAAGCAATAAAGGGGTTAGGATAATCTCGTACAATTTTATTGTGGGAGTGCGACTACCTTACCGGAACACGATAGAGAGTATCACATGATAAATGAGCTCTAAGCCCAGCGCCTAATAATAAAATATCACTTCTGAAAAATATTAATGCTTCTATACACACACGTACACGTCTAACTACACCGACTAACCGCGAGGCTCGGATTCGATTCCCGACGGGGGCAAGCATTTGTGTGATTAACATTTAGATGTCTGCATTTCCAGATCGGGTGTTTATTAAATTTATTCTGGTATCTATTTAAGTATTTCTATGTACTAGTACGAGTATCATTGACTAACAACCATAACACAAGCATATAATTTGCTTACTTTGGGGTTAGATTCCAATTCTGTATCTTGTCCAGATTTATTTATTTATTATTTACTTGTTTATTTTTAAAATTAGTCGGTGCTCAGTAAAATTACCACCATTATTAAAATTGACAATAATTGTACCATTTTATGTACAAAAATTTATTTTTTGAACAGAACGCTTAAAATATTTTAATATGGCCTCTGGAAAATGCAATATTTGACACAAGTGTGTTATTAATTTGATAAATAGGCCAACGAACGAGCTTTCAGTTGCAATCATTGAATGCCACTTCTCTAAACACACATCCACACTTGACTGAAAATTAATGATACTTCAACAGGCGCCATATTGTTATTCATTTTGAAGTTTGTATTTTTTTTGCCGATAGAAGAGAAGTTCGAATATTTGACAAGCTCGCACGCATGTTTATATATCTGTATATGTCTCTGGCATAGAAATAGGAATATATAGTCTCTGGCGATGTTTAGAAGCTGACATGAACGAGATGTTCCTTAGCTACGTTATAGATACGTTACCGGTACCTACGTTATGTCGAGTGGTACTGGGTTTTAATTTTAAGATTTTTAACTCATAATTCGTAATACTTGAATATTCTGTATAAAATTGGTAAGTAAAAAACGAAACTGGGGATCCGATGGTAAGAATACCAATCTGAGACAAATGAAATAAACTTTTATCATAACTTCACTGAATAACCACAAGCTTAACCAGAACGAGAGTGGTGATCACTGGCGTCAAACTATTAACTATGTTAGTAACTAATAACAAATATAAGTAAATAGAATTCAGTAATACATATTTTCTACACATATTCATGTAATAATTATTACTTAAGAATAAAAAAAACAGTTTTTCATGAGCTCAACTTGAGCTTCTAAAAGTAATTTTATTTTAAATAACTACTGTACACTACTGTACTGTATTGTACACAGTATACTGCAAAAACTGACTCCAACTGTTTCATGGGTACTCACCACATTACGATTTTTTAATTAAGTTTACAAAAGTTGCAAACTTTTAAATATTTTATTGTTCCGAAATAGTCCCACATACATTTTATCAACATCGCACTAATAAAATAATATGGGACCATCGCAAAATCATGACCTATCTTTCTAAAAATATCGCTTAAAATCAGTTAGCTATTGACTAAACAATCCCATAACAAATATACAAAAAAAAATTAGACAGTCCAATCGAGAACCTCCTCCTTTTATGAGGTTGGTTAAAAATAAAACAATTCTAGAACTTTGAAGAGTGAACTAAGCAAGAGGGAAATTAAAAAATAATACAATTCTATTTAAAATTTAATTCCAATCCAACCACCGGAAAATTCCACAGCACACAGTTGGTTCAAAAATTAAAGAAACTTTTCAATGACACATTTTGTTCTATGAAAGTTTTGTTCAAAATTACTTGTTTCGTAACAAATTAAGAGAAAAAAACTTTTGATTAAAACTCTGCGCGTATTAAAGTCCGGTAAAGTTGTAAAAACCGCGAGGTTGGCAACACATTAGTCATTCCAAAAAAAATGCGCGTATTACTTATTTAAATAACTAGCAGCAGCTTGTGACTTTACTCACATGTAAAAGGGATTTCAGACATTTACTGAACTTTAAAGTTTGAATTTTATATGTAACTAGCTGTCCCGACGAACTTCGTTCCACCCTTTCAGTTTGTATGGGAAAAGTAAAGTATTGTTTTTCCAATTTCCCTACAATTTTCCCGGTTTTTCTCTTTATAAGAACCTTCTTCTGACAATAACTAACACAAAAGAGAAAGAATTATCCAAATCGGTTCAGTCGCTCGGAAGTTATGCGCTTACCAACACATTTAGCAATTCATTTTTATATTATAGACTATCGGCCCGCCCCCGCTTCGCACGGGTATAAAATAATAAATACACATAAAAACCTTCCTTTTTAATTATTCATCTATTTAAAAATACCGTCAAAATCTGTAGTTTGAAAGATTTAAGGATACAAAGGGACATAGGAACAGAGAACGCGACTTTATTTTATACGATGTAGAGACTAGCTGACCGGTGAACTTAATGCCGTATTAAATAGAGACGAACCGACAGCAACCCTATTTACAGAGTCATTTTGTTTTTAAATTATCCAGGATTCCATACAAACCAAATTGGTCCAGCCGTTTAGGAGATATATGACACACGCACAGAGAAATCATTTAATATGTTAAGATTAGAAATTCATTTCGGGAAACGAAACAGAACCTGGATCTAAATTTCACTCCTGTCTTATTAAGCACATTAAAAATTAAAAGTAGGCTACGATTGTGATCGTGACGGTCTTAATCTTATTACTTTTTAAAATATTAATGCCGAGCCCTTTGATCCGATACCCATATTGCAATATCAAAAATTCACATCTTCCCCAATCTCACAGGCGCCATCTTTATTTTTTACTCCCTTTCTAATAAAACTTATGCGCCCGTTGATCTGGTGCGTAAATTCATTTTTGTTAGCAAAGTGAAGTTACACACTAGGTTGACGGGTGCGTAAGTTTTATTAGTAAGGGGGTTAGTGTACAGCGGTCCGGTGTTGGCCTTGAGTTCATGAAATCTGTGCTTCGAACCCAGGGTCGGGCAACAGAAAGAAAACACATTCTTTCAATTATATTATTCAATTTGAAATTTATTAGAATATGTGCCCGGTTGGCGATAGGTTTGCAGCCTATCACATTGTGGAACTTATTGACTTTGGCTAATCGTGGGTGATCTGGTTGCACCTCTGCCTACGTCTTCGGTTTTATGGTGGTGAAGATACTTTTTTATGTTTATGTTTTATTTTTGATAGGTTCGTATGATTTCATACAACTTACCTGATATCCAGTTACACTATTAGACACAGGCATACCGATTGTGTGACAAAGACCCAAAAACATGTAAAAAATAAGCACGTTTTTACCGAACAGACGATTCTTTTATATTACCATTACAGAAATACAAATAACCTAACTACCTACATTTAGTCATATTACAAACACTACGAAATTCAAAAAGCCATTTGTATTCCGGCGGTATATTCAATATTGCACAGTTATGTCCCCGAAAACATGGGTATTTCATGTAAGTTGCCAACATCGGGATATTTAGATTTTTCCATGTTACTGTTTGTATGTTATTCGACCATAAAAATATTTAATAGACGAAATTGAATTTCTAACTTTTGTCGCGCGATTTTCAAGTATATATGTTTTGTTAACCAATTCCAAAAATGAATAAGGTATTAGTCTATTTTTTTGTATACAAATATACATATGCGATAACTTTGTCAATAGCAAACCGATTTTGAAGATTATTTTTTAAAAGATAAATCATGATTTTGAGGTGGTCTCATTTTTATTGTATAAACATCCGACTTGTGGTTTTTGAGTAATGCTCAATAATAATGAATAAATGTATATAAAGTTAAGTCTGCCTGGGCCGTAAGGTTTTGCGCTCGATTTTCTCTGCTTACCCTGTAAGGGACTTGGTGTGAAGATATTTATTTTTATTAAAAAAAAATATTTTTATTTAAAGTATCTTCACGCCCATATCCCCGAAGAGGTAGGCAGAGGCACAACCGCGGCACCTACGACTAGCCGAAGACACTAAGTCCCACAATGTGATAGGTGGCAAGCCTATCGCCAACCGGGCACATATCCTATCCCGAGCAACATTTTTTTTATTAGAAAATTGAAAAAAATCAATTTATTTATTTATTTTATTATCTTTATTTCGACATGCCAACAGCAATACACACACAATATTACAATATAACACTTAAAAATACACAAATGTTTGTATGTATGCCAATAAAAGGCATGCACAGCATTCTTAATAAACAAAAATATAGCCAACATGTTGCTGCAGTATGTAATATGTATATATTTAAGTTTTCCACTTATCTTGAGATAAAAATTGATGGATTGACGAATTTTGTCATATTTCGAAAAAAGAATTATCAAATCGCAACGTGAATGAAATAATTGAAGTCGGTTGTTGCAGTTTTACTGCACCTAATTATTGTTAGCATCTTCGTCTACGGAATATAAACAAAAAATTCTTAGTCTTTACAGTATAAATCTTATCTTATATATAAAATTCTCATGTCACAATGTTCGTTCCCGTACTCCTCCGAAACGGCTTGACCGATTCTCATTAAATTTTGTGAGCATAATTAGTAGGTCTGAGAATCGGCTAACATCTGTTTTTCATACCCCTAAGTGATAAGTGACTTACCTCCAATCATTTTACTAAAATCACATAAATAAATAGCAGAACAACGTCTGTCGGGTCGGCTAGAACTATATAAGCTAAACAGACTAAGTATATTATGTTTATGTATGAGTCTTAGTCAATAATATTTATACAAATGAATACATCTAAATAGATACCGGATTAAATTTCATGGGCACACCCAGACCCAGAAATACAAACACAGCAGTGTTTATACACGTTGTTTGGAGTTAACACTTGTACTTATCCACTGTATACTTTATTTAACACTTTCTGCTACTTTCTAGCCAACCGGTTTCACTGTTTACAGCATCATCAGGGCTGATCAATCACTGTTTACAGCATCATCAGGGATTGATCAGCCCTGATGATGCTGTAAACAGTGAAACCGGTTGGCTAGAAAGTAGCAGAAAGTGTTAAATAAAGTATCCAGTGGATAAGTACAAGTGTTAACTCCAAACAACGTATATATACAATGGAATTCCACCAAGTGCCGACGATAGCAAGTATAGGTTCTACAGCAGTGTTTATGGTACAATAGCTGTTCCCGTTGGAAATCGAACTGAGTCTTAAGATTGGTTGGTGTTAGACCGCTACGCTAACCATTCAGCCACAACCACAACAATACTAGGAGTAGTGCAACTACTGTTTACTAGGTGGATTGGTACCACCGCCTTATCTATTCCTGCCGCCATGACATCAACGCTTGCCTTTGACATGTTCCGGTTCGGAAGGTAAGGTAGCCTGTTGATTACTTTTGCTCGAGGCCTAACATGCCTGCCTCAGGTTGGCAATGCACCATTAGCACTTAGGGTGTCTCTATGCGGCGTGATTTACTAATCATTAAGAAATCCGTCTGCTTGCTTGCCTTCCTTCATAAAAATAAATACAATAAATAAATAACAACATTCAAATACCAAGTCAGTAACTGTGAGGCTCGAGTTCGAATCTTGACGGGGGCAAACATTTGCGTAACATTTTTGTTTAAAAAAAACACACATATTAATCTAACCCCAAAATAAGCTGAATATATGCTTGTGTTAGGGGTGTTAATCTACGATGCAAATGTGTGTACTTTTTTTCTGACTATGCCCAGTTCCTATAATCAACGAATCGTAATCCGTCAGCTAAACCATTCGTAGTTTGTTCAAAAGTAACGGAGCGTTACCAATGTTTTCAAAAAAAATTTTAGAATATATAGCCGTTGTTAGTAATCTTACTAAAAGCGTACAAAATACTACCATCCGTAATCAAAACGACTCGTTTTTTGAATATAGGAACCGGGCATTAGAAGTTAATATATGGGGGTTGTTATGGTGACCCTGTCGTAAGAAAAGGGTGGCAATACTTCTTCCCGGATTGCTATGACAATTATACTCGTAGTATTAAAATCGTTGACTAACACCCATAACACAAGCATATAATTTGCTTACCTTGGGATTAGATTTAATCTGTGTAACATAATATCCAAGTATATTTATTTATTTATATTTGACAAGCATGAACTGATACTTTATAATCTCTACGTGTGCTGTTGATCTGGGTGTTCCAGAAACACAGACATGCTCATCACACGAATGCCTGTCCAGTTCGGGAATTGAACCCGAGTCTAGCGTTTAATCGGTGGAGTTAGGCGTATACACTAACCAAACGAGGCAGCCATAATATGTCTTTAGATAATAATTATGCGTTCTTTAGATATGGAAATTAAAATAACTTGATATAATATAATTTTCGAAGTATTTAAAGGCAAAGTTTATTTTAATTGATAAATAAATGAAGAGCCGTAAAACAATTAGTTTTTGTTTCAACTTACCAATAGTTAGAATTTTGTTTAAATTAAGAGCAATTTTCGGGTCAGCGAAAGGTTAATGTGAAAAGTTGCGAACTATTTTTATAAACCCAATTAAAAAGGTCGAGGGATTACCTTACTTAGTATAGTTACTACAGCTTTGAAACGAACGATAATAAGTAAAACTAATGGTAAGTATTACTACTACTACTGTCAGCCGGTATGTTAATGTTTAATTTTTCTCACTCGTTAAAAAATGAAACAAACAAATAACTCTAGCTAGACAAATTAATATCAAAAAAAGCAAATAAACTTTCAATTTGTTACCTAACAACATTTTTTTCTTTAAAATACACGGATACAGAGATTAAAAGCATTTATATACATTACATCAATTCAAATCAATTCGATTCATTTGTTTATTTGTAGAAGTAGGTACAGAAAATGGCCGTTGTAGAAAATCAAATCTAAACCTTTAATCTAATTAATCTTAATTCTTCATTTTTAATTTTATCAAAGTTGATAAGTTTAAAAATTATTTACTATTATGCTATTGAGTCTAACTCAAAACCTATTAGTAGGATGTAAATAAAATGTACGTGGGAATCGCCTCTATGGTCTAGCGGTCCGGCGTCGGACTTGACTTCTTGAGGTCCCGGGTTTAATCACGGGGTCGGGCAACAAAAAATTAGAAAATGTTCAATTTTCTAGTAAAAGTAACATTGCCTGGGAATCGATATGCGGCCGGGCGACGATAGGCTTGCCACCTATCACATTGTGGGACATAGTGTCTTCGGCTAGTCGTGAGTGCCCTGATTGTGTCTCTGGCTACTGTTTCGCGTATTTCGGCGTATCGGCGGTATATTTGCGTGAAATTTTTTTTTTTTTGCTTACACGTCAGTACCACTCACTATCTTTCGATAAGACATGGTACTTAATGAAATAGTATTCGGTTTTAGATTGAGTTTTGCAGTTTTACGACATTTATAAACGAGTATTTTCAGTAGTATATTTTATGTCCTTCGTAAATTAACTTTGACGTATAAGAGAAACGTTTCTCTCCAAATTGTCCATCCGTTAATAGCAACAAGAATAAGCAGCAGTTAATTAAAACATACCCCAACTGCAACAACATTAATTTCGGGTCACAAATCTTAATTAAATCTTCTGTTGATGTTGTATATCAAATGTTTATCCAAGAGATTTATGGTGCTTGACGAAAGCAATTTTCAGGGCCGTAGCCGAATGGGAATAATAAAACAGTAAAACTTTAAAATCCGATAATAAATCGAATTTACATATTCGAATCCAGACAGCGGTAAAGTATCTTAGAAGAAGGCTTTTCACGATATTAGAAGGCATACAAACACATGGATTTCCGGACACTACTCAATATAAACAAACACACAATATTGTTTTCTCTTAATTATTAGTATAGATAATTAAGCCAACAAAACTGCAAAAACCGACTCCAACTAACGTTAGATATCTGCCACATCGCGATTTGATAGTGTAATTTTCAAAAAGATATCAAAAAATTTCGAAATGGTCCCACATCATTTTTTCACACGTATAAGTAGTTGACTTGAAAGTAAGCGGTTTAATACAACAAGAAGCAAATAGCGACTAAAGGTTGTTCTCTACAAAACTCTCGTCTTACTTATCGTAGTCAGATAATGGAACTACCTCGTAGAAAGGAGATTTAATGGAGTTTTTTAATAAACCACGTGATACATTTACGGATAACTGCGTGTTAAGTTTGCTCTTGTTTTACGAAAGATAATCTTGCAAGCACTTTTTTCTGAAATAAATTTAAGTTTGTAAGCTTTTTTAATTAGTAAGAGCTTACAAAAGCTTTGGAAAATAGGCAATATCGTAAATAGCGATATTAATGAACAATTATTTGAGCTTTTGATTTATGGCTTTTTATTAGGTATACTTGTAACAAGAATTATGTGTTCTTTATTTAAACTGTTAACAGTTTTTTTATTTGTTAACGGTTCCTGTACTGTATACACTATTTACATAAATCCATAGTACAAAAAAAATTGTCTAAAGGATTCCCATTTTGTAAAGTAAACGGTTTAATACAACAACAAGCAAACAGCGACTAAAGACTTTTCTCTACAAAACTCTCGTCTTACTTATCGTAGTCAGATAATGGAACTGCCTCGTAGAAAAGAACTTTAATATAACATACAGTTTTTTAATTAACCACGTTAGCCGTTTATGGATACTTGCGTGTAAAGTTTGATGTTGTTTTACGTAAGATAATCTTGCAAGCACTTTTTTGTGTAACAAATTTCAACTTAGTCAACTTTTTTAATTAATAATGGCTTAAAAAAGCTTAGGTTAACAGCCAAATACCATAGATAGTGATATCAATGAATATTTGTTTGAAATTTTGCTTTATAGCTTTTTAGTATCTTCACAAGGTAAGCAGAGGCACAACCAGGGCACCCACGACTAGCCGAAGACACCAACAGAGTGTGATAGGTTGCAAGCTTATCGCCAACCGGGCACACATCCAATCCCGAACAACATTATTTTTATTAGAAAACCGGAAAAACGATATGTTATATTTGTTGCCAGTCCTGGGGATCGAATCCGGCACCTTTAGAAGTTATGTGTATCGCTGGACTATTAGAACAAAAAGCCAATAATTTAAGGTACAACCGAGGCATGCTGTGCCTTTCCCTACCTCTTCGGGAATATGTGCGTGAAGATACTTTGGAAAATACTTTCTACGAAATATATAAAGTAGCATGTTTATCAAAGCAAGTAGCATGTCAATAATTATGCAAGTAATACTTTCAATAAAGCCCGGTTCCAATAATCAACGAACCGTAATCCGTTGGTATAACTATTGGTTGTTTATCTAAAAGTAACGAAGCGTTGCTTATAGTTACACAAAATGCTTTGAGCTATTAGGTACTTCATTTTCAATAGACAACGCACGACCGTAGTTAGATTTTCTACTAATTGTATAAAAAAATAACGTTCGTAAACAAAAACGACTATTTTCTTCAATTTAGGAACTGGATCAGTGTCGGTAAGACAATTTGGGCTATCTTTGTATCTACCGCGAAACAGTCACAACTTGTAAAAGGAAGTCAAAAATAATTTTATAGCACAGAGTGGCGAATCCCCTTAATAACATCAAATTGGCAGCACTCAGTCATATTTTATGACCGTGGCAGAAGGTACGAATTTGTCATCATCGTTAATAATTGCTAATTATCTTCGTCGTTAGTCTCACTGGGGATGGAGATATTAGCGACGGCGGCGCAAAGTGACTTCAGATGTACGTCATATATATAAGGCTGAGGCAAAACGAGTACAACTTTGCTGTGACTTGCGTAAAATGCAGAATTTACGCTACATTTGGTTTTATATTAAAGTTTGTGCCGTACGGCAAGTACCCCAGTGGTCCGAGCTCTTTTGCAGAATAGATTATCTCGTTTCGTGATTGTTTTTTTTCATGTTTTTGAGGAGAAACTTCTTTAGAAACGTTGTGATTTCAAAACGGATGCAACGGAAAAACGACAGGTAAGAGACACAAATATATGTTTATCTCATTCTTTTGTCGATTTACTGAAAGTCCCTTAGATTGGTACCACAGCCTTACCTGTTTCTGCGCCATAAAGTAAGTGCTTGCTTTGACGTGTTTCGGTATAACGCAGACTTTTAACTTACTTTTGCTCGAAGCCTAACATCCCAGCCTCGGGTTGGCAACGCACCAATAAAACCTTTGTTGACTCTAGGCGGCGGGAATCTCTCACCATCATGCGTGTATGCTTATTTGCTTTCCAATATCATAACAATAAAAAAAACTTTGGCTTCGTGGAAAATGACCTTAAGGCAAATATCACATTGCCATCGAGACTAATGAAATATTGACGAAACAGATATATAACAGATACAATAAACAATGCGAGAAAATATAGACCACATCTGGGGAGACTTACGTTGACATTTAACGATCAAACAGCTCAGGTTTTATCCGAGGGTAACGTCAAGAGTCTCCAATATCTAGGTAGGTTTGCAAGGATCGTAGCATTTTGCATTCGATACTCTCTGCCTACCTAGCAAGGGACTTGGCTTAAAGATATATACATACGTATTTGTGTCGAATATAAAAAGTTAAATCTGTTTTATGAGGTATTCCGTGAAGCGCACCCAAACGAAGCACACCCAGACGAAGCACACCTAAGGTATTCCACTTAGCACACCCGCAGGTGGACTTCACACTTTTGGGCACAAAGCACACCTACGAATAATATCAATAGTATAGTGCGTAGACTAAGAAATAAAAATGTCGATAGAAGGAAATATTTATTATTTAATAAATCAAAGATGTGATAGGTGTGCTTCGTTTGGGTGCGCTTCACGGAATACCTTGTTTTTTTTAAGATATACCACATCATATATACTCGTACTTAGAATTTTTATGAATTTGCGCGTGAAAGAAAAACTAAAAAAATAGCCTATTTTCGATATTTCCAAAAATCCGAGCAGAATTAGAAAACCGTCTCGTTGGTCGAGGGGCTAGTGTACGCTACCCAACCGTGAGGCTCGAGTTCGAATCACGACACGACAAGTAAAAATGTTCATCATTCATCATGCCTGCCGCATTTGTGTGATGAACATTTTTACTTGTCAGTATTTCTGGGTTGGTGTGTAGGTATTAAATTTGTTCTGGTATATAAGTATTTTAACGTATTAATATCATTGACTAACACCTATTACATAAACATATATTTCACAAACGCTTAATTTTTAGTTAGATTTAATTGGTGTAATTTGTCCAGGGATGTTTCTATATTAATATCTTATCTTACTATATGATTGGCAAAATCAATTTATTTCTACAAATTTTAAAGACAAAATTTCGTCCCCTTTCGTATCAAATGTCAGGGTCTTGAGTAAAGCGGTGTCCTCCTTGCTCAACTTCATTATGTAAGAATTGGCAGAAACGAAAAAAATACGCGATACAATAGTTTCTTCATGATTACAACAAATGTGTATTTAAACTGAACATAATTGTATACAATGCCACAAAAATTTAGTTATTTTACTTAATATACACACTTAATTAAATATTTACTAAAAATTAAAAAGAGTTTTTCTCTTACTTCAATTTATATCTTTAAGCTAATGAAAACCATAAGATAAAGACGCGGGTAACAGCTAGCGAACTGTCAATTTCAGAAGGAAATGCATTAAGTCAGAAGGTTAGATATATTAAAGTCATAAGAAAAGAATAACGTTCCTTGAGTTAATTGTTAGTCCTCGTGACACAAAAAAACTAAATTACTTCATATCAAGAGACTTATTCGGAGTGTTATTTATTGAAATGGCTAATAAATTAAGTAAATGGTTAGATAAGTTACTATCTGCCCGTTCCGGCTTCGCTCGGATGGTAATTTTTATTACCATAAATTGAGAATAAGCTATCCTACCTCTCAAGTTAGATCGAACTGCACATGGTGTGCGAATTTTGTTATAATCGGTTAAGTGGTTTAGGAGTCCATTGAGGACAAACATTGTGACACGAGATTTATATATTATATTAAGAAGATAATAAATTTTTGTATGCTGGTTGAAAAACTTTATAAAGAATTTAATTTTTATCACAGGTACGTTAAATTTATTTTATTGTAATTGAATACTTGATGTTCTGTAAAAAAAATGTAGTGATTGTATGAATACATATTCACTTTTGAATTGTCGACTTTTCACAAAGACCTGGAACCACATTTTTTTGTTCCGCATTCCGATGTTGTCTCCTGAAAAATATCTCCTGTATGTTATCGCCGAATTTCATGCTGCGTTCATGATTTTATTTTGCCGACGTCGTATCTACAAGCTAGCTAAAGGTAGCTTTTTGCAGCGAAACTTCTTTTCTATATTAGGCTTTATGAAAAATTATGTCAAAGAATAACAAGTTTATGTGCGTGTACATTAATACTCGTACACATATTTTTTATTCTTTTCTTCTCATGCTACAAATTAACCAAATTTTAAATACAATAAGGAAAAAAGAGCTGTTTTCGATTAAGAGTAAACTTTGTCACCCACTTCAGTACAAAGCGCGCGTACAGTTTAAGTAAATTCTTAACTTTTTTTTTTTTATAATTGGAAGGCAAACAAGCAGACGGATTTCCTGATGGTAAGAAATTCCCGCCGCCTAGAAACGTGGTAATGGTGCGTTGCCAACCAGAGGCCGGGATGTTAGGCCTCGAGCAAAAGTAAGTTAACCGGCTACCATACCCTCCTAACCGGAATACGTCATGACGTTATGGCGGCAGGAATAGGTAAGGCGGTGGTACCAATCCGGGTGAGTCGTCGCGAAACTCTACCACCTAGTCAGATGTCACGGTGTTAGTGACAGCAAGCCTATGCTCGCTTTTTACGAGCTGCCTGGCACAGGATGGCAGATGGTCTATTCTACAAAGGAGCCCGGACCAACACGGGGGAAACCTTATGATTCATATATTAATATAAAGCGGAATGAACCTGCAAAAACCGGTTTCAACTATTTTGTTAATAAATCGTCGTGATGTAATATTTTTTTTCGGAAGACGGTCCGAAATGGTCCCACATAAATTTTATCATGATCCGACTAGTGTTTTTCAGTTATACTCTCTCATACTTATCATTAATGTGGTCGTCAATATAAACGAAAGAATATACATCATAAATTATGACTAGTCGGATCATTATAAAATTCATAAATGATCATCTCGCAAAAAAATAGCTTTCTAAATAATAATAACCGAAAACAGTAGGCTATTGGCCGTTTTATCGTGTACCAGATATACAAAAATAATGAAAAAACGTAGTCGAATTGAGAACCCCTACTAATTTTTTTGAGTCGGTTAAAGTTTAGCCCTACAGATGAAATAAAGAAAAGAAGTAAAAATGTATTAGTGTCTTTTCAAAAACATAATAAGCCCCCGTGTTGGTCCGGGCTCCTTTGCAGAATAGACCATCTGCCTTCCTGTGCCAGGCAGCTCGTAAAAGGCGAGCATAGGCTTGGCGTCACTAGCACCGTGACATCTGACTAGGTGGTAGAGATTCGCAGCGACTCACCCGGATTGGTACCACCGCCTTACCTATTCCTGCCGCCATAACGTCATGACGTGTTCCGGTTCGGAGGGTAAGGTAGCCGGTAAACTTACTCTTGCTCGAGGCCTAACATCCCGGCCTCTGGTTGGCAACGCACCATTACCACCTATTGTGTCTCTAGGCGACGTGAATTTCTTACCATCAGGAAATCCGTCTGCTTGTTTGCCTTCCAATGTCATAATAAAAAAAGCCAATAATGTAAGAAAATATTCAAAAATACTTTTGCTATTAACGAAAATAAACAGGAAATCGTTGAAATAATGTCACCTTTTGTCACATGATTTCTCACGCGGAATATTTTCTTTATCGCACGCAGAATGATCAGTTTCTTGGATACATAATATCTTTATTGTATGAAAGATACGCAATCTATAACTTTTCCTGGTCTATTCTCTCGTCGACACATATCTATTACTATATACTACGTGATCGCCATTTCTCTGCATTACATTTTCTTACGGAAGAAATAATAAGCCATATTTCCTCAAACATATTCATTTCTTATTTTGTCCACTCGAAACTGGTTACTCGGAATTCGGATTGCGGCTGCACTGTCTCATAGATTTTCATTTAGTTAAAATTACACTGAAATAATACTATTGTTCTTGTTAAAGTTTATCTTGTTTCCTTACTTCAGATTGGAGTAACATTTTACAAGCTTTTTACGACTTGCAATGTTTGGTGCGCTTCGAATTTTGCAAATTGAATTTTATCCCTTTTCCGGTTATCGATTGAGCTTAAATTTTGCATAAATATGTAAATCAGATGACATTGCAAAATTACTATGACACGGAACTTTCAGATTTCCTTAGGATTTTCAAAACTTCCTAGCATTATCCTTTCGTATTTTTGCTTATTTGAAACGTCTTGGATAGTAGAAAACATAAGCTTGTAACACAAAAATAATTATTTTTTTTTGTTAAAAACATGTTTCTCCATGATAAAGGATCTCCTCAATGCAATTCTTTGTTTTCTATATACACTAAATAAAGCAATAAAAGTACATAACCTCAAAAATGATCAGAATAAACAAAAATATCACATCAAAATAATTTACTTTTGTTCAGAATTTCAATGTAAGTTTGGAATTATTTAAATTTATCTTAAAAATACTAAGAACAATATAAAATAAAAAAGTATCTTTATGTACATGTCCGTAAGAGGATGGCAGAGCCCAGAGGCACAATTAGGGCACCCACGACTAGCCGAAGACACCAAGCCCCATAATGTGACAGATAGCAAGCCTACAGCAAACCGAGCACATATACTACTCCGGTAAATGTTTTCTTTTAAAAAAAAAAAATGAAAATACACAAAATCTAAATTATTTTGTTGCCCGATCCGGGGATCGAGACCCAAAACCTTAACAAGTCAATTCCAAAATTTGTCCGTTACACCACATAGGCAAAACAAAATAAAAAAATCATTTGCAATACACAAATATCTATTCTAAAAACAACCCGGCTGACTTGTGCATTCCACCTAGTGCGTCAGTTGAAAAGAAAAATCTTAAAGTAACGAATGGAGTAGGTACTCGATGACGATGTATGTACATGCTAGAGCTGCTCGGTGTACCCTCGCGCGGCTGGCGCAAATCGATACACCAATTAAATTTACAAACTCACCGGGTAAACGGGATTGAGTTACTGTCTCATGTGAAGGTAAAGCAAGTTATATCATAAATAATATAGAGGGACATACTGTACATGAGAATTTAATTAAACAGGTCTAGACTGGTTACAAAAAATATATCATCACGCCCGTATTTCTGAAGATGAAGGCAGATATACCACTAGAACACCCACGACTTACCGAATACACTAAGTGATAATTGACAAACCTATCGCTAACTGTGCCCATATCAACCAAACAAACGTTGTTTTTATTACAAAATTAAAAAAAACACGTTTTTTTTTGTGCAACTAACTGTTAATAATGTTTAAAATATATACGGCGTAGATTGAAAGAATTTAATATACAGATCATAAAGAATTTAACTTTTACTTTTTAATTTTTTTTTTAACTTTTTTTTTAACTTACTTTTTCTTTTTTTTAACTTTTTTTTTAACTTTGACTCTATAGTCAAATCAATTATTTAATATTTTAAATTCTTTATACAAATTGTCACAACATAAACATAAATTGTTAGATTGGGAATGAGACATACCCATCGCCTGTCAAAAGTTGGATTATTCCACTATAATTGTGTTGTTATTGAGATCAAAGATTTGAGATTTAGTTTAATGCCAATACAGATCTATTAGAGGTATCTACAATAGGTTACTACTACACTACTAACTACAATTATTTCCCTTGTTGGTTCTGAACCGCTGAGTACAATAGAACACCTGCTTCTCTGACTGACTTGTACTATAATAGGTTTAATGGGTCATACAACAAGGCAATCAGAGATAGAGTGTCCGTTCGGACATGGATTCACGCCCTTATCTACTTATTCCTGCAGCCATGAAGGCTGTGTCATGTTGCGATTCGGAAGGCAGGGCATACGGCCCGGTTCCGGCCACAGGACAGCGACGCACCTGTAGCATCTATGGTGTTTGCAGGACACAATTGTTGTTACCATCAGGGGAGTTGATTGTTTGTTCTCTTATTACATAAAAAAATAATCTACACATAAATAATAAGACCTCTTGGTCTAGCTGTCCAGGTGATGGAAACTTCATGAGGTCCGGAGTTCGATTCCAGGGTCGGACAACAAAGAGAAGATGTGTTTTTATTTCTTATTAAAAAAAATGTTGCTCGGGATTGGACATGTGCCCGGTTGGCGATAGGCTTGTCACCTATCACAGTGTGGGACTTAGTGTCTTCGACTAGTCGTGGGTGCCCTGGTTGTTCCTCTGTCTAACTCTTCGGGGATATGGGCGTGAAGATAAGATAGATCTAGAAGATGCTACTACTACTATCATACATAAAAAAAACTACCGTTTGCAGTTTTTTGGAGTTCACGGACAGTAGTTTTTTCGTTTTTTAGAGTGAATATAGCACTAAACTTTTACTTTATTCAAATATGTTTAACTTGAACAGTATCAAATATTCAAATTAAAACAACAATTTAGTACCAAACATATTTACAATTACATAACAAAAGTTCCAAACTCATATTTGTTGTAACCTCAAAGTTGTAAACTAATAAATTTCACGAGTACTAAACATTTGATGTCGTAATTTTCATCAAAATGTAAATAAATGTAATATTGGTAGCGGAGGAGTTTCTAAAATTAACAATGTACACGACCCAGTCATAAAAGCGGGTTCGTTTTCGAAAACTATTTAGCATAATAAGGTAAAATAGCAAGTTACCCTTTTCTCTATAAATTGGACCTTTCATAAACAAATAAATCAGTTCCAAAAACCAACCTCATAAAAAGTTATAAATCTTTGATTTTTGAGTCCTAAATGAAACACAGATTTACAAGCATAAAAGGGTAAGTTCATAGAGCAATTCAATTGAATCTACGCTTTTACTAGACCGATTTTAATGAAATACGTGTAAAACATCAATTGATATTGGAAATTCACATACACCATACAATGGGTACTAGTGACACGTCTATGTAATTCTGTAAGCTACTACTGGATTGGAGCTCAGCCTTTCGGATATATTCGGGTATACTAGGTATATTCGGATCCGACTTCATAAAGTCCCTGTTTCGATACCTGCGTCGGGGAAAAAAAAATATTTTCGATTTCCTAATAAACGTTGCCTGGGATTGGATGTGTGCCCGGTTGGCGATAGGCTTACCACGTATCACATTGTGGGACTTAGTGTCTTCGGTTAGTCGTAAATGCCCTGGCTGCGCCTCTGTCTGCCACTTCAGGGATATGGGCGTGAATATTCTTTTTTAAATAAACAGTATTACTTGTTAGACTACCAAAATTTAATGTAAATAAGTTAAAATTCTTGGAATTAAGATGTAATTAAAAATTATCGAATTTGTCATTAAGTCAAGGATTAATTACATACCTGTCTCTTTTAAAACAAAATGTAATTAAGTTTTATTAGTTTCAGAGTAAAGTCAACCTGAATCAGACAAACGTAATAACCGTTAATGTTATTGGACCGCCACACAATCGGAATCCTTTAGATCCGAGTTTCTCAAACTGGGATATGATCCCCAAAGCGGACATTACCTGATTGTAATCATGTAGATTATAATAACGGAGTTTTATTAATTTCAATGCCTAAAACATTTACAATTTACATGCAAGTTGTTTTTTTTTAATCCAGGGATGTGACAACCTCGTCACTGCTAGCGATATCATTAATTAGATTATTCAACTATTACAATCACACAGATATGGTAGAGTACTTATATTACTTGACCAGATCAGTAGTGCAACCTCAGTTATTTTTGTCATGTTCCAATTAGGAGTCGAGAGTCTTTAGCTCAAGTGTTGCCTCAAGTTAGTAACGCACCGTTTCTATACTACTAAAAATACTATGTAAAAAAATCACGTAACTAACTATTTTAATGACTTTAACTTAAGCACAGTAATATTTCAAAAATCGAACTTCAATTTCATTATAATATCGTGCTTTCGATTTGATGATTTTGCAAAACGTAATTACCTATATCAATATCTAAAAAGCAGTTTTTGAGTTATACATACACGATCTGTGCATTATTATTTATTACGTGTTACTCAAAAACTACCATTTGGATAGTGATCAAAGAAGTCCTGACCTACCGTTCCAAAACGAATAATCAAAACGTATTCGTTATTGTCTATTGGCGGAGTAACCGCGTAACAAATATACATAAAAATATCATACAATCTACATCTTAATATCTATATATTTCTTTTTTAGAGTCGGTTAAAATGTAAAGCATATTATTTATATGCCAAACCCGCAAACCTTGTACCTATAGCTTTACATAACAGCTACAGATTGTATTTGAAAAAATGTTTTTTTTTATTTTTCCGATTATCCTCTTCTGCTGACAATAATGAATACAACAAAAAAGTTATGAGCAAAATTGATCTACCCATTCAAGACTAGGGGGATCTGTGGATTCAAATTCTTATAGTATCCCCAGTTCGCCATTATAAAAAATTACTTAATTATAAACTATTTAGATTATATAATAAATATATTTTTTTTATAATTGAATAGGAAAGTTAATCACATATTATAGAAATTATCATTTAGAACTTCCAACCACCAATCCCTTTAGATAAAACTTTCTCCTCAATTTTATCACTAACAATTCTAATACCGGAAATTTTGGAAGTTAGATAGGGGTAGTAAAGGATGATTAACAGTTCGCCAGGTTGTTCCACTTTCGGAAATTCAAAACTATTCTTGCAGAATATTGAAATACTATATCAAA
>NJDD01001637.1:88094-105006 GCA_002245505.1 Calephelis nemesis
ATCCATACACCCAGACATGTAAAATTCTACCTTACTCGTTTCAAATCGAGATTAAAATTTGAAGAAAACTAAAAAGTAGTAATTATTATACCATTTTCGAATCCTTAATAAGTGAGTAAGTTTTTAAAATAATCAGTACAAAGTGCGTAGTATAATTTTTTTTTACCGGGGCTGGTTGAAAAGTAGACTAAAGAATAATTTTGAATGAAAAATAATGATTTATTTTACTTTTTAATGTTTTAACATCGAAAACTGTTTTGTTTTTGTATTCTATCGGTAGCTGAATGATTCAAGATAAAAATGAAAAAAACAGAAACACAAAATGTTTTCATTTGTAGAAACGGCATGAAAAAAACGGACTGAAGGTCGAGATTTTCCAAAATTACAGAAAACATCTAATAATTTTGAAACCATAACACTTTTACTAAAGTATTTTTTTTTTATTTGGTAGAACGCTATGTCACACACCACCAGGTGAAGGGTTATCCATGACTTCCTGGACACGTTGTATGTATTGTCACGTTATCTGTTCCAAAATATATTTTAAAAATGGTAATCCCACAAAAACATTTCACGTTAAAAGTGCGGCCGACTCTCCAGTTAAATCCGCGGTTTGCACGCCTACGAGATTATAGCGGGAAACCTCTACTACGCGCTACGAACTATGTGGTACGAGCTATGGCTGTAGTATTTTACCGTAACTTGAGTGTAAAATTAAGGCTTATCGATTTAGGGCTGGGCATGTAAGGTAAGGAACTCGGTTCTACACGAGATCTGATTACTTTTTGACAGTGGGAGCTATATGGTCTCGCCTTGGCATAATTTAACATGAAATGTTTTTGTGGGATTTCATTTCTTTTTGTAGGTTGCTAATGATATTATACGAATATTTTTTTGTCGCTCATTTTTTCTTCTTTTTTGGGGTACATTTCTTGTGCATCAAAGATGCATGTTTTTATGGGGTCTTATATGGCGAAATTGATATTTGGCAAAAGTTACAAAATCAGAATTCCGAGTTAATGATTAATAGGGATAACTGGGGGTATTCGTATTGCGACGTTAGAGGTGAAATTCTTGGATTGTCGCAAGACGAAAATTAGCGAAAGCATTTGCAAAAGGTGTTTTCGTCAATCAAGAACGAAAGTTAGAGGTTCGTAGGCGAATAGTTCTAACCGTAAATATGTCATTTAGCAATCCGCCGACGTTACTACAATGGCTCGGTGGGTAGCTTCCGGGAAAACAAAGATTTTTCAAAGCTAAAACTTAAAAGAATCGGCTAATTCTACATAATATAATGTCCAATTTTTTTGCGATTCGCCCATGGGTTCCTTGGGGAAAGTTGTTCAGTTTCATCAGTAGAATCACCCCTATAAGTATGGCACGCAATTTTATTTACCTATATACCAGGATCATTCTAAGAATTCCTTAACTCACAACCAGCAGATCTGGAGGCTTCAACAACTCCGTCAACATTTTTGGTCTTGTTGCAGTAATAAGAACCAGATAAGAAAAAGAATATGTCACAGAGCTTCGACAAAAGACAGAATGGCGTTCCTGCAAATACGCCTAGTTCGAGCCAAACGCCTTCCGAAATTTTGTACTTTTAATTTTTAATTTTTTACTTATGCGTTTCACAGCTAATCTTTTGTAATTAGGCTTTCAAGGTCTCTGTCCTGTGTTTTGCACCGAATTACATTACATTGATCGTTTAAATAAAATACTGTGCTAACAGACCTTTTAATCTATCAAACTCCATGTCAAATACTCACCAGACTCCCTGTTTCAGATTCAGACATTTAGCATCAAAATTTTCTACTTTTTTAGCCCCACAACATGATCCCGTAATAAACAGAATTCTTCTACGTGTTGTGGTTTTTGAGATACAGGCTTAGGGGCGGGAGGTGAAACTGAGGGGGAGGCGGAAAGTTCAAATTTTTGTTGTACTATAATTAAGAACTCTCAATACGATACCGCAAACCAAATTCTTCAACGTGCTGTTATTTCTGAGATACAGGGCTGAGGGAGTTGGGAGGGGAATGAAAGTTCACCTTTTCTCGAAGCGGATCTTCGTATTTTTGAACTTTCATAACTTGAGATTGGATTATACCACATTAACAAAAATTTCGGGATATGATGTCATTGATAGCCTTAATAAACCTCTAAACTTTCAATTGCACAGCTCTTATACTATAGATTTTATTGATATCTAAAATACCCCGACAACAGGCGACCTTTTGTTTATATTTCACGTTAAATAAAATCTTTTGACAATGATCATTTTGATATTAGATGAAAGTGACAGACGATTGAAGTACTATTTGCTCACGTTTGTCGACTACTTTTGCATTATATCCTCCTGTACTGTATTATTGAGTAATGTGAAACAAAACCTTTTGAATTAGAAAAGACGAATGTTTTTGGTACTTATCACCACCTGTCATATTTGTGCTATTACAATACAAAGGATCTCCGCTGTTATGGTTCAGGTATGACTTGTTATTGTTGTAAACATGATAATATTACGATTGCTTCTGTGCCTCTGTCCGGGTTCCGTCCCAGGGTTGGGACAGGGTTGTATCCTGTTGGCAATTTGTATTTTTTGACGTGACAACGTCCTAAATTGGGTTGTGGCTCGGAGTCACTCTTGAAAAAGTGTAACGCCCGCTCACGTCTGCTACAATGAGTCACCGAACGAAAGAGAGGCCCGCGGGGCGGGCGAATGCCTTGCGTCTCTCTCCCACATATTCTACCGAGAAAAAGACGTTGTCACGTAAAATCTTCGCCCTTAAAACCGACTTTACAGGCAACCATTTTTTTTTGCAGCTGTTCATATCAGCTCCATTATATCATAACATTTCATTTTCATTAACATGTATCTCCTAAACCATCTGAACCGGTTGATGACAGCTGTTTTAAAATGGAGTTGTAAAATTAAAATAAAAGGCTTCTAAAATGCACTTTATTGTTTGTCATTTGAATTAGGCCACATGTCAAAGTGCTTACGTAAAAACTATCAATAGATCCTTAGTTAGTTAAAGTTAGTTATCTTAAGTAAGATGGAGTTATTCTATGTTGAAGAGTACTTATTATAATCAAAGTTACGCCTTCTACGTACTGGCATTATGTACAGTAGACTTAAAAGAGGATCCGGGGGGCTATAATAGTCGTGGATTAAGTTCTTCTCAACTAGTTGTGGCAGCGCTCATCGTGGATATTAGATTTTGAGGACACTGCCTAAAATCATCAATACTTTGGAGATAAAGAAGAAAAACGTGGACACGTATATCGTCACATATCAAAATCAGGAAGACAGTATCCATCAGCTTTTATTAAAGCATAATACGATCAGTAAAACATGGGAATAATATAATAATATATTTAAATGATTATACATAGTGAGAAAAATTAAGGATCATTTTCCTCATTACAAGAATCAAATTACACCCATCAAAGGCTCAAATTACGCAAGAAATATCATTCATAAATTAATCAGTACGGAATATAATACCAAACATACAAAAAATCACTTTTCCTGAAGATTTATTTATCAAAGTTTGAACTTTTTAGAAACACTCTTTAGAAAAAGATCGATTTACACTTTACAAGTAGAACTATCACAATATATAAAAAAATTACATAGTAGGATTATCATCCAAATATGAAGATGGCCAAGATAACAAGACCAGTTCTCTGACACGGTTACGTCACAGGATTCAAAGAAAAACAATAATTAAGCAGGAAATAATATGCAAAAATACAACAATAATTTCAACTTTTATAGAACAACAAAAAATTATTATATGTGTACACTTTTTATGTCGTGCTCAGCGATCAGTATCAAATCTCAATCTTAAATACTACCCAAGAATTCTATTTGGACAAAATCATTAATACTTCTTTACTTGCTAGTAGAACACCGAGAAACGCGGAAATTACATCGATTTTTTAAATCACAGCTGATTCATAAAAGCAATATAATTATGTCATTTGAAATAGTTCGGCTCAGGCTTCATCCTGTTGGATAAAAACATCGAAACAAGGCTCTCCGTGACAGTAAAAGACAACCTAGAGATAGATAGCCCAGAGACACCACAGACGTTTTATGTGCGTATCTGTCTTGTGTGTACTGTTTACAATTTCATATTATTTAAAAAGTGATGCTTTTCGATTACTTACATTTGACCAAAGTTGGACTAAAAGAGTGTTAAATTACTTATCCTTAATCATTCAAATTTTGTCATTTATTTGAGATGAAATAATATTAATCATGAATTTTAATATAATTTTGGTAAAACTTACGTATATTGCTAATAATACATTTAAAAAAATAATCTTTTCTAAAGTAATCGTAAATAATAAAATGCAGCTGTTTCAGCATTTAAGTGAATAATATTATATTTTTCCACTTTTGTGTTCCAGTTTCATTCACGAGAGTTCAATTATATAGCCGTGTGTAGCTTACAGCACTAAAACACAGCTCCTTGCAATATATCCAGCGATTTTATTAAAAAGCAAAACTGAAATAAAAGAACAATTTATGGAGTATTACGGGGTAGCATACAAGTTAGTTTGGTTGTTAGAGGCTGTTGCAGAGCGTGTCACGTCTAGACGCAACTATTGCTGCTGTCGGGTGAACATAGTATTGCTACACTCAGCATTATGTTAGACTGTATTTATCTCAAGAACATAATTTCACATGTGACAAAGGTTTCTTGCTATTAATTATTACTACTAGCCGACTTGGTGAATTTCGTTCACTGAGTATCTTACAGTTTGTGTCTATTCTACAAAAGGACTTGAAGTAAAGATAAATTGAGTAAATATGCAAAATGGCGGCCGTCACCATGTTGATTCAGTTTATTTTGTACTGTTTATTGATATGTCTTCGGTTTAAAACTACAAAATTTATAGTTGAATCGATTGCGTGAAAATTTGTATAGGTATTGAGATGGTTTCTTGGATGATTTAAAACTATAATAGGACCCGATAGGTGGCTCTCTTACGTCAACTTATAAACGGTTTGACCGAATGGGTTGAAATTTTGTGCATATATTCCCATAGTTCACAGACACCAATTCCTAAAAGACTACCGTATTCGATAAAATAAAGAATTGCTTATTATTAACAAAATCTAAATAACTCGCTAGTGTTGTGTTCAAGAGTACAAAATGACACAAATTCAATTTCAAATTCCAGTTTGCATGAAATAGAGATTCAAGAGTTTAAACTTTAGGTTACCTAACCTATGATGTTGAGTGTCTTTGTGAGTGAGTGGTGATAAAGAAACAGTATGATTTTTAGAAGCGTGATTAAATAATATCACATCTTAAGTCAAATATGTCGCTTAACTTCTTGCGTAGGTTTGAGAATAAAAAAGTTTATAAGAGTAAATCCGCCGTGCGGAACTTCACTTTCGACTTCAAATATTTAAATGATTTCGCACGGGAAACTTTTTCTTTTGACGTGATTATATTTCATGAAAATTAACATGACACGAGCTTAACTTTTTACAAACTCAAAGGTTATGTTTTGTCTTTTTAGTTTAATAAACCATTAAATAATAACCATTTATTTTTTATAATTTCGTAGAAAAAGCTATATTAATTGAGCCGTCACTCTTGAGGTATAATGTCTTATATAATTTCCTTATTTATCATCGCCCCTGTGGTCTAGCGGTCCGGTGTAGGACTTGATTCAAACCCCAGGTCGGGTAACAAAAAGAAATGGTGTTTTTTTCAGTTTTCACTCTAAAACACTTTTAAGTACCTATCCATCAAAAACTTGAGGTGTATAAGAGGGCATGAAGATCGAACAAAGTCCTATTTTAGGAGTCAATTTGCAAGATCAAAATAGTATTAAGCTCTGTTAAAAATCATGACATTTGGCATTTCATATTCTTTGCCTACATCTGTCTTGTGTTTAAGTAAGTGTGTGTGCGTAAGTGTGCTTATGTGTGAGCGTGTGTGAGTGTGTATCAGCGTGTGTCAATATGTAAAATATAGCAGATCGTACATATTAATATAAAACGAGATTTCGCGAATCTCGACCAGTTCACTTGATTCTAATCTGTTTTCTTAACAATCTTAAGTCTTTGTCTAAAAAAAACAAATTGTAAATTTTTTTTGAAAAAAAATATTTTATTCTAAAATACTACAAAAAGTAATGGACACCCCATAAGGTTTAAACTTTAGAGCAGTTTTCTTCGAAAACTCGTTTGTTTATTTTACCTTGATCCTTACGAAATCCTTTATTTCCAACGTATTAGCCTTTCACCCTTTATTGTTATTCGAATTCTGTTTCTTACTGTGTCCTAATAATTTAATACGTTGACTGACGAAAGATTTTGTAATTTCCAATTTCTTTCTCAGATTTATTAGGTCGATACATTTATTATCTTTGGTTTAGTTTCTCCATCTGCAATTTAAATTTGAATTTTGACCCACTTCCCGATTGAGATAAAATTTTGCATGTATGTGTAAAATCGGTCGAAAATTTAAAATTATCATGGGATTGATATTTTAGTTTGAAATTCTCTTTGTGGTTAAAGTAAAATAGCATAAGGATTAATTATTTGTTATGGATTTGTAAATACTCCTTTTTAGACAAATGCAAACTGACAGTGGAAGTTGCTATGACCAGGCTATGCCGAAAATTCAACAAGGTACACTTGTTATTTAAGACCTAAATACGCCTACTACCTAAATAAAAGGTTTACTCAAAAATGACAAGATTTGGTAATAGTTAAGTATAGTATTTATTAAAATACAAGGTGTTATTTGTTGGACAAAAATAGATGTATGAAAACTTGTCATTGTTCTTTATCTAACCCAAAGTTACCCAGTGCTACGGGTGTTAGTCAGATACGAGGCCCGGTTAGGTTGTAAAAACCGACAGGTTGGCAATACATTAGTAAAAAAAGGTGTTTGTCAATGACACTAATACATATAAATATTAAATAAAAACAATGTATGATAAACACCCACACAAGGAAATACAGACATCTTTATAGATGCAAATGATTACACAAATGCAAGTCCCCGTCAAGAATCGAAAACGTGCCTCGCCTACCTCCACTCCAACCGAGTCGAGTCAGGTGTGTACACTAGCCTCTCGTGTAACGGACGGTCTATATTTCATAATGTTTATTTTACGAGTATTAGTATTATATATCTAAGGAGTATTTTAGTCTATGTTTACAATATACGGAAACTGTTTTAAAATGATCAATTGTGCAAGAGGCAATTGCAATAGTAATCTTTATTTCATTCTTACAATGGTTAGAAGCCAACAAAAGGGAGGTAACAATAAGTCGTAAGATAATGGCTTTATCCAAGAAGATCTCCGGAATACCTTTACAAGATATTAATTGGAATTCACACAAGCTTTGAGATACGCACCAATGACATACTTTTACAGACAATGGAGCTGTCAATAGCTTTGGGGCCGTGTATTTACTGAGCCAATAGCAGCGGCAGTCACTCCGTATTAGGGTTGGGGGTTAAACCGTCAATTGCCAACATCTATTCATCTTGTCACAATACGGTGGAACAACGATTTTTAATTCGATATATTGCTTCTATGATCTAGTAGTCACGTGTTGGACGGTCCATAAGGCATTGGGTTCGATTAACGAGTCCAATAACCATATTGAAATAACGTTTGACAGGATAAGTGGCCCGTTGGCAACAGGTTTGCTTTGTAATATCACATTGTAGGATTGACTGTCTTCGACTAATGGTTGATGCCCTTGTTGTTCCTCCTCATAAGCTGACAGGTTAATGGGTGTGAAACTTCTTTCTTTAATTTTGATTTAACCAAATTATGTGCTTGCGTCATGAGTGTTAAGCCACGTCACATTGCAAATAAATATTTAAATAGAAAAAAATATTCAATAAACAAACCCAGAAACAGAGATCTTCATGTTCATCAATCAATTCCCCCGGCGGGAATCAAACCCAATCTTTGCAGTAGATGGCATTAGAATAGTGTCAACGCACTTTCCGTTCACATCACTTAGTAGAACTCCATCAGGAACCATTAGTTTAAAAATATATAAGTTGCACTTGTTTTGTATGTTAAGTATATTTTGAAATAAATAGTTCACATTCTATAAGAGACAGATGTTTTAATTATATAAATATGTACAACAAGATGGCGGCTTTCATAATAGTTAGACAAACATCTCTTATAGATGTCATAGATGTTGTTCGTACTTCCCTATGTAATTGAGGGAATCTGAGAAGTGTGTAATTCTACTGCCATCTTACTACCCATCTACGAACACAGCAATGGCAATTTTCCCCCGTGGTGGTCCGGGCTCCTTTGTAGAATAGACCATCTGCCTTCCTTGCCAGGCAGCTCGTAAAAGGCGAGCATAGGCTCACTGTCACTAACACCGTGACATCTGACTAGGTGGTAGAGTTTAGCAGCGACTCGCCCGGATTGGTACCACCGCCTTACCTATTCCTGCCGCCATAACGTCATGAAGTGTTCCGGTTCGGAAGGTAAGGTAGCCGGTATACTTACTTTTGCTCGAGGCCTAACATCCCGGTCTCAGGTTGGCAACGCACCATTACCACCTTTGGTGTCTCTAGGCGGCGTTAATTTCTTACAATCAGGAAATCCGTCTGCTTGTTTGCCTTCCAATATCATAAAGAAAAAAAAAAGAAAATGGCGAGTACTGAGGTAATGGCGATAGGATTAGATAAAGGAATGGTTCCAACCAGAGGCAGTTTCATTTAATAACTGCATTTTTTTAATATAATTCGCTTTTGTTTTATTTTCTGTTATGAACTACAAAAAAATGCACATTTGAAATGTGATCAGTTGAAAGATTTTCAAAATACCATTTTTTTAACGCTCTTAAGATTTCCTAATGGTGATAGACAGCAGTAGCTTTTAGACATTATAGACAGATGTTATAAGTAGACTTATAGACAGATGTCATAAGTGCGTCGTTTTCATGTGTTCCAGGAGATAGGCCAATTGTGCAAGTCTACCAAAACTAAATCGGGGTATAGGACTGGACCTTGACACAGAAATAGACAAGGCGGTAGGTCTTATCCCGGACAAGCTGATGTACAGTATTAGTGATCGTATTGGACCTATTCAATATATAGTTGCCACTTATTAGTTGTCTAGTAGGAAGTCAAATATACTATCCAATTACTACTATCAAATGTAATACCCTCTGTATTACTTAGTTAATGGAGAAAAATGGTGACAAGTGACGAATAACGGGAAGACCGTGTTAATCTTTAACTTTACAATTAGATTTACTTAAACGAGAGTTTTGCTGAACCATTTCAGTGAAATCCTCATTTGATACAAAAAGGTATCTCGGAACGCATACATTTCTTTACCTATCTTCGCCGTCTCCGCGCTCGACAAAGCAACAAAATAGTACCGTTGAGTGGAGACAATTATTATTTTTATTTCCTTATAAAAGTCCTAACTACTCGTGGAGTGGGTTCTCCTGGTGCGATTGAGAGATTTTTTTGCTTTTAAATGGAAAGTATTTACCAACTTTTGATTTTACTGAACATAAATAATTTAGTGTATCGTAGGAACCTAAGTTTAGTAAATTGTATTCTTAAGCATGCAACATATTTTGTATTTTTAATGGCGACAGCGAACAAGCGCACATACTATTTGGTCTCTGTTAGCCTAAAGCTTGACTGGGAGAGAATGCATTTAGCATTAAGTTCGCCTTTGTGTTACTAAAGTACAAATCTAGAAAACTATCACAATTTGGTGATAGGTTGTTATATCAGTGGTGACTACCGGGTCCAATTGTCCTTTTAAACCACACAGAAATGAACAGAAACAGTCCAGTGACACACATACTTTATGATATTGAAAGGCAAACAAGCAGACGAATTACCTGTTCATGAGAAATTCAAATCCGTTTCTACATGAGAAGGCATTTTCGCGGGATACTGAGCTGAATCCCCCTCCCGTGTCTTAGTCTTTAATTGTTGGGCTACTGACGACACAGGGTGATATAATGGTATCCTTAGTTTTATGGTTTCACCGGGTATGTCCGGTTGTAATGAAGTGTCTGTACTTTCCATTGTGGTTTACGAAAAAATTCACGCCATCCAGAGATGCCGAAAGTAGTGATGGAGCGTCGCCATCCTGAGGTCGAGATATTCTGCAAAGGTGTCAGAATAAACACAGGAGTAAAATCATTTGAATAAGACTTTTACTCGTGGCTTCGCTCGAATCTAAGTCATTAATAAAGAATATCATGTAACATTTAAAAAGAACAAACACGTGTACAAATTTTCTTGTTGATTGGTTAAGTAGTTTTTGCGTGAATGTGCAATAAACAAACTTGCTTTTGTTTTTACAATATAAGTATGGATTAGTCTAAGTGTGTTTTGGTTGGTTAATATAAAGTCGAACATAAACATGTTAAAAATGTCGAAGACAGAAAATGTTGATCAACTCTGCAACTATATTCCACTGTGGGAGGTACAAGTCTGAGGAGTATATATCAGGGCTCCTCTAATGTGATCTAAGGCTGACTGAAAGTTGTAAATTTGAATCTAACTGCATTTACTGGAAATGTAATCAAAAGGTGAATTCTATAAAACCATATGTTTTGTAGATTTATAAAAGGACTAGCCAGCGACTTCATCAGCCTCATTTAGTTACTTCGAACAACAACGTTTCATTTTCACAATTTTTGCCCCTTTATTTATTTATTTCTAAGCACAAATACGTATTGTACAATGATTTATATTATTTTAATTACTGCCGTTTTCTTTATGCAAGAGGAGGCAAATAAGCAAGCAGGTCACCTGATGGAAAGTGATAATCGCCACCGACGGAAATCGTTGCCGACCTTTGAGGAATGAGTACGCTCCGTTCTTGAAGGTTCCTAACTCACATTCGACATTGATTACACATAGGTGTTGTGCGCGCTAAAAAATGTCTTCATGAACAGTCGTAGATCACCACGCTTATAGATGATGAGCACGATACCTTCAACTCTGACAACTGTGCAGCATTCTCTATCAGTCAGCTAGCAGGCAGAAACAGAATGATTTTGGGGTGCAGAAATATATAGCATAAAAAATGAGTTTTATTATGGAATATATAAATATTATTTATTTCTCTAAATAATAAACAAAATAAATTTTGCAGTAAATTAAAAAAATGTATTACCCACGCTTGAAATATATAATTTTAAAATTTCATCAAAATCTGCCTCGTGGACTTTTGCATTTACGAGTATATTAGTATGGAAACTTGAACAGAAGATTCTTAAGTTCCAATGTAAGATTCTAAACAACCATTTACTTTTTGTATTATTTTTTTATTATTTTAAAGTATCTAGTTTTTATATGCCCAATAGGTTTTTACACTTACGTTCCAGTGCTGACCATTTTCAGCCTTATTTTGGAAATTTTTATTTTTATTTTTTCTGTTACCTTGGTGGCCGGTTTCAGTGATTACAATAAACGATCAAATCTTTATTTTTTTACTAAGCAAATAGTTATTATTTTGGCAACCCAAGACTGATATGGCAGATGTTGCGTATTTTTACTGCTAAACTGTTAAAAAATTACCATCAGTGACACAATTAAAATGTTAAATAAATCTAACAACTATTACCTGTGGGTATAAAATTTCCTGGCGGACAAAGCTGTTTGTGTTCGTAATTGTTTTTCCCCAAATGACTGCAAATTCTTGAAACCATTTTCTTCAATTTGTTCTAATTTCAATAGTAATTAGTCCACTGAAAGTGCAATAAAATTGGCAGTCTTGGTTATATGGGACAGTAAAACAAACAAACCCTTCCAGACAATTAAAAATCGATTGTGTTGAAAACGTTCGTAAAACAGATGAAGCTGTTGGCGATAATTAGTCCAATAGACTCTTCACTTATTCTTTAAAGAAGTTAAAGCAATCTAGCTCACTTTGTTAAGTGATAAATTGTACTCAATGAACTTGAGAAGATTTATTATTATTTAATTAATAGCTATAATTGTGATGCGTTGCTTCTTAAAGTCTTAAAGTCGTGAAAATCAGAATTACTAGATTTAATTAAGGGAGGACATCTTTTTATCTATGCGCCATTAATTTCTGTGAATGTGAATGAAATGTGAATTTCTGTTTTGAACATATGTATGTGCGATCGTCATGTGTGGTATAGCTTTAAAAAGTGAATTATACACGAACATATCTTCACGAAAAGCCCCTTACGGGGTAGGCAGAGAGTATCGAGTACCAAACCTCACGATCCTGGCAGACCTGGCTTCCTTCACATTCATTACCCTTTTCATACAAACACACCGAATTCGGAGACTTTTGACTCCACCTTCGGATGACACCTGATTTGATACTTACTGGTACAATATAAACATAAAATTTGTTTATTTCTTTCTAATATTTAGGTTATTAAAGATGTGTATATATTTAAAGGTACAGCCATACTAAAATTGTAAATGCGGAAGTCTGTCTTTCGTTTGTCTGTTGCTTTTTTACAGCTAAGCCGGTTATCCGATTTTAATGAAATTTGATAAGCATGTAGCTATAGATTCGAGGTAAAAAATAAGTTAGTCTGTAGGATGAAACTTTGCATGAAAATCACAACTATTCTACTCTGACTGAGTCACATGTAAACAGCTAGTATTGTGTAAAAGTAACCTGTTTTGTAAGTGAAGTAGGGCCTTAAGTAGTTTCTAAAAGTAAGTTTTCCTGATATACAAGTCACATCATATAAGGTAATCACACTAAGTTTTCAATCAAGCGCTGTTTATATATTCACTAGCTATATTCCGTGGTTCCACTTGTATTTGCATCGGTTTTAAAGATATAAACATATAGTGTAAGCCTAGATTGATAAATGTAATTCACAGCATAAATTCTTTGTTCCAATTTGATCCACTGGTTTTTGAAATAAGCGCATTCACTCTTCAGCTTTATTACACCGGTTTCAGATATATCACAAACAGCATATAATATCTTTGTCGGTAAAAGTATAACTGTGTCTTGGTTATTGTATTTCTCACAGAATGCAACTCACTAACACAGTTTAAAACAGCTGTCGGACTGCGAAATGTATATTGATGCTGAGACTTCACTGGATTCGATTTAACGAATATCCTTATTTAAATACCTATTACACGAGTTGTGCCCACGAATTCCTATCCGTAGAATTTAACAAAAAATGTATATAACTACAAAAACGATTTTAAATTTTTTCTTTAATAAAAGTAGCCCAAGTTATTCCTTAATAGATCAGTTACTTGCCAGTGAAAGACAAGCTAAACTTAGTCAAGCTATTTCAGAGATTAGCCGGAACATACAGATAGATAGATTGACAAACGAAATTTGTCAAAAATGTTCTTTTTATACATGTACCGTACAAACATTGTTAGGCGTGTAATGAGAGGTAGTTAATTCAATATTATAAACAGGAGAGTAAAACTGTAGTAGTTTAGTAGTTTGTATAAATGTATAGGTAGTAAATTTTATATTGACAGATATGTAGCTGTGTAAATTGTATCAAAATTGGAAGGATGAACTAGGTAAGTAGGTGGTTCAGGTGGCAGGTTTCTGTTAACTCATATGGTTTAGTATCACCACCTTTACATATACTTGCTTACGTCTATGCTTGCTACTATCGTGTTGCTTTTTTTAAGAATAGGTTAGACAGTAAAATTAATGCGCAAAAGTAACTTCTGTTTTAGCTTTGTGGTGTCAGGGCGACGTATATTTCTTACCAAAAGGAGGTCCTATTCTTTCCAGTGTTGGCTTGGTTTCCCTGTTTAGAATAAACCACCTTCTTTCTTGCTTTGTAGCTTGCAAGAGGCGAACGTACTTTGAATGGGACATAACTAACGTGGCCATTTTACTTTTATCTCAAAACAGGACATCGTAATTTACCAAACCAAAGCCAATTTACCAAATATAAGAAGAGATTTTTAAAACAAAAAATATTTTAAATGTTGAATTTTCATACCAATTTTACAAAACTGAGGTTTTGATTTCATGTAAGATACAGAAGCAGTAAGACCGAGTGTCCAAACGTCGCGACCTGTCCGTCAACTTGCCGAGTGCAAGCTGCCAACGTGTTGTCATGTATTGTTGTTTGTCGTGACTCGTGGATACATTTGGTTTGTGACTATAAAACAAAATTTAATTAGTAATTAGTGTTTTGCCATATTTTGTTAGAAGGCACATTCCTATATTTTAATATATTTTTATGTTAAGAGATAGAGAACAAACAGTCTCGTGATTGCAGGAGGCCCCGTTATTAAGACGGGTTCATATTGTTTTACTTTGCGAGGGAAGCAATCCCGGAAATTATATCATAACTTTAATTTTTGACATAGAGACTGAAATTTCCAGAAAAGAGATCAATTATATACAAATGACATTATCTGGCTCTCTCAGATCATGAAACAGGGCAGGTACTGTTAATGAATACTGAGAAGACTAAATCAATTTGGACTGAACTTGTCAGGGATTATAGCAAGGAAAATGAAATAAAGTTTATAAATTTTATTTCGAATTTGAGTTTTTCGGATGTTTGTGATTCGCATGATCTAAACGATTCATTTAATAACTTTTATGAAAATTTTAAGTTGTTTTATGATCTCTGTTTTCCTATAATTAGAGTTAAAAATTCTACTGTTTAGGGTAATAAAAAGAAGGTAATAAAAGGAATAAGAACTTCATGCTTGAATAAAACGAGTATGTATTTGTCATATCGCAATTCGTTCAAGAAGACTAATAATAGCAAAAATTACATAAAATATGTTAACATTTTAAAACGGTGTATTTACAAATCATAGCAAATTCAAAGTAGAAACATTATATTAAATCACAAAAATAAATGCAAAGCGACTTGGAAAGTTATAAAAGATAATATAAATGAAAAAAATAAAGGTAATGAGATTAAGAATATAAAAGTTAAAAATAAAAGTGTTAGTGATTCTAAGACAATTTCTGAACTATTTAACAACCATTTTATAGATGACGTTAGCACAAACACTTTAAATAAATTAAACTCCAGTACTATTAATGACAAGACAATTACAAATAATTCTAATACAATTTCTCTTTATCCTACCGATAGTAATAAATTATGTAAAATTATAAAATCGCTTAATCCCACGCAGTCAGTAGGGTATGATAAGATACGTACAGACATTATCATAAAATGCACTAAATATATAAGTAACCCATTATCATATATTGTAAATTTGTCATTTCAAGAAGCAGAATTTCCTGATAGATTAAAACTTTCGCTAATAAAGCCACTGTATAAAAAGAACGATCCCTCTGATATTAATAACTACCACACTGTGACATTAATACCAGTTATAGCAAAAATATTTGAAAAGGCCATGCTGTATAGATTACATAATTTTTTCACAAAAAATAATATTATTTCAAATAAACAATTTGGTTTTCGCAACAATAGTTCAACAACATTGGCATGCTATCATTTAACCAAAGCAATCATAGATTCATTAAATGATAAAATACCGATTACCGCAATCTTCTTAGATATGAGCAAGGCTTTTGATTTTGTTGAACATTCAAATTTACTTGATAAGTTGTACAAATATGGTGTTAGCGGCAATGCTTGGCGCTGGATCAAAAGCTATTTGCTAAACAGAAAACAGTGCACAGAAATGTCAAAAATTGTAATTGGATTTAAAGAATGTCATCGTTCGAAATTTAGAATAAACAGTATCGGAGCACCACAGGGAAGTCTTTTGGGACCATTGTTATTTCTTATATATATTAAGGATCTTTCTAAAATTACAACCAACCCCTACATTTTGTATGCAGACGATACTACTGTACTAATAAAATGCAAAAATATAAAAATATAAATGAATATGAAAATGAAATTAATAAGGTACTAAATAAAATAATTGAATGGTTACAAAATAATAATTTGAGTATTAACATAGATAAAACTAAATTATTACAGTTCTGTAACATAAATATGAAAAATATTCCTTTGACAATAAAATATAATAATAATGCAATTGAAGAAATAGATAATATAAAATTTTTAGGTGTCATGTATGATAAATATTGTAATTGGAAGTCACACGTGAGTATGATTTGTGCTAAGCTAGTTACGTATCATCTGTTCTCTCGTATGGTTTAATAATATGGGGTAATTCGGTGGATATGAATAAGGCTTTTAAAATAAAAAAAAATGTATTAGATCAATATGTAAAGCAAAGCCTCTGGATAGCTGTAAGCCATTATTTAAAGAAAATAATATCCTAACACTACCGAGTTTATATATAAGGGATATGTCTGTGTTTGTTCAAAAGCATCCTCATCTTTTTAAATTAAACGCAAAAGGGACAAAAAGGTCTATTAGACACGTTGGGAAATTATACATACCTAAAGGTAATATTAAACTGTTTCAAAAAAATGTACTTTTCATGGCAGTAAAAATCATTATCACATTATAATCAAATACCTGACAATATTAAAAACCTGCCACTTATTAAATTCAAGACAAAGCTGTCACAATGGCTCAATGAAAAATGTTTTTACGCTATCAAAGATTTGGTTTCTGAATAAAATGTTATTTATAGCTTTAAATTTTGTGTTGTAGGTTGGGATGACTTTTTTTTAAATTTCAATAATGTGTATGAATTTAATTTATTTGACCAATTAATTAAGCATAATTTTATAAATAAATTTAATTAATTTTAATACGATACAGTAGATTTTTATTATATACGAATTTACAAATCATAATTTGAATGCTAGACCATAGGGGCAGGTATCCGTGGTCAGATCGCATTGTTACACTGATCTGACCACGTCCACTCTTTTGTGTCCTTGGTCAGACTTACGTAATCTAACTACGGACACATAGTCAAAAATGTATCCATGATCAGACTGTGATGTTATAATA
>NJDD01001637.1:107062-118762 GCA_002245505.1 Calephelis nemesis
AATCTAACCACGGAAACTAAAATTCCATCAGTATGACCAAGGACACAAAAGAGTGGACGTGGTCAGATCAGTCTAACAATGCGATCTGACCACGGATACCTGCCCGACCATAGCAAAATAGGTATAGATCTGTTTTTACTAATAAGACCAGAATTGTTACCCTATTATATGCAAATACAGAATTATTATGATTATTATTATTATAGTCACTAATTTAAAGTTAGATCCCCCGTGTTGGTCCGGGCCCCCCGTGTTGGTCCGGGCCCCCCGTGTTGGTCCGGGCTCCCCCGTGTTGGTCCGGGCTTTTCCCCCGTGTTGGTCCGGGCTCCTTTGAAGAATAGACCATCTGCCTTCCTGCCAGGCAGCTCGTAAAAGGCGAGCAAAGGCTTACTGTCACTAACACCGTGACACCTGACTAGGTGGTAGAGTTTCGCAGCGACTCGCCCGGATTGGTACCACCGCCTTACCTATTCCTGCCGCCATAACGTCATGACGTGTTCCGGTTCGGAGGGTAAGGTAGGCGGTAAACTTACTTTTGCTCAAGGCCTAACATCCCGGCCTCAGGTTGGCAACGCACCATTACCACCTTTTGGTGTCTCTAGGCGGCGGAAATTTCTTACCATCAGGAAATCCGTCTGCTTGTTGCCTTCCAATATTATAAAAAAAAAAGATTCGCTACGTTTTGTTATTTCTATAATATACCTACTAATTCATAATGTCTAGTACAGAGGATAAGGATAAACTTAAGAAACCCAGCGTTTCAGAGAAAAGGTTAATGCTTTTACAAATAAAACGTGATGAATTGTTTGAGAGTTTGCAAGAAATGTACGATCTTTCTCGTACTTCTAATAATATAGATTTTGATAAAGAACAGTTTTTGGCTTGTACGCAGACAATTGAGGTAATTCATACCGAATTTCGGTCTACTATAGAAGAGTATAACTCACTTTTAATCACTAACAATCTGAATGCCCAACCTTATTTTAAACCGGTAACCGCTTTCGAAAAATTGTATGGTTATATTAAATTGGTCCTGGAAAGACTGTCGTCGCAGAGAGTCAGCGCTGAAAGTACGTTTGACCAGACAAGCCTTTCCCGCGGGTACAGTCTGTCACTCCCGCTTATCGAAATAATGAGTTTTGACGGTGATATAAAAACTTGGCCACTGTTTTTTAACTCGTTTAAAACCACTGTACACGAAAATGAAATGTTACGTGATTCGGAAAAATTATATTATTTAATAGGTAAACTCTCCCCTAAAGCGCAAGCCGTTTTTAGCGGAATCGCTCCTACTGCAGACAATTATTCCCTAATTTTGGAGTCACTAAAAAATAAATATTAAGATAAACGTGTGTTGGCATCTTCTTATCTTGATCAAATATTAAATGTAAAGTTGTCAAGTTCTGGTTCAGCTAATTACGAACTATTTTTGGACAAGCTAGTGTCGGCAACTAATGCCCTAATTGGACTTCAGCTTGACGATTTAGGAAATTACATTTTATTATATATTTTTTTATTAAAAAAGGTAGACGATTCTACCGTTCAAGCATTTGAAATGGATAATAGAAATACGCCGACTCTTACCTTTGGTAACCTAGTAGATTACATTAGAAGCAGGTATAAGGTCTGTCAAAATACTAAATCGCTCAATAATAATAATAATTATAAAAATAATAGTTATAATACCAAACCAAATTGACACAATACTTTAAAAATGACCAAAATAAACAACCCTAACGATATCGTCGACACTTAATAGCTTCGTTTTTTTAACAGCATACGCTATTGAGCTTAACCTATTTGTTTTTTACGATTAAGCTCAACAGAGCTTAATCTATTTGCAACTAAATCAATGTGTATGCCCTAATCAGTATATTTTCATTTCGGTTAGAACCAATAATCTTAAAACAATAATAATAAACCAGTGATACTTTAAGTGGTAGTGATAAGTTTACAACCGTCTCGAACCCTTTTTATTTCAGTAAAACAAGAAAACTAGAAAAACGTTGCGTGTAAGGATGATGAAAATTTTCACCTTATAAAAGTTCTTCCCAGTCTCGAGTGTACTCTACTACGATTGAGACATTTCTTTCCAATTTAATAAATAGAAAAAGCTTTAAGCTACCAACTGCTGAATTCACTGAACAAGAAAACATTTGGAGCAATGTCGGAACTTTCAGCTTTGTGCGTTTTATGTGGTTCTTAAATAGAAAACATATTTCGTATTACCCGATTTTTCGAATATTTCACAATGGAATATCTCTTCCTATGTCGCTGACGTAATTATTGGATTTACTAGCTGCGCCCTGCGGTTTCGCCCGCGTAAGTCCCAATCCCGCGGGAACTCCGGGATAAAAAGTAGCATATATGTTATTCTGGGTCTTCAGCTACCTACATACCAAATTTCATCGTAAACGGCTTTGTAGATTTTGCGTAAAAGAGTAACAAACATCCATACATCCATACATACAAACTTTCGCATTTATAATATTAATAGGATTGAAGTGCACAAGGAACATTCGTTCCGAGAGAATTCCCCGTGTTGGTCTGGGCACCTTTGAAGAATAGATCATCTGGTTTCCTGCCAGGCAGCTCGTAAAAAGCGAGCATAGGCTTAACATCACTAACGAGTTTCGCGGCAACTCGCCCGGATTGGTACCACCTTACCTATTCCTGCAGCTATAACCTCAGTGATTGTCGTTGACGTGTTCCGGTTTGGAGGGTAAGGTAGTCGGTAAATATCCTGGCTCCAGGTACGAAACGCACCATTACCACCTTCGGTGTCGCTACGTGGCATGAATTTCTAACCATCAAGAAATCCGTCTGCTTGTTTGCCTTCCCATATATTAAAAAAAACATTTAGTTGCGTTGCATTATCTTAATGTAAACAAATGACCTTTACGACAAAGCAATTGATTTGCTTATTTCTGGGTAAAATTTTAAAAAATATTCCAAAAATTAGATATTGTTTTTATTTACAGTAACTTTAAACAAGAATTGTATTAAATCCGACATCAGTTTATCCTGGTATATAAAAGTTATGTATAAAAAAGATCCACCAAAATAGATTTAGTATAGGCACGGAAACAAGCATAAAAAATAGATAGAGAGAGCTTTTACGAACATGTAAGTTGTGTATAATGTGGTTGTATGTTCATGGTTAATATTTTCAAGAGACAAAATATTTTCTTCTGTTTAGAGCCTTTATATCAAAGCTTTTTCTTAAAATATTTTTTTGCTTCTAATTTATTTATTGTTCGGCTGGTTTGAGTGGACGCGATTACGTTTTTATGTTGTCATAGTAAAATGCTTATTCCTGTGTTCACGATGGTTTTTTAAGCGATATATCGCAACGCGACTAATGCCCGGTTCCTATATTCAAAAAACGAGTCGTTTTGATTACGGATGGTAGTATTTTGTACGCTTAGTAAGATCACTAACAACGGTTGCTCGTTTCCGACTATTGATTCTAAACATTTTTTGAAAATATTGGTAACGCTCCGTTACTTTTGAACAAACTACGAATGGTTTAGCTGACGGATTACGATTCGTTGATTATAGGAACCGGGCATTAATCAATTCTCAGAGTGAATATTTTGTATGTACCTACTAAATACAATAATTGCGTAAACGACACAAGAAGAGAATTTTCATTGCGATATAATCGAAATATCTGGAAATGCAAAATATGTTTTCTATTTAAGATCCACAAAAAACCTACCAAGCTGAAAGTTCCAACATTGTTCCAAATGTTTACTTGTTCAGTGAATTCAGTAGTTGGTAGCTTAAAGCTTTTTCTTTTTATTAAAAAGGAAAGAAATGTCTCAATCGTAGTAGAATACCCCCGAGACTGGGAAGAACATTCATAAGCTAAAAATTGTCACCATCCTTACAACTTCGTGGTTTCACATGTGTTTTGTTTTGTGACAGTACTCATTGTGATGTATTATTTCGTAACGTTAATTTTCTCATATCCAAAGGAAAATTGATCTATTCTCATAAATTTTGAGTTACTGGTTGCAACCAAAAACCAGTGTCGGATTTCCTACGTCAACATTTTTGCTAAGCTCTTTCCCTAAAGTGAATAGACAACGTTGGAAATTGTTTGAGTTGAAACTTTACCTTTTATTTATGAGATTGAAGAACAAGCGAATGGATTTTCTGCTTATGAAAACACGTAGTCTAAAAATAAATAAATAAAATAGCCCTGGGCAAGTTACACAAATTAAATGTAACTCCATTGTAAACAAGTTATATACTTGTGTGATGGGTGTTAGTAAACGATTATAATACATAGAAATACTTAAATAGATACCAGAATAATCTTAATAAACACCCAGACTTAGAAATGTAGGCACCTAAATGTTCATCACACAAATGCCTGCCCGCGTCCGAAATCGAATCCGAGCCTTGCAGTTGATCGGTGTAGTTAGGCGTGTACGCTAGCCACTTGACCAACCAGGAGGTCAAAAAGAATCTTCGTGCCCGTATATAAAGTATAACAGTTAGGCAGATGATATCTCGTCTCTCAAGGAGATAGGTAACAAGCCTATCGCCAACTGGCCACTCATTCGATACCAAACAACAATAACTTTATTAGAAAATTGTAATAAAAAAAACCCTCGAACACGTCATCATCTACAAATACAAAATAGTGTGTTGGCCACATAATGCCAAAATTATATAATTGTTACAAAGTAAAAACCCTTCGACATTGAAACACGACAGTTGCGATCACTGAAGATTTGACAGCAGTAATAGGAAATACAGTTTTTTACAATTTGTTTCTCGTTATTGAGTTAAAAAACAATACCAAAAAATTAAAAAAATAATTCAGTCCCAACAAATTGTCTCTTCTAATAAAACAAATATCTTAGTTGTTGTATGTGAGTTCGTTTTAAAGATCATTTTGAGAACTGGTCCGATTTTAATGAATGTTAAAATTAGACTAGTCTTTAAAAAAAGTAGATTAGTCTTTCCTACAGATCTTCGAACTGGTTTCTGCTTACGTTTTGGACATTTGTTTATTAAACAACGACAATATAAAACTATCATCAACCTCTGTTTATTGTAAAGGCAGGTAGGGTAGGTAGGTATTTACGAAAGGTATCTTCAAATTAGTGTAAATGATATGTAGGAAATACTGCAGTTTGTCCTAAACATATTTTCTGTATCCTAGTTAGTAAATGTGTACCGTTGGCGCTTATGCTTGAGTAAATAAATTCCAATTAATGTCCTTTAGAGGTGTTCCGGAGATTTTCCACGATAAAGGCATATTTAGAAACGTGTCTTACTCTACGACTTATTGTTATCTTCCTTTTGTTGGCCACTTCTTTGTGCGAGTAAAATGGATTTCACTTATTGGTAAGGTAATTTCTCCGTTCCTTAGAATCATGTGACATGTTTCTATATTAGTAATAATTAAATTATAAATGTGATGTGGGTTTATTCTTAAAAACAAAAAAAAAATGCTTTTTAGGACTGTTTTGTTTTATTTAGTTGCTGCCTAAATTAAACGAGAAAAGTTTGCTTACAATAATAGCCCCAAATAATACATTTTAAAAACAGCAAAACTTTAAAAGTAAGTACTAAAATTTTCTCAAGGTTAACAAAAATATGCAATGTAATAATTAAAAAAAAACAGTAGCAGTCGTGGGACTGCCGATAGAAGTGAAAACGGAACTATTAAGTTGAGAGTAATTAAAACTATATGCAAAAATTATATGAAATTTTTTATGTTTTATTTATTAGTTACATATGATGGGTTAAACAAATCATGAACAAAATATAAATACAAAGTGGTTGAAAAAATAATTAATATACAATTATCTTGTCAGTCAGAAATAGTCGATGTATTAGTGTATACGTGTACACAGGCTACTGCGCATGCGCTAGTCTGGCTCTCTGTAGCTAAAGGTATACTATTATCATTAGCATGTCGGTGACACGTACCGAGGATTTTACCCTCTACCAAAACGCTCAACGCGCCTAAAGAAGTTTTCACTTCAAAAAAAACATCATGTCGCATCTTGACTAATCCTGGAACCACTTCTGAATCATTACCTAGTTTATAGAAAAAGAATAATTAATGTTTGTTAACGCGTAATAAACATACAAAAAAAAAACTTTTGATATTTAGAGTCGGTCAAATATGCCAACTGTTTTAGGTACTATTTTTTCTGTCATGTAACTCTAAAATCAAAAATTTTAGAAAACCCCCAACAAAACCTACATGCAATATAGGTAAGTACCATCTCGATCCAAATATCAGCTACCAAAAAAAGAAACAAATCGGAATCGGACCATTCGTTCAAAAGTTATGAAGCCACAGACAGACCGACAAACTTATAACGCCTGTCGGTTTTTGTCAGGGATTAAAAAAAGCGAACAAGCAGGTACTGGTGGTAAGAGGTCGCCGATGACTGACTAACTTTTACGCGACTTACACAATTTAACCGACTACCCTGCCCTCAAACATGAAAAACGACAATGGCGAGCATGGTCGCAAGAAAACTAATAAATTCACGTAGCAAAAGTTAAATTAAAAAACTTAAGCAAGTACATTCTGGATCTGTGGATATTTGAACGAAAATCGCTATAACGCGGAACGGATTATTAGGAATTCTTAGGAGTCATACTGGAAATGATTAAATAACTTAAAAATGTGATATTTAATCAAAATTTTAAAACATGTACATGAAACATTACTCCAATTACTTTTAACTATAATATATCTTCGAAATTGATCAACAAATTTTGAGCTTGAATTTCAATAGCAGTGAAATATCAATCTTGGACCTTATTTCAAATTTATCTTTATTAAATAAAATAATTACAATTGTATAATTTAAGACTTACATCAACATATTTTTTGACTGCAAAAACATGTACGCTTTAGGGTAAAATTTGTTTTTAAAGGGTCCATTTTCATTAAATAAAAATAAACCCCCCCTCCCCCTCCCCGTGTTGGTCCGGGCTCCTTTGTAGAATAGACCATCTGCCTTCCTGTGCCAGGCAGCTCGTAAAAGGCGAGCATAGGCTTGCCGTCACTAACACCGTGACATCTGACTAGGTGGTAGAGTTTCGCAGCGACTCACCCGGATTGGTACCACCGCCTTACCTATTCCTGCCGCCATAACGTCATGACGTGTTCCGGTTCGGAGGGTAAGGTAGCCGGTAAACTTACTTTTGCTCGAGGCCTAACATCCCGGCTTGTGCTTGGCAACGCACCATTACCACCTTTGGTGTCTCTAGGCATCGGGAATTTGTTACCATCAGGAAATCCGTCTGCTTGTTTGCCTTCCAATGTCATAAAAAAGAAAAAAAAACTAAAACAAAGCAAACCTGCGAGCGATATGGAGTCTTAAATAAAATACAGAACATGCATGTGTTTTCGTGTCATGATATAAATACTGAATGTATCAATGCCAATTTTAAAAACGTGACACTCGTAGAAAATGTAAAATATAAATCAAAAAGGAAAGGGGAGCATATTTATTTCCCTGTAATAGAATCACGTCAAGGGAAAAAGTTCCGCGCGTGTGAAAACATTTAAATATGTGGAGTTGGAAATGAAGTTACGGAGCGAATACACTTTCAAAGCTTTCTTTAACCATGAAACAAGTTATTGTAGAGACGCTTTCAATGAATCGGCTGCATAATTTTCCCGTAGCTATTCTGGTCCTTTTTGTTGAATTGACTATCTGCCTCCCTGCAGACACCTTGTAACAGGCAAGCGTAGTTACAATGGATCACTAAAGGCAAACAAGCAGATAGATTTCCTGATTATAAGAAACACTTACACTTAAATACATCAAATGTTTAGATGAGAAAACTGGAAATACATTGACTAGACATTATAACTTATTTATTTTGTACCCGATGTTGTTCGTGAGTTCATACACGTTTAAAGTAATTTTTCTCAGATATTTATGAGAACGAGAGAACTTTCCGCAGCTAAAAGTGTCCTTAATATTGACCCGGATTAAAAGCTGCTATGGGCGAGCGTCAAGTCTTAGATTTTAATAAGACATGCTTTAAAAAAATTCTACCTAAATTCTACTATTTGCTACATTTGCTCAAAAAATTAGTACCTCCTCATAAATATGTTTTTTAATCAAAAAATGTTGGTCCCTCCAACTTAGTCTTGACTTGGTTGGTTTTACGTCATGATGGAGGGACCATTCTAATAGGCTGCTTGTGGAAATATTTCGTATACTTGATAATTTTCTACCTAAATTCTTCATTTATCTTATTAATATTATAAATGCGAAAGTTTGTATGTATGGATGTATGGATGTTTGTTACTCTTTCACGCAAAAACTACAAAGCCGATTACGATGAAATTTGGTATGTAGGTAGCTGAAGACCCAGAATAACATATAGCTACTACTAAGCTACTTTATATCCCGGAGTTCCCGCGGGATTGGGACTTACGCGGGTGAAACCGCGGGGCGCAGCTAGTAAAAAATAATGTGACGTGTCTGAAACACAAACAGTTTTAAAAATATCGACTAAAATAGTTGGTCCCTTTACCTTGACGATTCAATGAATTGCTTTTTCCGGTCACTGTTTAGCTTCTTTTAAACTTTTTTAAGTGGTAAATATTTTCTACCTAATTTCTATCTTAATACTATATGTTTTTTGTTTAAACTGAAGTTGGCTTTTAAGATAAAATAAGTGCTAAAATAATTGTACATAGTAGTAAATTAAGGTAAAACCACCTTTTAACGAGTTCTGACATTATCTGCCTTATTCATAAAAAATAGTTAAGTAACCTAAGCATTGCTTAACTAATCATTTGATTAAGCCTTAAGCATTGCTTAAAAATTTGTTATTCATAAAGTTCATTTTGACATTGCTTAGTTAAATACTGCTTAACTTGGTAGGTTTTGGTAGAAATGTGGCTGTATGCGTATTTCTTTTGCTAAAAGTGGATTAAACAATTGTCATCCGTTATAAACATCGTTGTTTCTGAATACGGTGTCGGACATCTAAAACCTCTTGCTAAAGAGTATTTATATTTCTACAATAAAATACTCGTACATATTGTACTACAATAAAATTAAATTTATTAGAGCAAATAAAGTTGATGCAACATAGACACAAAACGTTTAAACTGATACACTGCATTTCAAAAATAATGTTTTTAATGCATCTACATTATGTTACTAAGCTAAATATAAAAATGATGTCATTTCTGTAATATTTTCCCCGTGTTGGCTCGAGTTCCTTTGTAGAAAGTAGAATAGACCATCTACCATTTAACAGGAGTTAAAATCAGCTGCTCATAAAATCAGCTGCTCATAAAATCAGCTGTTTGAAATTTAGTCAGCCATTTTGTTGATTAAAATTTTAAACAAGGGTCCGAGGTTGCTTAAAGTGACAGCTATTTAAGAGTATATTTAAACAAATGATTAACTCTAAATAGCGTTTATAAATAAGAATTTTTTTAAGCATTGCTTAAATTGGTGATTAAAAGTTAAGCAACGTTTATGAATAAGCCTGATAAATTAAATCGATCTAAATATAAAAACGTCAATAAGAAAATGATAAATACAAAAACAATGTTTCGTAAACATGGATGTTATATTTAAAAGTTTAAATCTATGATGTTTTTCTGCGTACATGTTTCTCTAAGAGAAGACCCGGGTCGTTCTCCTATGTAGAATAGATTATCTGCCTCTCCTCCAGGTAGCTTCAAAGAGTAAAATAACTGTCCATAAGGCAAGGTGGCTGGTAAGAGTCGAGCAATGGTTAAATGAGTCATTACCAATAAAGACTGCTTCGTAAAATAATCTATATCTTTGTTTAGCTGTAACCGGCTATAATTCCTGCAAAATCTAGTTATTTAGTATTCTTACGGTACCCGTTATATTATTTTGGAACAAAAAGTAGAAGTCCATTTGGTCTTTGATTAAATTTTTAATTATCAATTCAGCCATTTTGACGTGAAAACGCACATTACAATACGCAATTTTACATACACACGCTCTTTCGTATTTCTAATTAAGTATGCTTTATTTCATATAAATAGTAGGAATACGTTAGTGTCTTTGCAGTTTTAATGTAATGTAATTGTTATAATGTAATGTAAAAAATGTAATTTTTATGAATTTTAAATAAATTCTTAAGGTTATAGCAATATCTAGCAGCAGATTTTTTTATTAAGAAATCTAGGAAATATTATTTCCTAAGTGGAAGTTTCATCTTTTTATCTTCTAATGCCTCTTTTTATCTCCTATCTGAATATAGGAAATAAATCTTTTTATCTCCTATATTCAAAAAACGAGTCGTTTTGATTACGGATGGTAGTATTTTGTACGCTTAGTAAGATTACTAACAACGGTTGCTCGTTTCCGACTATTGATTCTAAACATTTTTTGAAAATATTGGTAACGCTCCGTTACGTTTGAACAAACTACGAATGGTTTAGCTGACGGATTACGATTCGTTGATTATAGGAACCGGGCATAAGTCTTTACATTTAGTGTGATGTGCTATTAAAAACCTCAAAATACAGAAATTTTCAAGCTTTAAATGTTGCTTTAAAATCTTTGTAGTCGAAATTAATAACCAAAGATATTTTAACTTCATATTAAAGGAACGATAACCTCATCAACGTTTCTCACATTTATTTTATGGCAAATTTATTATTAGTTAAAAGGTATTATGTTGTACGTAAATGCACACGTTAAATGTTGTACCCTCCATTTTGACGTCAAGATGGAAGGACATTTTTTGATTAAAAACCATGTGTATGATGAGGTACTATTTTTTTGAGCAAAGGTAGCAAATAGTAGATGTAATTTATTTAAAAACACTTGTACTTTCCACAATATATTTTATTACTTTTTATTTTTATAATTGTTATATAATTGTTATATAGCCCTGATGATGCTTGTATAGCGAAACCGGTTGGCTAAATTATAAAAATGAAAAATAATAAAATATATTGTGGAAAGTACAAGTGTTTTTAAATAAATTACATCAAGAATGGAATTCCACCAAGCTCCGACGATAAGAAGTATAGAATCTAGCAAATAGTAGAATTTAAGTAGATTTTTTTAATGCATGTCTTATGAAAATCTGAGACTTGGTCCCTTAATCTTGACGTTCGCGCCAAAGACACTAACGGCCAATATTAATAATCAGTCCTAATCCAAAACTTGCTGTCCAAGATTGATATTTTGATCCATTTTTATGTTATCGCTTGCCAATAACATATCTGTGGACAGGATAAATATGGCAATTTGATATAGGATAGGCCGGCGGATACGCAGCTATCTAGATTGCCTGAAATCCATCTTTAGAGAAATATTATTAACATTGGCCGTTAGTCTCACAATGTGATAGGTGGCAAGCCTGTCATTCGGGCACATATTATCAAAAAAACCGACTTTACTAATAAGTAATTTTACTATTGAATAATATATCAGGAACCATCGAAAAAAGTCAACTGCTTTGTAGTGGTCCATATATTTCTGGTGTTGCGGATGCTTGTGGGCGATGATGATGGGAAGTGGCTATTTTATTGTCTATATTGTCCATTGACCTCTGATTCTATAAAAAAGATTGATGAATTGGTTCCAATTTTGAAAATCGAACAATGATATATCAGTAGTATCAGGATAGCGATGCACCTACAACATCTTTGGTGTCTATGGGATTCGGTGTTGATTTCATATAGTAATGTGAGCT
>NJDD01001637.1:122492-142146 GCA_002245505.1 Calephelis nemesis
GTTGTTAAGTAACGAAGTCAATGATTGTTTGCTTTGAGGTTAGACTTTTTAAATTTTCGTACATAAATATAATTTCCAAAAAACACAATTTATAAAAAAACAAAAAAAAATACCGAGCAAAGCTCGGTCATCCAGGTACTGTTTAATTTAAACAACCATCCACTGAACAATTATAATGCTTTTCGTTCCGTTTTTGCACAAAAAATCATAAATGATTGTTTCACTCAGATGTTCTTATGATACTCGCTCTCGCATTAGTTTTAATTTGCGTTTCCAAACCGGGGTGTTTGTAAGAGAAATCATTAGATTAATAATTGCGGAGGAAGCAAAAAAGGTCTGCAGGAATTAGACATTTGGCACTCCTTGTTTTCTGATTATCACATAAAAAGCACTTCGCGTAAAGATGTAAATATGTGCATATTTTATTGTATGCATATCATATTTTATCAACTTGGAAAGACTTGTTTTAAAAAACATCATACATTACTGTATTAGAATAAATAAAAGTTTGTATTACGTTATGCAGTCGGCAACCCCAGCGAAATAGGGTGAAGTTAAGATCCAAGAACAAAACGTTTAAAAATAATAAGGTTTTTAATGTTAATTTAGAATGCAATGTATAGAATACAAAGCTGCATGGAATTTAATTTCAGGTATGTATAAAAGTGTTTACGAAATGTCTTACGAAACTCCTGTGTTTACTATGTTGACTTTTCCGCAATATAATGTTACGGAACAAAGTCATTACGAGGTGGAAAATGCAGTAGAATAAGTAAAGTTTTAAGAACTATGTAAATAACAAGAATAGAACTAACGTACCAACTAGTGTTGGTACATTGGTCTTGTTGATAGAATTTGACAGTTATTAACTATTCACCCCAGAGAAAAGTGACGACGGGTTAGCCAGTAAGGACGAGACTCGTACATATGTCTTTATACAGGGTGTATTTGACACCGTAACGAAAACTTCTGTTTTGGTTTGGTATGCATATCTTCTGATATGTATTATCAGACTACAAAATTCCTTTTACAGTTTTTGTCGGAAAGAACTGTTAAAATATTTTGCAGTTTTTTAGACCGCAATGTATAGCGAACAAAGTTATGCATTAAGTTGCGAGTTATAAGTGTCGACCATTACCCTTTTTTATTACATTTCTGTTTTTAGTAAAAATGTGTTATTTGTAAGATATTAAATAATATTCGATATTAAATAATAATAATCGTGTTGCCTTAGATAGGTATAATGAAATAATAGTGAAATAAATAAAAAGAAATACAAAAACTTTTGAGAAATTCATGAAATTTCCGACACAAAATTCCAGCTACACATGCATTTTTACCATGTACAGAATCCATGGTTTCATTTTTCGTTACGCTATCATTTACACGGTGTATTTTGTGAGGCAAACAAAGTTATTCTTCCCTGGAACACATTCCAACGGGGTAGTAATGTTTTTTTTTAATTTGGTAGTTTATTTAATTGTTTTACAATAAAAAAATAATAAAGAAATGTGTTAGAACATATTCTGTATGGTGGCCAACCTTTGCCTGTCGTGTGCAATTTTTTTTTTATTGAAAACGCGCATGCGTGAATGCGCGCGTATCACATTTAGATGTTTTCCTACTTTATTCTTTTTTTTTTGGATAAAAGATAAGTTATGTCGTTTTGATGCAAGAGTCCCCTATCTATATATATAAAAATGAAACCCGTTTTCCTTGGTCATGGCATCACGCGTGAATGGCTGGACCGATTTCACTCATTCTTTTTTTGTTGTATTTGTTATTATTAAGAGAAGGTTCTTACGGAAAAAAATATTAAGAAAATCTCTCGAAAGTTTTGAAAAATGTACATTTAATTTTGCATATTTTAAAAAACGCGCGTAACGAATGTCAATGTCATTCACAGCCATAGACTATATTGAATTGAAAGAGCATCGTTTGTTCGGAAACGTGGTTACTTAATTAAATTCGAGCATCATTTGTTCGGAAACGTAATAACATTGTAATTTTTCCCATACAAACTGAACGGGCGGTACGAAGTTCGCCGGGACAGCTAGTGTTATATAATAATTATGTTTTTGAGAAATGTTCAAGGTAGAACGAAACACAGATCTTTCCCGTTTTCATAACATCTATCTACATACAAAACAACTAGCAAATGTCAACAATTAACTTACTTTAATAATAAAGCACAGTGAAGAAACTATTTAAACTCTCTGCCTACCCTGTAAGGGACTTGCCGTGAAGATATGTATGTATGTGAAGAAACTATTATAATCTGACTACGATTTTAATAAATATTTATTTTTATGATGTTTGAAGGCAAACAAGCAAACCGATTTTCTTATGGTAAGAAATTCACTTTGCACTATGGTGCAATGACAACTTAAAGCTGGAATTTAAAGGATGTTTGTAAGGATGTCATATCACATGCACAATAGGAGAACTAAGTTTTAGACCTAAAGCGCAATGCAATGGATTACGATACGCAAATTACCGCGATACGAGTATATTTGGTATATAACATCTTATGGTAAATGGTCTGTACTCATAAATCACCACTTAACCGGTTGGTAAGTTTTACAACTAATGCTACCAACCATACAGAAGAAATTCAAAGCATGTGTAAAAAGTATTCTTTTGCGAAAAGCATACTATGAAACAAAAGAATATTTTAAAGATAATAATGTATGGACAAATTCTTAATAATATTAATGATTGATAAGGGATGATAAAAAATATATTTTTAACTGTATGTAATATAAAAATTTTATGATTATTGACATTATTTTTAGTTATTATATATTTTTTTGACATTTCAATTTGTAATTAATTTTGTTTTTTTTATTTATTTATTTGACATATTTTTTATTATTGAATGAAATAGCTTTTGACATTGAAATTTAAATTATGACATTTTATGATTGTGGAATTATTATTTTTGATAATATAGTGTTTTTTTAATGTAGCAAATATTAAATATTAAGTTTAAGACGTTCAAAAAATGTACAAGTGTACTCATTTTAATAAAAATTATATATTATGTTCTATCCTATTCTATACGCGAGGTTTTATTTCCATTTCTTAGAAGGGCAGGTTATTATAATATTTTGGTGAACATATAAGTCTGTATTTCTCATATCTCATATCGTATTTATATCTATTGATATTATTTACTATTACTTACAATACTAGCGTAATATATTTTTTTGCTTTGAACTTAGAATTTGTGTATTTTTTCTAGATATTATCCATACTAACTACAATATTATCAGCTATTACTATAAGTACTATAATAAAACTCCTGTGTATAAGCCGTTAGATATCGCCAATCACCGGGGTACAGTATTTAAGCTCGGATTATTTCGTGACTCCTGCCATCAATATATTTCCATTCTCGTCAGCTACAACAGACTGCACTGTACTACACGTACGTCGGGTTTACGTTCGAATATTCAACACTTTCTATGTACGTAACGCAGTAATATATACACACATTCAGTACCCACATAATTTAATAAATATTGATTCTATCATAGGTTTGGGATGAGACGTCCTCATCACGCGCTGGTCATCATTAGTTATTTCAAGTATATGGATTAGACTACAGGCCCATGTCAAAAATATATGGGTCATATGAACCACCAGGTGACGTATATAAGACGATATAAGAGCATTAAATAATAAGATTCAGCACTATGCCGTCACCTGTCCAACTGAGTGCAGGTTAGAATTCAAAAGTGCAGGTAGAGTAAGTCCGTTGTGGTCCCTTATTTTTGTACGGCATGTTTATCACTGGAGTAGAAGCTGTACTGAAACAGTATGAATCTACAGAATCAAGTGGCCAAATTTAAATTTAATTAAAAAAAATACCCGATTTCTGGCACACCATTTTGTACGGCACTACACGCTTTCCTATTATTTGTTATGGTTCTATCGACGATAGTAATGCCGTACAAAAATAAGTGACCAAAACGGACTTACTCTACCTGCACTTTTGAATTCTCACCTGCACTCAGTTGGACAGCTTACAGGTGATGGCATAATGCTGAATCTTATTATCTAATGCTCTTATATCGTCCTATATATGTCACCTGGTGGTCCTATATATGTCACCTGGTGGTTCATATGACCCATCTATTTTTGGCATGGGCCCGTAGTCTAGATTATTTAACTAGCGCAGACAGTTGCAACTAGATGGAAAAACTACTATCCATCAATTCACCCAGATCGCTAGCGACACTACTCTCTACTGTCTCCCTAGCATCAGTGGCGTAGTGTGTGTAGAGTAGAGAAGCCTATAGACGAGTACACATGGCCTAAGATAATAGCCCTAAGATAGCGACGTACCAGTACCGTACCAGTGACAAGGTTTCGGTTGACTTCAAATATCGGAAAAACTGCCTTCTTGTGCGCTATCTTCACTATGTAGTATAAAAGAAAGTCGCTTTCCGCTGCCTACCTCTATGTCCGCTTAAATCTTTAATACTACGGACCAGATTTTGATACTGTTTTTGGTAGACATAGTGATTCAAGAGAAAGGTTTACATGTATTTGATCAAGTTGTTAGTCGAATGGCTAGTGTTCACGTCTTACTACATTGACCAACCGCGAGCCTTAAGTTCGATTCCTAAAGGGGGCATGCATTTGTGTGATATTATAATTTATTAAACACTTATATCACAAATATTTTTATTTTATTATTATTTTTTTATATTAACATTATTAGAATAGATTACTATTTAAATATTTCTATATATTAGAATCTTTGACTAACACCGATGTCAGAAGCATATAATTTGCTTACTTTGGGGTTATATGCACTTTGTGTAACTTGTTCAGGAACATTAATGTATTTATTTATTAAAGAAATTTGCTTAGCCTTCCATACAAACTTTTTTATATTTATTACAAAAGCTTATATTACAATAATAGTAATAGTTCGCCCAGAACTCATACTTCGCAAGGAATCAATAGATCCTTATAATATGATTATGATATTCTGTCATTTACCAATTCTTTGAAATGAGGTTACAAAATTTTACCGCGAAACATCGTATGTGTTGCATATGAGTAGTGCGTAAATAATGAAATACAAAACTTCCTTATTTCGCAGTAAGTACAAACAGGCAGTTGGTTCTCCAGTCTTTACTCTCATAATTAATTAATAGAAATATAATAAATGGTCGATTAAAACATAATACCCCGAGTATACAAAATTCGCTAGTGCATTGCACCATAACCTAAAATTAAGGGGCCATATACGCTTAAATACGTCAGCAGTTTACTGTTTTTTTCATACAAAGCAATCATGGATCTTGCTGACAAAAATACACAAGATTAACATGAATATGCTTTACTAGACTAGTGTTTCCAAAACACGATTCATTTTACTTTGCTCGATTGAAAAAATTAAAAAGTTAACCCATTTTTGAAAGCTTTTGCTTTCTGTCTACTTCAATTTTGAAAATATCGACACCAGATTTAACGTAAACATAGATAAGTACTATACCTAAAAGATTATTGTTTCAGTTTTTATACTTTTTTTCAAATTACTTTTATAGTGTCAAAAATAGTGATTTGTCGCTTAAGACGTTTACTTTAGAGCGCCATTGTTCATAGTAATCATGGAACGGGGGAGCGCGGTAATTGGCTCTTCTGGCTGACTGAGCATGGGGCCTTAAAAAATCAACCGTACTAGTGGCTTTAGAGTAGTACGTATAAACTCTACTTTTTTATTGAGCAATATTTTGTAAAATATTATAATCTGACATTCATTTTTTATTGTTTTATTAACAATCTCAAAAAAAATCTTTTTTTTTGTAAAAAAGACGCGAATTTGGAGCCAAGTTCTTGAAAAATATAACATTTTGATGTTGCGAATCATACTCGTAAGATTAGAACGTACAGTCTAATTATATAATTACATGCAAGAGTAACATTGTAGGCAGTTAAAAATATATTCTTTGTTTTACGTTAATTAAAAAAAATCTATACATAGTTAATTTCTTTCCTTTGCATAATAAAGCTGCGGACAGCAATGAAGAAATTTTGGATTTGTTAATAAACGTAAATACATTCTCCGGTTACAAAATGTTGTGTAAAACAAAGAAGCACTTTGGGAACTTGTAGTGTACCTACTGTTTTAGTATCAATTATATAATAGCAAAAATAATTGACATTATAAATATAATTGACATTATAATATTTTTATTGTTATTTATATACAAAAGAATGTATATAAATAAAAGTTTGCAAAGGACAAACCGCACCCTCAGTAATATAAGGGCACTGTCCAAAAAACTACTTTTTTAGGAAATCGTGTTTTAAAATACAGTATTTTTTCCGATATTATTTATGTGTTAAAACAAATATAATTACCGAGTCATCCTTATCTTCTTTTTCTCTTTCTACTAGAGCTAACCAGTAGAGAAATTAATTTTGCGTCTTTATCATTCATAATCCCAGTATGCCAAAATTTTGAATTGGGCCCTTATATTACTAAAGGTGCGAAACGTATCTAGTTTATTATTAGATAAATATTCAATGCATAGCGGCGTGTCGTCATCGCAAGCGCGATAATGCACTTGCAGAAACCGGTTCCCGGGAAGAGATATGCTGCGCGCGGCTCGTCGAGTGACCATATGTTATTTTGTTGCATTTTGTGTTAAAATAAATATAATTAACTTCAAAACGTCTTTTTATCAGTACGATATACCTACAACTACTCCAATATTGTATTTAGGTCAGTTTATAGTAAAAACTAATTTCACGACGAAATTTACTTCCCCCAAATATTTATTTCGATACACAAACTGATTTCTAATGTGAACAGGGTTGCCATTGCTACAGAAATTGCCGTGTTCTACGGAAGTTTTGCTTGAATTACTAAGATTCTACGGTCTACGACATCGAAACCATTTCCGTAGCATAATCTACGGAAATTCGGAATGTCCTACCGGCCCAAGCCAAAAACTCCATCGCGTGTTAGTGTATCCGAACAAACAAGGGGAATCCCCTAACAACGATTCATAAATACCTACTTAGCTTTGTCATGATTGGCGCTCGCTAGTTTCGTTTAGTACAACGTTCGTGTTTCTTCGTCGTCATTTAGTACGACTGTTCAGTTATGTGAATAATATTAAAACAAAGAAAAAAATAATTAATCACATCTACAATAAACGGGCTATTGTTAACGAAGAAGTGCGTCAATAATCATGGGAGGAGTGATTGAAGGAAATTTGTGCCAACTGAGGATATGTTCCTCAAATCAAGAGATAAAAAAAAGTACGAATTGTCTCAAAATGAAAATGATTAAATTGAAAGCATAAAAACATTATATGATTAAGACAATTTGTTTTGGTTAATAGATAAATGTTGATTTTAAAAAAAAAATTCTCAATAAAATTCTTTGCTACGGAAATCGAATATTATTTTCCTTTAGAAACACGGAATTTTTTCCTAACAAACACGGCAATCGAAATTTCAACGCTGACAACACTGAATGTGAAATAAAACGGCTACTTCATATCGATCGTCCATATCGAACCTGCGTCGATTGTCGCACAGACATCATAATATATATTTCTTACCTATAACTCATCAGGCAAGTGTATTTTTTTTGTTTTTTTTATGTTATAGGAAGGCAAACAAGCAGACGGATTTCCTGATGGTAAGAAATTCACGCGGCCTAAAGACACCAAAGATGGTAATGGTGCGTTGCCAACCTGATGTCAGGATGCTAGGCCTCGATCTAAAGTAAGTTTACCGGCTACCTTACCCTCCGAACCGGAACACGTCATGACGATATGGCGGCAGGAATAGGTAAGGCGGTGGTACCAATCCGGGCGAGTCGCTGCTAAACTCTACCACCTAGTCAGACGTCACGGTGTTAGTGATGATAAGCCTATGCTTGCCTTTTACGAGCTGCCTGGCAAGAAAGGCAGATGGTCTATTTTGCAAAGGAGCCCGGACCAAGACGGGGAAAATGTAACGGGTGTATGTTACTTGCCTACCAATAGCCTGTATAAAAAATCAAAGACAACGTGAAGTTGAAACATCTACTGGAAAAGGTATTAATATATATTTTTAACTGCTAATATTTTTTAACGATCTCAGGATCGTTTCATACTCGCTTTTACTTTATAAGAAGTTTCGTTCCTCGGTTGGTTGAGTTCAAAACTCCTTGAAAAAAGAGAACTAGTTCGTTTACATTTTATGAGTTTTTCAGGATTTACTATCGTTTTGATTTTATTTGTGCAACTTTCAAAAGAAAACGAGTTTCATTTTAAAAAAGTATTACTTAGGTACTTGAAAAAGTCGAGACCTATTTAAATATTACGTGGTTTATATTTTATATTTATTTATTTTTTATTTTATTTTATAATATTTCAAGACAAACAAGCAGACGGATTTCCTGAGGGTAAGAAATTCACGCCTAGAAAGGTGATAAGGGTGCGTTGCCAACCTGAGGTCCTGGTTTAGGCCTCGAGCAAAAGTAAGTTTAACGGCTACCTTACCCTCCAACCGGAACACTTCAATGGCAAGTATTGACGTTATGGCGGCAGGAATAGTTAAGGCGGTGGTACCAATCCGGGCAAGTCGGTGCAAAACTCTACCACCTAGTAAGATGTCACGGTGATAGTGACTATGCTCGCCTTTTACGAACTGCCTGGCAGGAAGGCAGATGGTCTATTCTGCAAAGGAGCCCGGACCACCACGGAGAAATATTAATATAATAAATATTTACGGTACGTAGTTTACGGTAGACAGGGCTAAATTTATTAACATTTTAAAATTATTTGTATGTTATAACTCAATTTATAATAAGAATAAAACTATTTGTTTGTATGAATATTAAAACATTGTGTATATAGTTAGTTATTTTATACTTATAAAAATATTAAATTATTTGCACACCACAATGTGGTAGAATATGTTGGAAAGCTTAAATAATTTTGTAACAACTTCAACACGCATATTCCGCAAATAAATATATTTTCTTTCTTTTCTTAAAATCTTGAGAATATTTGATTGCTTGAGTTTCGACTTTTATTTATGTGTAGTATCAACTACAAGACTACAAGTTATCTCCCGCGGGGTTGCCCGCGTGGTTAATGTTTCTACAGAAACATTTCTTCGGAATAAAAACCATCATACGTTTTAACGTTACCCCTCTATATATGTGCAATATTTCATGAAATTTGGTTAAGCAGTTTTTGCGTGCAGGAGTAACAAAGAAACGAACGTACAAACTCTATGTGTTATAATATTGGTAGGATTTCAATAATGCAAGTATTCAGTATTACTTACAATAACTATAAATACCAGTATACTTACTTACTTGATTCTTTTAACATTTTATTTCGTGTATGTTTTAATTTTTAGAATCTATCTATTTATCAACCACCAAATGCTAGTCAATACAAGATTTCAATGTCTTTTCTTTAATTGTAGTTATGTAAGTACAGGTAGACCTGCTCCGACATCCGCTTCCAAAGTACAGGGGAGACTCTCGCTACAATGTGGCACATGTGGGGGTTCTTTGTCTTTTTTCTAAAGATTATACCTATATCTTGGTCTTTTTCTTCTAGGTTGGTAAATAGACCCTAGTTTTGGCTTCGCAACGCCAGCAAAATATCCTCATCCTTGTTGCAGTCAAGAACATTCTTGACCACAACAAGTGGTTTTTTGTTGCTGACGTCCTCCACCTTAACTAATTCTTGCAACCTTTCTTTGACCTTCTGTCTATCTTCTTCGGTTCTACACCCCAATATTATTTTCCTTTTCTAGTCTTTTGCCTTTCTGATGTTCTCCACTTTTATCCCCTTTTCTTTCGCATTTATCGTCTTTCTTACTCTTTCCATGATATCCTACCCCGTATCCAGTTTACTATTTGAGGTTATCATAATCGAGTGTAGCGCGGCCCGTTCAGCGGGTTTCCTCGCTGGCTGGGCCGCGACTACACTCGCGTATGACTCTTCTGCTCTTCTTGGTTTTCCTGGATTACTGTCTTTAATGTTTCTAATTTTTCATTGTGTACTTTGATGGTCTTTGTATGATTTTTTAAAATCTCTCGGAAAGCATCTAGTTCTTTCTTCATGTCTTGGTCCGGAAGGCATTTGCTCTGCAGATTTTGGGGAACCTCTACTTGCTCAGAGACAGGGTTTGGGCGTTTCGTCTGGCCGGCTCGGTTTCCACGACCATTTGGTACAGACGGTTGACCGCATCCGTAACCTCTGTCTTTGTGTTCCGGGAACTAGCCAAGCTCTGCAGTGCTCGTGTCTTCAGGGCCAGGGCCTCTGTGTCAAAATATAAAACAAGACATGTTTTATATTTTGACACAGGAGGACTTTTCGTAGTATTTTGGTTTGATTGTGTTTGTGTATAAGTTATAATTAAGTGTGTGTTTGTTGTTGCTAATGTTTTTATTCTGTGTGTTGGTAATATCGCCTTATTTGGCGATTTCACTGTATGCTGTTTTGTGTGTGTGTTTTTATTTTGTGTTGATGTGTCTGTATGGTCCACCTGTGTCCCTACGGCCTCAAATTCGCCAGTGAGCCTCCGGACATTTGAGCCGGTCTGCTCCTGGCTCTTCCGACGGGGGGAAGTTCTGAGACCTAGCATGATTTTGGCAGTGGAGTGTGTCAAATTCAATAAAACAAAAATATTTAAAATAAATAAATGTAAAAGTTTGTATAAGTTGTAAAAGAAAAATTTGTAAAATTGTATAAGTGTAAATTGTTATAAAACCGTATAAAATTGTATATGTGTAAATATAAAGTCAAATTAAAAGAGTATTCACATGAAATTATACGAAATAATAATTTAACTATCCCAAAAAGTTTATATGTAAACTTGTTGCTCTCAGTCTTAGTACTATTTATTAAAGTTATATGTACAATATTATCTACAATAATTTAAAGTTACCAACTAATAATATACAATTATAAAAAACACGATAAAGATTAAAAAAATAAAATAAAATAGAAGATTGATTTTAGGACTCAAGTCGAATTTTAAATAGCGCCCTCTGCAATTGAATAGCGAAACTAGGATAAGAGCTCCTTCTGTAAACTATTAGGCCACACCTACTTCAGTGATGTCGAACTTTGGGGCCGCTAATTTCTGTCAAGCAAGAGTTGCGGTCCTGGAACACGACAATGTAACACAAACAGTAGGGTTTATGTTTAAGTTAAAGTTATTTTACAGTTTTTAATATTAAATAGAACTAAGACAAAATTAAAGTTTAAATTTAAATAGTATTAAAAGAAAGTTAAAATGGGATAACACGTATAAATTTTTAAATTAAAATAAGTTAATTAAGTGAAATAAATTAAACCAAATTTTAAATCAGATTTTCAAGACGACCAGGATAAGGACCAAAAATTGACCTCCGAAAGTTTCACATGTGCGAAAAGTGTCCAAAAACTATTATTATTAAATATTATTATAAACCTGTGTGTGCGACAAACCGCGAGCTAAACAATGGTGAAAACAGTTTTTAAATCGGACCAGTAGTTTAGAAGAAATTGACTTCCAAAAATTTAAAAGTGTTTTTAAGTGCATAAATATAAGTTTCTAGCTTAGTACTAAATTTTTAAATGTGTGTCAAACCAAAAACAATAAAGTGACATTATTAGTGCTAATATAAGACAAATAGTTTAGAAAATATTAAATAAAAACTTAAAAAAGTGGGCGTGCCAAATTTAGTTCGACTATTCGAAAATAGATGGTTTTGAGATAAATTCCAGGCCTTCTCAACTTTTGTGGCGATAGAAGTACGAGCATTGCTCCAGTGAAGAAAACAGACAATTTATAGACTATTTATTAACAAAAATTGTTCATCTACTTTTAAATATATTTTTAAACTGTAAATATAAAATAAATATACTTAAAATTCAATATTTAAATCCTTACAATTATAAATAAACAGAATTAAAATATCTTGTAATAACAATTATATATAAATGTACAAAATTCTAGATATAAACAATTATTTTAATTTAAAATTCAACTTTGTTAAAAATTTTATAATTTATTAATAATTTTAAAGATTTTTTTGTGAAAATTCCATTATTATTCTAATTTAAATATGTATTCTATTCAATTTTATTTTAAGTCTTTTTTAATACTGTATAGTTCTGTTTCTATTCCAAATTTAATGTAAAAAACTTATAGGTAAATAAAAATTAACAACCTGCTGTCGGTTTCACACTATCGTGTTCCGTGGGGCCGCATTGTAGCCGCAACTCCAGCTTGGCACTCTTTAGCGGACCCAAAGTTTGACACCACAGCAATAGGAGGAGCCTAAAGTTGGTACAGCCACTACATAATAGAGGGCATTTATATCAAACTTCACCTTATTAATAAAAAATAAAGTAGGACATCCATGATTTTAATAAATTTAGACTGCCGATATATTCCTTGCAAATAATAAATTATATTAAACGTACGACAAACACGGGGATATAAACTTTTTAAAAATCGGATAAAGGACTACGAAAATATTTTTGAAAAACCTGTGAAAATTCGGAAAATTTGAAAAAGTTGTATGAAAATGTGTCGCGAAAATTGAAAATATTACCACCAACATTTAGGAAACGACGAGAGGAATCAAAAAAGGTACGTAGGTCAAGGGTTTCTATCATAATTTCCTAATATTTAATCTATTATGAATTTGCTATAGCGCTTAGATGGTTTTTTACAAGTATGAAAATTGATGTTTTTATTGAGTTTTATATAAAATTTATCACCTGATTACAGCGGGAGCGGTGTCTACGGGTCGGGCTCGGCGAGACAAACACGGGGATATAAACTTTTAGAAAATCGGATAAAGGACTACGAAAATATTTTTGAAAAACCTGTGAAAATTCGGAAAATTTGAAAAAGTTGTATGAAAATGTGTCGCGAAAATTGAAAATATTACCACCAACATTTAGAAAACGACGAGAGGAATCAAAAAAGGTACGTAGGTCAAGGGTTTCTATTATAATTTCCTAACATTTAATCTGGGTTAGGTTAGGTTAGGTTTTTTTTTTTATAATTGTAATTTTTTATTAATAATTGGCAACCATCTAATTCCATTGCCGTAAAACGCAATGCCTTTGTATGTCTAGGTTCTTTTAATCAAGTTCTATCAATCTCTCTGTTCTCGCTTTTATTCTTCATACTTTATCTTTCTTTTTTTCATCATCTTTCTAACTTGTGGGGGGATACAAACCTACTTTCTGTGTACCTATCCTTTTTTATAAATTCTTTATTATTCCTTCTTAATTTTTAAATACATAGGGTTAAATAATGTTGTTTTGTTCTTCGTTATTTCTTCTTAATTTTTTTTTATTACAATTTTATTCTTTCTTTTACAAATTTTTTTAACATTTATGATAACACTAATTAATATAACATGACATAAATTTTAATTAAAATAATATAATAAATTAAATTAAAACTATAAATAAATTAAATAATATTGTAAATTTATTAATTTTTATTGCTTTGTCACTATTTTAGCCCTTTAATATTCTGCATGACTGTATACAAATATACAGTACCGAGTATATTATTAAGTTATGTGTTTTATGTACATTTTCTGATTATTGTGTTTGTTTTTAATTTTATTGTGCCAACAATTGGGACAAATTCTAATGAATTTGGCACCAATTTATTTGCCGTCGGTGTATATGTTTATGTATAAATGTGTTAAATATGTGTATAACTGTGACTACATATACATATATATGATATGTGTATAATGTGTTATATATAAGATATGTTATTATGTGCGTATATGTATAATTGTATGTAACCCTATGTATATGCTGTGTCCGGGACGGCCTCAGCTGTATTGTGTTGTACTGTGGATTGTATCTCTTGCCAGAGACTCCCATTTCATTCTGATTAGGCAGTCACCGCTGAACGCATTGTGGTCCACCTTATCGAGCTTGGCGCTGGAGTAGTTGCAGCATGTGGGTACCATGCTGCTTAACCACTCTGCGCATTTAGCTCTAAGGTGGGCTCCTCCGCAGTGACTGCATTTTTGAGTGGTCTCTTGGCACAGCTTTCTACTGTGGCCATATCCCAGGCACATGCTGAATTGGATTAAAGGGGATTGGTCTTCCACCCTAACACGTTGCAGGTTTATGTAAAAGTAGACCTGCTCCGTCATCCTCCTCCACAGGGTTGGAGAGACTCTTGCCACGATGTGGCACATATTGGGGTTTTTCGTTCTCTTTCTAGATATGATACCTACATCTTGGTTTTTTTCTCCAAATTGGCAAATAGGCCCTGGTTTTGGCTTCGCAACGCCAACAACACATCCTCGTCCTTGTTGCTCTCAAGGACATTCTTGATAACAACAAGTGGTTTTTTGTTGTTGACATCGTCCACCTCGAGCTGGTCTTGTGCTCCCGTCAAACTTTCTTTTACCCTTTCTCTGTCCTCTTCCGTTCTGCACACCAATATGATTTTCCTATCTTTTGCCTTTCTTATATTTTCTATCCTAATCCCCTTCTCCTTTGCATTTATCGCCTTTCTGACTATCTCCAACACCTCATCTCCCGTTTCAATATCACTGTTAGAGGCTATCACAATCGAGTGCAGTGCGGCCCGTTTGGTGGGTTTCGTTGCTGGCGGGGCCGCGACCACACTCGCGTATGATAACCTCTTCTGTTCCTCTTGATTGTCTTTTATCACAGTCTTTAATTCTTCCAATTTGTCATTATTTATCTGTATGGCCTTTGTATGTTTTTCTAAAACTTCTCGGAAGGCCTCTATTTCCTTTTTTGTTTCATCATCTGGATGAAAAAATGAGGCAGTTGGTCTGCAGAGCTTGGCGAACTTCTATAGTCTCGGAGACGGGATTCGAGCGTTTCGGTTTCGCCGGCTCGGTTTCTACAACCATCTGATACAACCGGTTTACCGCATCCGTGATGTCCATCTTTATCTCCGTTTTAGTGTTTCGCGAGCTGGCCAAGCTCTGCAGCGCCTTTGTTTTCAGAGCTAGGACTTCAGTGAGCCTTGACTTATAATTTGACACAGGTGGACTCTTTGTAGTGTTTTTGTTCAGTTGTGTCTGTGAAAATGTTAAGTTTATATTTGTGTTTGTTGTTGTATGTGTTTTGGTCTAATTGGTGGCGATATTGTCGTGTGTTGTTTGATGTGTGCGGTTTTACTATGTGTTATTGTGTTTGTTATTGTGTTTGTTTGGTCCACCTGTGACCCTGTTGCCTCGAATTCGCCGGTCAGTCTCCGGACATTTGAACCGGTCTGCTTTTGGCTCTTTCTTCGGGGGAGAGTTCTCAAACCCAACATATCGGCAATGGAATGCGTCAATTAGTAAATTAAATAAATTTGTAAAAGTTGTAAAATTGTAAATGTAATATGTATATAGATTAAAATATTGTATAAGTTGTAAAATGTAAAAAGTTAATACTAAGTGTAAATAGCGATTTTTAAACTAACAATTATGTACTATCGGCAAAGTTCGCGCTGATACACTTTTCAAACAAAATCGTTTATCAAACTTAAAAATTGTCATCCCGCCCTCAATACCGGTAAGCCAATTAGAGACATTTGTTTAACAGGAGACAATACAAGAAATTGCAATTGATTTTTTAGTTGCAATCTGTGTCTTACCCATTGTTAACGCTTCTCAGATAATTGGGCTTTCTTACATAGGTACGACATTTTTTTCGCGTCACGGACTCTGATTTATCTTGCTTCAACGTTAGCCCCTATCTAGTTTTCCGGACTCTTGAGTGCCTTAGGTTTTGGTACTTTGTTTTCTGCGCTACCTATCTAGGTATCGTTTCAATCATGCACCGCAATCTGACGAGGGACGAGCGGAACCAAATACTGGCTCTCCATTATGAAGAACATTTTACAGATATTGCAAGAGTTAAATGTTTCGGTAAGTAGTAACTTTATTAAAATTATTTTATTAATTTTAACTAATCTAACCACAAGCTCCACCCTAAACTTCTTCTTACTTTTTATTGTGATGCGTTTGGCCTTTCTTTTTCCCAATTCAACAAATTAACTTACATTACTACTGTAACTTATTCTTTGGCTAGGTATCTACCTACCTATCTGGTAGGTAGGAATGTAGTAAGGTTTCGCGATGACGTTTGAATCTTGTCATCATGTCACCGTGGTATTGATATCACCGTGTTACTACAAGTTTAAAATTTTGTTCGCAGTCTTATTTTAAAACATTTTTAGAAAGACTAATAACATCTATTTTACCAAAAAAATATACTGATATAATGACATAATTCTTGTTATTCAAACTAGATAAGTTTTCCAAGCTATATACAATTTCTGATGAATTGGCATTGGCCTTTACCATTGATACAACAGAGTATATTTCTCCCGATAATATATAATAGATAATCCACGTATCTACTCTCCGGTCACCTCAAATTAGAATCCGTTGTTTTATTTTGTTTTCCGGGTCTGGTTTTTACTGAAACATCTTAACCAGAGTAAAAGCAATATCCTTTTGAGATATAATTTTAATCTTATTTTCTTGTGAAACAATACTGATATATGTGTGCTGCAATGAATACTATTGTGTTTTTTTTTGCAGAATTTAACAAATATTTTTTTTTTGGGTTTCATACGTTGAGTTACATTTGCAGGAGGTTTACTCATAGCTACGGCACAACACAACTACAGTACATTGTATATTATGAGTAAGGCAAATTAACAAAATACAGTACATTGTATATTATGAGTAAGGCAAGTTAACAAAATACAATACATTGTATACTATGAGTAAGGCAAGTTAACAAAATACAGTACATTGTATATTATGAGTAAGGCAAATTAACAAAATACAGTACATTGTGTTTTATTTATTTTCAATAAATTTTCATAGCATTACACAATTTTGTTTAATAAAAACTTTACACTAAAAACTATAGAGGTTTATCTGTGTAAGTGAGCCGTTCTCGTGTATGATTTACAATTTAACTGGTCTTAAGATAAGGATTTTCTAAATAAAATATTTTTAGTAAATTTTTACATTTTTTATGTATGTTATGTGTAAGTCGAGTTAACAAACTACAGTACATTGTATATTATGAGTAAGGCAAGTTAACAAAATACAGTACATTGTATATTATGAGTAAGGCAAGTTAACAAAATACAGTAGGTACATTGTATATTATGAGTAAGGCAAGTTAACAAAATACAGTACATTGTATATTATGAACACGTCGAAAGAAATGATCGTGCCGATTGTTACCATTGTAATTTGCCTCTCAATGCGAAATCGAGAATATTTCCATTAAACGCAGATTTCAATCCATTTTGAGGTTGCATTAGCAAATGTCAAGAGTCGAGAAGGTACTCTGGCGAGAAACAAATTGAGATTGTATCGTGTCCGTAACGTTGTGGCTCATTGTAAGGCTTTGTTGTTGTGTTTATCGCCACTCTGTCGCGGGGGAGGCGTGGAGAGTAGGGAGGAGGAGAATGCACCTTTTATAGCATTTCTTAGCTCCATTGTTGATATCGAAGCTCGCTGATTGATTGGGGTTACCATCCTCACAAAAGTGAAAAGTCAGGACAAGTTTTTTACGTTTCAATGTGCTGATATCATCGATCGCAAACGGAATATTTTAAAACATGGGTGATTAGATTGTATAACTGAAGCAGTTTATTAACTAGAAGACGATATACGTATGAGTGATCGTACTCACGAATATGAATTGAGTGTGACTCAATATTTGTAAAATATGGGTAGGTAAGGTTTCTAGGGTACTTAATGCAGCACGTCATTCAACACAATAATTGTTCTTATCCTCTACCTTAATTAGTTAGCTACATTGAAAGAAAATTCTAGCAAAACTTACTGGTTTGTAATAAATTAAAATGTAATAAATAATACAAAAACAAAAGTCATATAATGCACATGTATACGTAATTGACCGTATCGTTTTATGATTTTTTTGTAACAGCCATTTGTAATAGGTACCATACGTAATTTAATTGTTGATGTCAAAGCTCGGTGATTTATTGGGGTTACCATTATCACATCTGAAAAGTCAGGACAATTTTTTAAGTTTCAATATGCTGGCGTTACTTTGCAACCACCTAAGTGGTTGAGTCCTGCTATGACTCGTACGAATACGTATCACTTCCAACTACTTTATGTTATGGTACATTGATATGACCGCCTCGTTGGTCGAGTGGCTAGCTTACACGACTAACTACGCCAACCAACCTCGAGGCTCGGGTTCGATTCCCGACGGGGGCAGGCATTTGTGTGATGAACATTTAGATGTCTGCATTTCCGGGCCTGGGTGTTTATTAAATTTATTCTGGTATCTATTTAAGTATTTCTATGTATAAGAATCGTTGACTAACACCCGTAACACAAGCATATAATTTGCTTACTTTGGGGTTAGATTCAACTTGTGTAACTAGTCCAGGGATGTCCAGGGATATACGAATGGACATGTAATTTATGTATTTCTAATTTACATATCTAACACACGAACTTGAGAACTGACGTTGTTAAGATTATTCTTGCCTATCATTTATGGAGATCTGTTCAGGTGTTGAAGGTCGTCAGCTCATTTGCAAACATTGGAATAGATAACGGACATGTCACACAGAATTCATTCACAGTATTATTATCACTTTTAAACTTGCGTAAGACCTTACAGTTAAACACTAACTCAGTACCTCAGAAGCATAACAGTGTAAGTCCGTTTTTTACCGTTTTCTGCTTCTCGGTGATTTGTATTGAACTTCAAAGGTCTTTCTAACGATTAAAACTGTATGTTCAAAAAGTTATCTTAAGCTTGATTTTTCTAATTGTGTAACACTGTAAGCATATGTACTATTTCTAAGCATTTAATTGTAATTGAAATGCAGTAAAATGTCATAAGAGGTACGAAAACAATTTACTGTATGTGTGACGATACGTGATAGTTATTGGAAGCAGCAATGAAAATTGACATGGGCATTTTAAGGTAAGTATGGAGTTACATTATTCTGCGGTTAAGATTTGATGTATAAAAGCAATTACATTATATTGCACTGATTACTAAGCATTGTATTTTAAAGTATGTTGAAAGTTACATTCTTTTGTTAATATATTTACAAAACGACATTATTTGCATAGTAGTGTAACTGTGAAATTATGGGTTACGTAAAATTTAAAAAGCAGGAGCGAAGCATCTTAACTATCAGGTTCCCATCTGATTATTATTTTTCTTCCATTCTTAACACAATAAAACCACATGAGAACGAAGACGACCAACTTTATCAACAATCTCCAGCTAATAGCCGTAGTAATTATCCTAAGCAGTAGATTTCTGCACAAAACAAGCAAATACGAAATCTAAAAACTTCTTATCTTCAAGACAAAAAAATGTGACATATTCGCAGAAATTCGACACAGTCCATGAGTCACGCTTTTCAGATTCTTCTTCTTCACGCTTCTTCATTTGTGCCGGTCTCCAGTAAATAACTATGCTCTCGCACAAGATAATCTTCTTTATCTCCAACAATATCCAGTGTACTTGAACTCAGGGTACCTAAACTCAGTGTACCTGAGCTCAGCGTACTTACTTGAACTCAGTGTACCTGAACTTAGTGTACTAACTTGAGCTCAGTGTACCTGAACTCAGTGTACTTGAACTCA
>NJDD01001637.1:143128-153170 GCA_002245505.1 Calephelis nemesis
TAAGATTATTCTTGCCTATCATTTATGGAGATCTGTTCAGGTGTTGAAGGTCATCAGCTCATTTGCAAACATTGGAATAGATAACGGACACATCACATAGAATTCATACACAGTATTATTATCACTTTTAAACTTATGTAAGACCTTACAGTTAAACACTAACTAATGCTGGTACAACCTAGCTTGTCCGATGACAGAGTTCGAAGATAGGAGACGTAACTTTAGAATGTATACTAGTAAAACCATCGAATTTGGACTCGTTTGATTTGCCTTAACTAGATCCTATTAATATTATAAATGCGAAAGTTTGTATGTATGGATGTATGGATGTTTGTTACTCTTTCACGCAAAAACTACAAAGCCGATTACGATGAAATTTGGTATGTAGGTAGCTGAAGACCCAGAATAACATATAGGCTACTCTTTATCCCGGAGTTCCCGCGAAATTGGGACTTACGCGGGTGAAACCGCGGGGCGCAGCTAGTCTATTCATATTTTTAATGATGACGACTTCATGACAAGAGCCTGTTGAATTTAATCTGAGATGGATGATGGATCATATTTTAGTAACATTTGCAGTTCTTTTGAAGCACATAATAGAAGACGGGTGTTGTAAGTTCGACTTTGTTTATGTGTGTATGTGTGTTTCTCTTTGATATCATAACTCTCAATCAACCCTAAACGCAATAAAGTGGTTTTACTAGCTCCTGTCGGAAAACACTTGTACGTATGTCTACAGCATTAACTATTAAACGGTTGGACTGAATTCGTTGTGTTTTTTATGATATTGGAAGGCAAACAAGCAGACGGATTTTCTGATGTTAAGAAATTCACGCCGCCTAGAGACACCAAAGATGGTAATGGTGAGTTGCCAACCTGAGGCCGGGATGTTAGGCCTCGAGCAAAAGTAAGTTTACCGGCTACCTTACCCTCCGAACCGAAACACGTCATGACGTTATGGCGGCAAGAATAGGTAAGGCGGTGGTACCAATCCGGGCGAGTCGCTGCTAAACACTACCACCTAGTCAGAATTCACGGTGTTAGTGACGGTGAGCCTTTGCTCGCCTTTTACGAGCTGCCTGGCAAGGAAGGCAGATGGTCTTTTCTACAAAGGAGCCCGGACCAACACGGGGATGTGGATATTTTGTTTGAAAGCTGACGTAATCAAGATGATTTTTGGCTACGTTACATAAAGGTTTTGTCGGGGTTCATATACGGGAGTCTATAAGACCCCCTAAGACTTCATTATTATTAAGAGGCAGACGAACAAGTATTTAAAAAAAAGTATTTTGATTAGGAAAAAAGTAGCTTACATTTGAACTCAATGTATAATGTTCTAACAAATGACATTCATGCAAACTACTTTTTAAGTCACTTAAAATTTTACCCTTACCTTATATTTTCTATATGGTTGTAAGTACTCGTATCGTATATTTGTAACATTATCAATTGTTTAAAATAAATGCTTAAGTACTGGAAATGTCATGTTTTAGAAATAGAGAGAAATTGCATGTACCGAACCAAAAACTTAATATTTATAAAATTGTTTTTACTGCATGTCCGTTCGTATAAACAACCAAATTCCTGATCATTTTAAATCTTCCTGATTCCATTAAAAAGGTTTTGAAGGATGATTTGACTTATTGTTAGAGAAATCATATTATAGTGTCAAGGATTTTCTTGTCGAAAAGCATTTATTGTAAAATATTTGTAATAATTATTAACCAAATATACTTAAATGTATTTCGGTTGCCGAGGAGTTTGTTTCGCTGTTACTTTTCCTGGCTGACTAGGTTTGGAAATACCACCGTTTCCAAACCTACGGTAAATGGGGTTAAACTTAATTATAGTTCTAAAATCTAAATAAATAATTAAATTGGTTATAAATTTAAATACTAAATTAAACAAAATCGCATGCCTTTTAATCTATCAAATTCCAGGTCAAATACCCACCAGACTCCCTATTTCAGATTCAGACATTTAGCATCAAAATTTTCTACTTTTTTTAGCCCCCTCAACATTATCCCGTAATAAACAGAATTCTTCTACGTGTTGTAGTTTTCGAGCTACAGGCTTAAAAAAAAAGAAAAAAAGTATCTTCACGCCCATATCCCCGAAGAGGTAGGCAGAGGCACAACCAGGGCACCCACGACTAGCCGAAGACACTAAGTCCCACAATGTGATAGGTGGCAAGCCTATCGCCAACCGGGCACATTCCCAATGCCGACCAATATTTTTTTGTTATTAGAAAATTGGAAAAATCCAATTTTCTTTTTGTTGGCCGACCCGGGATTCGAACCCGGGACCTAATGCAGTCAAGTCCAACACCCGGACTGCTAGACCACAGAGGCGATTAAGCTACAGGCTTAGGGGGGTGAAAATGAGGGGGATGGGGAAAGTTCAAATTTTTGTTATATGTACTATAATTTAACCCTCTCAATACGATACCGCAAACCAAATTCTTCAACGTGCTGTTATTTCTGAGATACAGGGGTAAAGGAAGGAAATTTGGGACGGGAGGGGGTTTTTTGATTTTTTTGTACACTATGCAGCACTTTTTATACGATATTTAACTTTTATACGACGCTGCCAAAAGATTTACCACTCCGCGGCCGCATTCAGACCTCTAGCATCAAAATTTGCGGAAGTCTCAAACAATCTTTCACCCCCTAGTTTAACGGGTAGGGGGGTAAAAATTCCAAGTTTTAGGATTTTTTTGTTGTTTGGGTACTAATACTAGCTTACATACCAAATTTCAGCTTTCTAGGACTTCAGGAAGTACCTTAAGAATTTTGTTAATCATCAGTCAGTGAGTGAATGAGTGACGAAATCGGGGTATTTTGGATATCAATTAAATCTAAAGTTTAAGAGTTATGCAATTGAAACTTTATTAAATCTACCACTGACATTATATCTCAAAAATTTTGTTTATCTATTATAATCCAAACTCAAATTATGAAGGTTCAAAAATACTACGAACCGCCTCGAGAAAAGGTAGCTAAGGTAGGTAGTAAGCTTCGCTTGGCTCGTCTTGGCGGGGGCACTACCGTGCCCCCAGATAACAATCAAATTTACCATACACTACCTAGGCCTAAAAGTTTTTTTTACTACGCAAGCAATAGATCTTAATTTATTCTCTACTACCTCCATGTTTCGTTGTTGTTTCTAGTTGAGGTATTTTACTCTGTAAGTAAAGTAATAACATTTCCTCGCGAACTATAAAAATTGATTTTAACAGAAACATTTTAATAAGCCCATTTTCTTTGCGTTCGTGTATTTGTGATAAATAGTTACATTGATAAACTTCATAAAGTGGTGACGTCTGTTGTCGTATTTTTTGTCACCTGTAACTATTGTCGAATAGTTGCATAGTTCTTTAAATGGTTTTGTCACATTTGTGATTCTTTCTACATCTTGTTTGTTTTCTTTTAGTCCGGTACATTTTAAAATGAAGAGTCTCGAATTATTATTGTTGACCCACTTTGTTTTACAAGAAGGCCAGAATCGTTATTCTTTACAGTCAAAGACGTACCTAGGCACGAAATTTAAAAATGGAAATATTAACAGCGATAGACATAAAATGTTTAGCAATTGTGTTTTTTGTTTACGATTTGTTTTATAATTTGACTGTAAATTTGCTTTGTGAATGACTGTCATCTGTTTTTTTGTTACTGCATCTGTTTTTTTGTTTGCTGACCAATGAATCATTGCATTTAACTTCTGAGAGTACTGGTGATAGGGTGAAAGGACTGTTTTGCCTATTTCTGTTACGCTTGTTTATCTTTACTATGCAACTTTTAGCTACATATTCGTCATTTGGTTGTATAGATTTTTTAGGTAGTTCTTTTTTATACATTAACTGTTTTTGTAAAGATTTTAGATGTAGCTGTTGTTCTGCAGATTTTTTAGATGATTCTACTGAATTTAATTCGTTGTATTCAAATGGTAGTTGTGTTTCTTTAGCGACTTCTGCTTTCTCTAACTTCCAATACTTTGCTCTCTTTTTTACTCTGCTTGATTGGGTTACATAAATTAATTTACATTTTATTTTATTAAAACTTGCTCCCGAAAAAATCCATCCAAATTCTGCATTTTGAGCAATAATTCCGCTATTTATTTTTTTGAATCCCGGCAGTAGTATTTTGCTATATTCTTGTGCTCCTAAAATTATGTCTATTGGCCTCATTTTGTAGTATGTTGGATCAGCAATCCATTTGTTCTGCAAACAATCTTGTAGCAACTGTTCTACATCATTTTGTGGTAGACATCCTGTAAACTTTGGCAAAACAATAAGAGAAACCGGTGATTTAAATTTACTTGCGTGTTTAGGTCGTAAAGTAATATTAATACTATGTTTTGAATGTTTTGGTAAGTCATCTCCAACACCTTCAATTTCTGTCTGTATTTTTGTTTTTGGGTACTAGAGTACCTGAGCTATTTTTTCAGTGCAAAATGAAGCCTCTGAAACCGGATCAATCAAAAGTCTTAATATTTGCGAAACTACTTCGTAGGATGAATTTTGAACTAGTGCAGTGGCTAGTAGCGTTACCTTTTCTGTATTATTCTTAAAAACATTGGATATATTGGAGCTTACTCTGTTGGACGTGGCAGCTGTGTTTGTTTTTGAGCTAACTTCGATACGTTGTAAAGAATTTGTATGTAATAAACTGTTGTGGTTTACATCATGACATTTTTTACATTGCTTGTAGACTCTACTTAGACATTGTTTACGGGCACTGTGACTTAAGCATAGTTTGCAAAATTCCCTATTGGTTACGATTTCAATGCGGTCGTTAACTGATAACTCCTCAAACCTAGGACAGTGATTAATTGTGTGACTGTCATTGTTGCAGTACCAACATTGACTTTCGTTTGCTGACTGTATTTGGTAGTTTACTTCAGAAAAATGGGCATTGTCAAGTTTACGAAAAGAGCATATCGTTGACATTTCGTGGGTTGCTTTTCTAAAAAAATCATCATTAGTGAAAAATCTTGTACTTCAGTAACTGTCACTACTTATTCTTCATACTTCAAATTTGTTTCTTTGTCCCATTTTCTACTTAAAATTCCACTCAACATTGGACCCCAAGGTGTAGTATTGATCCCTTGGTTTTTAATATCTCAAGACACTCATTGGCCGTATTATACAAGTGGCATAATTTTATCGAATCTGATGATTCCAGCTTCTCTAAATCAATCAATTTGTCGATGAATCTGTTTACTATCTTACTTTTGTCGTCATATCTTTGTGTAAGCAGCTTCCAAGCTGCTTTATAGTTGTTTTCACTAATTGGTAAGTAATGTATTACTTAACTTGCCTCGCCCTGTACATGACTTTTTAAATATTGCCTTTTTTTTGTACTTGAAAGCGAGTTGTCTTCATGAATAATCTTAACAAAAAGCTCTTTGAATGAAATCCATTGATCGAAGTCACCATAAAAAATAGGTATCTGAATCTGAGGTAGTTTTCCGGTTGATTTTGATTGACAAATCATAGCTGGTGCATATATTTTTTCATGAAGTTTTTCTACAATATTTTCGTACTGAATCTCTAAATTTTCAAATTTTATTGATTTTTACTGAAATATGCATGATCTTATTATGTTTTCTATTAATAACTCTGTGTGAGTGTGTTTAATTTCTTGATACAATCTTTGGATTTCTTGGAATATTATTTGTAGCTGCCAATTAGGTTTATCTTCTGCAACAGCAGATTCCGCTTGCCGTATTTTGTTCTTAATTTGTTTCATCTTAATTCTGGATTACAATTTTTCGACTTTCTTCTGGTCTGTCGAAAGACATTTTTAGTTTTATTTTTTTACTGATAGGAGAGGTCTATTATATCTGTATTAGATTTTAACACTTTATTTTCAAAAATGGAAATCACCAAAGTTCATAAAGACAACCTAAGGCTACTTAATTTTATAACTGGTATTTTGTTTCGTTTGTACACCCAGCTTTATAAACCGTGTTAAGTTTTGATTATGATTTTTGCTTGATTTTTCAGAATCTTTTAGTAATTGTATCTGAATAAGAGGATTTATCTTTACTAATAATTTCATCAAGGGGTACGGTAGACCTTACCTGAATAATAAAACATAAAAAATAATGATTTTGAGTCGACAACATATAGCCGCAAAATTCGGATTGTCGAGTATTTTGTTAAATTCTATGTTAAATTCTAATGTGTTGACAAATAAATCACAGTCGCCATCTTGGGTAGTTAATAAACGTTCCGTATTGTGATGTTTAATAGAGAATATTCCTTTATAAGTACGGTTGCCAAATTCTCGGATAAGTACTCATTGCAATTTGTTTTGTTATTTTATGTTATGATGTTGATCTAAAATAAAAATTATTTGTGTAGAAACTTTGGCAGTTTTTATCCACACTAACATTATAAATGCGAAAGTAAGTCTGTCTTTCTGTCTGTCTGTCTGTTACCTTTTCACGCCTAAACCACCCGTATGTATGTAGATAGTGTGTATTCATGAGAAGGACATATGCATACTATTTTTTGGAAATTCAACCCTTAAAATAGTTAAAAGGGGTGGCAAAGTTTGTATAAGATAAATATTTTTATAGTTCATATTTGCATGAAACTTTGAATTTATGCTTCTTAGTACAAAGGATGAACCACGTATCTCAGGGTTATTTGAAATTCGAACGAAGGGGGGTTAAAGGGGGTGGCTAAGTTTGTATGGGAAATTTAATTCTATTAAAATATTTTGCGTGACACTAAAATAATGTTCTGCAATACAAATTATGAGATACATATCTCAGCGTTTTTTTTGAAAATCAATCCCTATGAGGTTTAACGGGGGTGGCACAATTTGCGTAAGAAAAATATTTAACAGTAATTTTTACCATAAGTCCATAACAATAAACCACGTACATCAGTTTATCATTAACTAGCAGTTTATTATAGCAGTATATATCTACTGCACCGATTTTGATGAAACAAAGCCTATGTCACTCAGGGATAATATTGCATTCTAAAGGTGAAAGAATTTTTAAAATCGGTCCAGTAGTTTTTGAGCTTATTCATTACAACCAAACAAACAAACTAAGCTTTCCTCTTTAGAATATTAGTGTTGACGAAAAACACACAAAGAAATTATGATACACATAGTAGCAAAATTGATTCAAAATCCCTACTTACTTATTTAATATTTATTATAAATACGAAAGTAACTCTGTCTGTCTGTCTGTCTGTTACGCTTTCACGCATAAACCAGTGAATTGATTTTGATGATATTTGGTACAGAGATAGAATAGACCCTGAGAAACAACATAGGCTACTTTTTATTGCAAAAAAATAGGCGAGAATGGGTAAAAAGCGGGGATGAATGTTCAATATGGGAATTCGTCATTTTTAAAGCTATAACAGTGAAACTTTGTATTTAGACACTTTATATACACTAAAGAACATAGGCTACTTTTTATCGCAAAAAATGAGGGAGAATGGGTAAAAAGAGGGGATGACTGTTCATATGTAAATTCGTCATTTTTAAAGCTCTTACAGTGAAACTTTGTATTTAGACACTTTATGATAAACGAAAGAACTTAGGCTTCTTTTTATCACTAAAAATGAGGGGAATGGGTAAAAAGAGGTGATGAATGTTCGTATGAAAAATTGTCATTTTTGAAGATATAAATTTGTATTTAGACACTTTATTAGGAATGAAAGAACATAGGCTACTTTTTATAGTGAAAATTGGGGTAAAAACAGGTAACGAATGTTCGCATGGAAAATCGTCATTTTTGAAAACATAATTGTGAAACTTTGTATTTAGACTTGTACTTAATGAGAAACGAAAGAACATATGCTACTTTTTATAGCGATAATTTAATCAAAAGTATACTTATCAACCTTATTATAAAAGAATATAAACATGGAAACGTGCAAAACCACGTCACCGCGAAAAATGTGTTTAGTATAGATAAATTAAATTTCCAGCTTTTTCTCTTAATAAAATGAACCAAAACTCGCCTCTTATGACTAAGTTGGTATGTAAGCAGTTCGTCTATATTTTTTTGTAAGAGCTCGGAACCAAAGTCTATACTATCTATACTAATATTAAAAAGCTGAAGAGTTTGTTTGTTTGCTTGCTTGAACTTTCAGTGTTAGAAAGTCCATTTATTGAAGAAGGCTATAGGCTATACATCATCACGCTAAGATCAATAGGAACGGAGCACCAATGATAAATGTTTTAAAATCGAGAGAATTTTTCCTATTAAGAGCAATTAGATATCTTATTTTGAAATAACAGCATTTGTTATAGATATCGAATAAAGCAAAAAAAAGAGTTTCATATTTGATCATAATCTTATTTTGTTCCTATAAATAAGTATTTGGATTTTGCATAGAACTTGGCACCCATCAAGATTTTTATTCTTTTTGCGGCGGAGTTCACAGCCAATCATAATTTTTGTATTGAACTTGGCTCTTCTTTTTGACATTTATGTTTTTGGTGGGATATCATTACTTTTTGTAAAGAAAACTAGACAGGTGTTTAATTTAATTTTTTTTTCTTGCGTTTTTTTTGTATGGGTAATTTTTGAACTCCTATTTTTGAACTTTTTTTTATTTTTCGATTTTTTCCTACGTTTACACATGGTACTAGTAAAGAGTTCAGAAATTCTGTGGGAAAGTTGACACTTTCCTCACTGAATAACATCGTGTCCATCGATTTATTTAACAACTTTATTAAAGAAACAAATATAATTTAAGACTTTGTTGAAATTGGAATTTCAAACTTCGCGCCATTGCTACACATGCTGTAATTGCTCGCAGCACCTTTCGGAACGCTACTCAAATAATCGTTGTTCTGAATGGAGTTCAACTGCTCGACAACAGATGGCGCCACTACTTCATTTAATTTTCAAGTTGAGGAATTGGAAAAGCCCTTACATATTTAGAAATAAGCTCTTTAAGTTAAAACGGGAACTTTCTTGTTCGAGGGGGGATAACGGGCTATTGTACTATATAAGTCCCTTTATCGTATCGGGAATCCTTTTTAAGTTTTATCAGCACGCACATTTTATCAACTTAGTTTTTATTACATACTAGCTGCGCCCCGCGGTTTCACCCGCGTAAGTCCCAATCCCGCGGGAACTCCGGGATAAAAAGTAGCCTATATGTTATTCTGGGTCTTCAGCTACCTACATACCTAATTTCATCGTAATCGGCTTTGTAGTTTTTGCGTGAAAGAGTAACAAACATCCATACATCCATTCATACAAACTTTCGCATTTATAATATTAATAGGATAATGATTTCACATTTTTACGACATTTTGAAAAATCAACAATAAACAGGTGTATTGAACATAGCTGGTAGTTTACGGTAGATAGGGATAAATTAATTTACATTCTAAAAATTGTTTGTATTAATAAATAGTCATGTAATAAATACAAAGTACAGTGTGTTGTAGATAGTAACTAAATAATTAAAATTAGTAATTTGATTAAAACCTATTAAAATATTTGCACACCACAAGTTGGTAGAATGTGTTGAAACGCTTAAATAATTTTGTAACATTTTGTAACTCTCATATTCCGCAAATAAATATTTTTTCTTTTCTTTTCTTTTCTTCTTAGCTCCGGAGCGAAGCCGGTGGACTGTAAGATAGTTATACAACCTCCCACAGCACATTAATTATCTTTATTGAGGCCAAACTAATTTTTATTACACTAAATATAAACTAATATTTACAGAGCCAGGGAGGCACTCTCTTGTAGGAGAAAAGCTTTTCTTCTTGTTTTCTGCCTTTATTGAAGCTTTGGCGCTTTCTCGTAAATTTCTTTGAAAAAATTGCGGTCTTTTTGTACACTATACTAAAGCTACTGTACTAGTGGCGACGGCTGACATTACCCATTGCGAATATCTAGAACTTCTATTTTTTTATCAATAACTTTTCATCTGGATGTTTTCACCCGTATGTATCATATCTTTTTTTGGTCCTCTAATAATAGTTAGATAGGAATCTAACTGTGTCGAAATTTGGCGGAAAATTAAGATAAAACAAAAGTGTCACTC
>NJDD01001639.1:12304-45724 GCA_002245505.1 Calephelis nemesis
GTCTCATCGAGTGTTATACTATTTGCACCTCAGCTTTTATTATTTACCCTTGATAGTGGTAAATTAAAATTAAAATATTTACCTACCTTAAACATTCATTTAGATATGGTTTTCCGGCTTGCAAAAATTGTTTTTTTTAATTTTTTTTTTAATAAGCCATGATATTGTTTTAATAACTAGTCGTAAATTGAAGAGCGAACTGAAATGAGCAACACAAGGTGATAGAGTTTCGCAGCGACTTGTCCGAATTGGTACCACCGTCTTGCCTATTCTTGCCGCCATAACGTCAGTGCTTGCCGTCGATGTGTTCCTGTTCGGATGGTAAGGTAGCCGGTAAACTTACTTTTGCTCGAGGCCTAATATCTCAGCCTCAGGTTGGCAACGCACCATTACCATTTTTGGTGTCTCTAGGGGGCTGAATTTCTTACCATCAGGAAATCCGCCTGCTTGTTTGCCTTCCAATATAAAAAAATAAAGCTACGCATCTGAATATCAGCAGGGGAATAAAAACTGATGATCCACACGCCGCACTCCTCCGTTCCAGCGCTCTTTCCAGCAGTTCTTTAAAGTAAATGTCTACAAGTAGGTATCAACTATCTACAAGTATCAAAAAGTAATTTGAAAAAAAAACTGAAATTATTATCCTTTGAGGTATTATTACATACTTATGTATGTTTATGTAAAGTCTGGTGTCAATATTATCATACATGAAAATGAAAGACAGATTTTTCTTTCAAATAAGTGTTAACTTTCACATTTTTTATGGAGTAAAGTTAAATGAATCGTGTTTTGAAAACAGTAGTCACGTAGAACATACTAATGTTATTCTTACGTATTGTTGTCACCAAAATCTTTATGATTATTTTGTAAAAAAATGTCTTTTTTCCTATCTTATCATGCTTATGTGACGTAGGTAACGTAGCAATTTGATAATTATTTTCTACAAAGGATAGCAAATGGTTCCGAAATGGTCCGACATAAATTTCATCATTATCCTACCAGTCGTTTTTGAGTTTCACTTAATACTGCACAGATTTTTATTTTATTTTTAACTTATATTCACATTATCAATAATGATCAAGATAAGTGAAACATTTATGCACTTAGTTTTACAGATATCGTCACTCCAAGTCCCTTACGGGGCAGGCGAATACGAGTGCCAAATCTAACGATCAATGCAGACCTTTCTAGTTTCCTTCAAAACAGAACCACTCAAATCGGTTAGCTATTGGCCAAGTCATAGCCTAACAAAAACACAAGAAATTAAAGTAAAAAAGGCCTTCGTAGGGTGGCGGTCTCATTAGCCCTGCGGTAGAATTTAACGTAATGATGACTATACTGAGAATTGCAAAAGAATCGATTGCATTGCGGTAGAAAAGAAAACACAGCAGAGATGAGACATCACACACAACACAGTCGATCATTTTTTAAAATACTCGGAAGGTAAACGTACTGTTTATAATACCCATTATGAAGGTACGCGTACACTTAACCGGCGAAACCGTACAGGGTGCGACCCTGTCGTTTCAGCGCGTATACAACGTCCATGGCGGTGACGGTCTTTCTCTTGGCGTGCTCGGTGTATGTGACGGCGTCGCGGATAACATTCTCGAGGAACACTTTCAATACGCCACGAGTTTATTCGTATATAGATATAAATAATTTGTATATATAAATTCTACAAAAAAAAAGCACTGAGGTGAGTGGTGAGTTTTCATCTTGCCCTTTCCTTAATGGCGTTGGGGCAGCTACAGAAGTGGGCTGTTGCCACAAAGACTCCAAGTTAGCGCACTGCTTCAGTTGGAGGTTGGAGGATGAGCGGATCACCACCAGATGCTGCTTTGTTAGGAGCCTCAATATCCCCGGATCCAAAGCACCAGGGGCTTTGTTTGTGTACTAACATGTTCTCATGGTCTCGGCACTTAGCGACGAAGAGGACATTATGGGACTTTTGTCGGTAGGAGTCCAACATAGGCCACCACATCCCCCGAAAGTGGGATCCATGAGGATTTCCTCATGTTCAAAGAAGAAAGCTAGACCTTAATGCATTTCCACGACGTATTTTTATAAAAAAAGGAATTAGAAATATATAGGGTCATTTTTTTTAAGTTACCGAGTTAAATTTGATTTATGGGATGTAAAACCAGAGTCAGAGTCGAAGTCGGCAATAGTGTCAGAAATGGTTGCAAAAAAGAAATTTATGCAGTTTATTTTATGGCAAATTAAAAAAAATAGTATACAGTTTAACAGTTATAAGTAAATAGTATTTTAGTTTATAGCACATTCAGGTTTTCGACTACCCTGGTTCCAGGTTTACCTCTGCCTGCCTATACACCAGTTTATACTAACTATTACTTACCTAAAATATTTTAGATATTTTTTGACGTGACAACATCTTAAATTAGGTTGTGGCTCAGAGTCACTCTTGAAAAAGTGTAACGCCCGCTCACGTCTGTTACGATGAGTAACCGAACGAGAGAGAGGCGAATGCCTTGCGTCTCTCTCCCACATATTCTACCGAGAAAAAGACGTTGTCACGTAAAATCTTCGCCCGTAAAACCGACTTTACAGGCAACCATTTTTTTATATCTAAAAATAGAATGGATATTAAATGATTTCAAAAAATGAAAAGCACGAGAAAGAAGTAAAATATTTATTTTTCTTTAAAAATAATGACCAGATAAATCATAAAAAAATTGAAGTGTTCACTTAAAAAAATATTATGGATACCTAAGGAGTTTTTTTTTGTTTTTTGCTACCGCAAATATATTGTAACGTTTTCAATTCGATTCATAACATATTTTCTTCTTATAAATTTTAATTAGTAATTAGCAGTTAAAATTACCATGAAGTTGTAAAAACAGATTTTGATGAAATATATATATGAAAATACATCTATTTACAAAGCTAACTTGAGAACATGATCAAGATTATTATCTGATCTTATAAGCTGTCTTAAAAATAAAAAAATGTGTGTGTACTTATGTACATGCGTTAGAAGTTATACTTCTTCGGCGTAATAAGATAAAAATCTTTTCAAGAATTTTATCTTTTGCCTTATTTTACATTTGTAGACAAAATGACACTAACCATAGAAATAAAGAAATATTGTGAATACAGTTGTCAGTTCTCAAGCAAACATACGTAGATGTCCTTACTTTTACTTTGTTGGTACCTTTTTTTAAAAAAATAAAATGTTATCTATAGCTAACTTCATCATGTCGGTTTTTCGTGACGGTGTGCGCGCGCATCGTAAAAATTTACCCTCATCATTTTTTCCTAACGCGCCAAAAGGAGTATAACTTCAAAATAAATCGAACACAGTAGATTGCCAAATATTCTTGTAAACATGTTAGCTTTGTCTTTATGAAATTATGATTATATGATAATGATAAATTTATAAATAACTGAATAGTCTATAGGGTAGAAAATATGAACAGTTTTCTTACGTTATCTTATCATGTATTGATCGTAATACATACATAGGCAGGTGAATGTATTATATGATAATTATATTTTAAACCTTTTTTATTTAGTAATCGGTGGTTTACTTTGAGTAGCCGCCAAACCATTTACTTATAGCACAAATTGATATTATGTACTGCAAAATGAGCTGACCCTATTGCTCTTCTTTATTTTTCTTATACAAAATTTTCGAAATGGCGCATACGATCTTATTTTTTTCCAATCAGGGATTTCTGCAGTCTGGTGCAGGTACAGAAAACTGAATATCTAATTACAGAAGAGTTTTTATAATATAAACATACTCATAAATGCGACGATAACGCACGTCATCTTAGCTTTCAACTTCGATCGATACATATATTGAATCCTTTTCAGTCAGGTTACTTTTAAGTCCAAAATTAAAATAAAATGACTGAAAAGAAATTTAAAAAATATCTACACATTCACACAATAAGTTAATTATTCTAAAGTTTACTATAACTTATAAAAAGTAATCTATTGTTTATAAGCAGAATATGCTAATCCATTTGCCTCATTTCTAGATCGTGACCATCCACCTTCCCATCCGTGTTCCACTGGATGTGCATGTTCCTCGTAGGGTACATATGAATGTTCTTGATGTAAATGTTTTTTAGCGATAAGTGCCTTAACAATCGCAAAAACTTTAGCCAGAAATGCAATCTTAGCCAGCAGAGCTATCTTGAACACTGAGGCAGCTATCACTAACAACGCAGCTACTACTAATACAATAGCTTTAATTTTTCCTATAATTGCTAAAGGAATCAATATTTTCAATTTTTGTTTGAGCGCCTTCAACTTTTTTCCTCGACCTTCAACACCTGAAAAAAACAATCATTGTTCTTCATTATGTAATAAAATGTGTAATTCTTGTCATATTTTACCAAATTTCGTCAAAATTAGGCAAATTTAAAGTTCAATTTACGTAATTATTAGTTCTTGTAATTATTTAGTATGTAGGTGATCATCATTATACATTAAGTCGAAAAAGTTTCGGAAATCGATTATTTGTTTTTTTTGGTAGTTTGCTAGATTGGCATAAGTGTTTTCTAAGTTGATGCGGAATTTGTGGAATGATGTTATATAATATTTAGTGTGTATTGCAAATTTTTCCCCGTGTTGGTCCGGGCTACTTTGCAGAATAGACCATCTGCCTTTCTTGCCAGGTAGCTCGTAAAAGGCGAGCATAGGCTTATCATCACTAACACCGTGACATTTGACTAGTTGGAAGAGTTCTGGTTCGGAGGGTAAGGTAGCCGGTAAACTTACTTTTGCTCGAGGCCTAACATCCTGACCTCAGGTTGCCAACGCACCATTACCATCTTTGGTGTCTCTAGGTGGCGTGAATTTCTTACCATCAGGAAATCCATCTGCTTGTTTGCCTTCCTATAACATAAAAAAATATTCGTAATGAGTAAAAACATTAAAATAGGCTTTGTCTTAAATTTTGCATTGCTAATGGAATTTCGTGTTCGCAGTCAATGAAAATGTTACAGAAGGCTTATGACGAATCGACTTTATCAAAAACTCATGATGGTGGCACAAAGCGTTTCAAAGCGGTCGAATCGCGATGAAAAATTTGCCTCGCTCTGGTGGGCCATAAACGTCTGGAGCAGAAGATCGCAAAAGTGAAGGAAACAGTGATGGGAAATCCTCATTCAACTTTAAGAGCCATTGAACTTTGTGTAACTCACAAGTCGATCAATATCATTTTAGGTAGTTGTTTGTATATGAAACTTGTTGCCACTCGGCTAGTCCCAATAGAGTTGAATTTTCTTCAAAAACTCAATCGCATGAGAGTCACAGTAGCCATGTTAAAACGAGTACCTACCGTTCATAAAAAGTAAAGAGTTTGACATGCAAACTAGTCAACAAGCTTCGTAGTGGCGCCTTCCAACTCAACCAATATCGAAAACATCATGCCAAACTCGTTAAAAAATAATCTTATGTTGAGTGTTTTCTTTAAATATTGCGGTGTTAAAGCTCTTTTCATTTTTCATGTTCCGTTCGACCTTCGGGTCAAAATATTTATTGAGCGTAAATTTGACGAAAAAGGCCAGATTTGTGGAAAGAAAACGCCATCATTGTGAATGAGTTTTTGACTAAACACTCAACAAATGCCATCGAGTAACATATAACCCATAAGAGTGTTCAGTAGATATAGCTCCAGCTGACTTTTCTTCTTTTTCTTCTTCGTAAACTAAAACTTACACTTCGTAGCAGCCGTTTTCAATTGGTAGGGGTCATTTAAGAGATATTGCGGTGAGAACTAAACTCAATTCAGACAACTATTAATCCAATTATCAAAACTAAATTAAAAAATTATCGTTGGCGTAAGTTTATTATTTCCGTAAGAGCATACTTTGAAAGTGATCAAATATTTTTTTAAAAATAACATACAGTTTGTGTAGTACGTATTTACGTACGATATTTTGCCGGTAGTTACTTTTTGACGTAGTAGTAATTCCTCATGTATTGTAAGTATTATAAATTCATCACTGCACACAAACTTGAAATAGATGGCATCGCTACTGTAATACTTCTGGTTATGTGGATTCCTAAAGGCGGTGGTGATCCTTTACCATCAGGTGACCCACTGGTACGTTAATTCGTCTTCCTGTCTTTTTATAGAAGACGAATGTCTTCTATAAAAAAACAGGTATTCCTATTTGTGTAGAAGCATTTTATTAATTTGTCTATTACTTTGTCAAGAAATAAGTATTTTTTAAATTGTTCTCAGCTTCGAAGGTGGTTTTTCATATAGTGTTATATATTTCAGTCTCTCATTTAACAACCCACTTTGAAACAAATTTATATTACAGTAATAACAAATCGGTTTGTATATTGAGTACATGCATAACTGATTGATTATCTGGAAAATTGCATTTTGTAATTATTTATGTGATAATAAAATAATATTAAAATTACAGAAAATTTGATATTAAAATTACAGAATGATTTTCAGAAAATAATATTGGCAATAATGAATTCATGTTTCTAATAGTCACCTCGGTGGTCTAGCAGTACAAATGTTGAACTTAATTTTATGAGGTTTGAAACAAAAAGGTGTTAATCGGGATTTTTTGGGCATTGTTGGACTTAGTGTTTTCGGATAATCACGGGTGCCTTTGCTCACCTCTTCGGGGATATGGGTGTGAAGATACTTTTTTGAATAGTTCTTTTAAACTTTAAAAAGGAATTGGGCTTCCTGAAATTATTTCAAAATTACTATTTGTGTTACAAAGAAGTTCCGCGTATAAAAAAATGATCGCTTTCCAGCTGCCGGACTGCTGCTAGTACGCGGTTCACAAAAGCGTGGGATATATTTATGAAAAATCCGCTTTTCTGAAATTCTTTCTCGAAAACCAGCCAGAGCCAGCAACGGCTCCCGTAGTAATTAATACATAGAAATACTTAAATAGATACCAGAATAAATTTAATAAACATCCAGACCCGGAAACGCAGACATCTAAATGTTCATCACACAAATGCCTGCTCCGTCTGGAATCGAACCCGAGCCTCGCGGTTAGTCGGTGTAATTGGTACTTAAGTATTTGCTAAGACCTTTAGTCAAGCTGTGAGGGTAGGCCGGCGTTATGTACTTTATTGTTAACATAAAAACATAAGGATATGAAAAGAAAAAAATACCTTCAGGTACATTGAATCCATTCCCTTCATCAGCATCATCACCACCATAACTTAACTCCAAATCACTTTTCTGATATAACTCTGAAGCACTTCTCCATAACTTTTCAGTAACCTGTTTATTTCTCTCTTCTGGATCTGTCGATAGTGTGTCAAAGCTCCTTGTTTTTTTTGCACCATGGTTATATAGCGTAACTCCTTCATATATTTTTAACTTCTTTACTGATCTAAGCCTGTCGGTGGCTCTGAGCATGTGTTCCTAAAACAAGCAACGTTAACTTATAGCTCGTACAACTGTGATATGTTCGTTGCACTTAATGATAGCGCAGGCTGGAGGTTTGGTCGATGCGCATGGCATTGCAAAGCGCATTCAGGAGGGCCGGAATTTTATGTACAAGTACTCAATACCAAAGAGTAGAGAATTCAAACTAAACTTTAAAATCATCAGGTAAGAAAAGTGAAACTTTGGTTGTTGTCGTACGAAACGTTATTGTTAAATGTCATTAGTCCCTCTTTTCACGTGAATAATATATTTTTGACTCTTCTCTTTGAGGATTGTAGGCTGCATTGGTGAATGCACCGCGTTGCGCCCCGTCTAAAGTGCATTGTTTCAAAATTATATTGTTGCGCCGCTATGCACCATGTCCCAGCCCTTTCATATGTCCTTTACTCTGCCAAAATCAGTAATAATTTGATTTCTCGATTGTATATATGTCTTTAATTATTGCAGTTTTTTTGGGTAAAGGTAGTCCATTGTCCACTAACCATCCCTTGTGGGAGTTAGAGGCCCAGAGGTGGACTGTTAGGGACCCAGAAAAAATTGGAGCAGTTGAAGTGATAAATGATTTGTTTAATTTCATAATTCACTGATATCAGGATCATACTATAACTCAATATCCATTTATAAGTTAATATTTATTATGTCTAATGCGTTTACAAAGTTATTGAAATCTTAAATCATTTATTAATAGGTATGAACACTGATAAATATAAAACAACTGCCTATTTTGTAACACTAGTCTATCTATCTGTCTATCTTGTTTTTGGGGCTTATCTCTGGAATGCATTAACTAATTTATTGAAAGTTTCAATAAACGATGGTTATACGGCAGCGGATTCTTTTCGTATTCTTACATTCCACATATATACCGCAAAATAGATAATTGCCTATTCACCTGAGTAGCGGGATTGAAAAATAGCAAATAAAGTAGTTATAATAAACAAGTTCAAATAATAACATGGAATGATTAAGGATATTAATAACACTAACATCGACTTTATCTCACAATATTTATACCAGAAGTAAAATTATCGCTTACATATTTTACTCTCGTATAACTTCGTATTACGGCTGGCTTGTTAAAAAAATGACTGTAGGAATTTGGGTCTTCAACTATCTCTATGTCAAAATTCATCCAATTCGTTTTGGTAAAATTTCAAGATAATTTTAACCGAACAAACAATGTTAAAATTAAAAGTCATTTGAGTTGCGTATTTGTGTGGGTATTTCATTTAATAAAAACTGTTTTAGAATTTAAAAGCATATTTTAAAATTACCATAAATGTATATTCCAAATGACTTCTAATTTGCAATAACAGATAACAGAATGAGCAGAATGCTGCATTTAATAAGCGAAATCTTACCCTATATTAAATTAAAAATTATCATTTTTTTTTTGGATTTTTAAATTCTTTATCTTTAATTTCAATGGAAATAAGTTTTTTTTTAAATTAATGATCTTAGCACAATAATTTCGCCAGTATCTTTCTTATTCTATATTTCTATCTATCTATTTGTTTTAAGGACAATAAACGAGCGCAATATGCTTACAAACAACCATACGTCACAATTCAGAATGGAAAGTTCACAGGCGTTACAATATCAGGCAGCCATTTTACCCGTACTATAAGTCTTTTTGAAGTGAAAACTCCATTATCGGCGTTGCGCACTTTTCGGAATGGGTAAAAACTTCTAAACTCGCGTCAGATCGTCAGAACGTAGGAAGGCGCACTGCGCATGCGCGAATAAGACGGCGCGAGATCTAAAATAAAAGGTAGATTCATTACTGTTTTTGTATTGCTTAGATATTTGCGAAGAGTATAAGATTCGCAATGGATAATACGCCGCAATGTTTCTACCATTACATTCTCACAGATAGCAGATATACGTATAATATTAACAGACATTGCTCTATTTATTCCATCCTGAAAATAATGTTTATGTGTAGACGAGCAATGTTCGTTGTACAGATAATATGACGACGCTCTTAGCCGCCATGTGGTCTTACTTTAGCAAATTTTTGTCAAGCCAAACGCAGGTTATTGTTATGAAAATAATATTTGTGCATAAATGACAGTACTTTCATACTGATCATTAAAGCAATTCGTGCAAAATTATTCCCTAACCATTCAAAAATATCAAAAATGAACAACGTTTATATTCAAGTTTTCACTTCTGCCGGCACTCCCGGAGTGCAACCCGTCTTTTTTCACATCAGAATCGGTGGCGTAACTGTTATCTCTAGTACAACTTTTTAGTCTAAGCATAAACAATCGGTAAAATGTAAATATAGGAATCAAACAGTAAATTTAACATTTTGACAAGCTTATACTTGGAATACAATTTACCTGAGTTTGGTGAAATTGATTCTAAGAAAATACATGGTATCATATAAAAACCCGAGATACTTGATAAGATGTTTTATAAGTTTAGTGTTTTTATTACCTACCTCGTTTATTTTTTTAATCACTCACTTTTGTTATTTGAACTCTTAGAAAATTATTTTCTGCGTTTTAGTTCAACTAGACACAAAATCATCGTTTTTAGGTTTTTTGGGTTACAATATTTTATTTTTGATGTTTTAGTCTTTATCGATGACAACTATATAGTAATAAAGAATCAGTTTATACTGAACCTGTAGTGGCGTATATAATTTGGAGTAAACAAATTATTGTAAAACCTATGCAATTTAAAATAAAAAAAACCTATTATTTACTTAATAAGTGAGTTAAGTAAATAAGTTGCAAGTAGAAAATTAACCCCGACGTTACCAAATTATGTGCGACGAGGGTATTAGTCAACGCTATAAATACACAGAAATATAAAATATTGTAAATTTCCGTACCCGGAAATACAGACATCGTCTCATATGTCTGCCTCGGTCAGGAAATAATTTGACAATTTGTGGAAGATATCGGCTATTTGGCCAGATTTTGCACCTTAATGTTTGCTCTGTCAGATTAAGTCCAAAAAGTAGCAGATTCTGGCATATCTCAATAAAATTCCCCATGTTGATCCATTACCCCTATTGGTCCCCCAATTGGTATGCTGAAAAGAATAGACCATCTGTCTCTCTGCAAGCATAGTTTAAAAAAGTATAGAATATTACCAACAAGACTTCCGATTAAAAAAAGCTATATGATGTCGTATAAAGCCAAGCTTCTCACTCGAAACGCTCGAACGCTAGAAGCTGGTAAAGGAGGACTTGGTAAAGCCAAATTCGGTACAATCTTCAAATACATAAATTACGTGTTACGTTGTTTGTCCGCGATGGACTTGTAAATTACTAAACCGATTTTAATCAAATTTTGCACACCGTGTGCAGTTTGATCCAACTTAAAGTAAAGTAGTTGTCCAACTTGAAAGATAGAAGAAAGAAAGAAAGAAATTTATTTATTTGCGGAATATGTGTGTTTAAAAGTTGTTACAGAATAGGTACTTATTCGTACCAACATATTCTATCACCTTTGTGGTGTGCAAATATCTAACTTAATTAAATGTATTGTAGTTTTTATTTTCTTTATATATATATTTTTACACATAAATTCGTAACTAGGTTAGCACTTATTAATTTAAGCAAAAATTATAACGATCGAGTTTTACCCTATCTACCATACACTACCACCGTTTCCAAACCTAGCCAGTCAGGAGAAGAAACGGCGAAACAAACTCCCTGGCAACGAAGACATTTCATATTTATATTTGTTAATATTTGTATATTATCAATGAATCCTTTCTGCAAGTAAGTCATTTACACTGTAATAAGTTGTACCTAAAAGCCAGTCGAAAAGCTTTTTTCGAAATCTTTTTTGAGGCAATGATTTGTAACTGTCAGGTATTTGATTATATACACGAATGGACATGCAATATACATAGAATAGCTTACAGCTAAGTTTGTGATAAAAAAAATCCATCCGAACAAAACCAAAACAGGCAGCTTGTAGTTTAATAAAAGTAATGATCGATAAATATGTGTTTAACCTTAGGCACCCGTGGCGGTAGTCAAGTAGCCATGCTATACCTATATTAATTTTTATTTAAAATTTAGTTTTAAAGTTATGGATGTAGGGCCAGTGTAGTTCAAGCGTTTGGTCTTACATGACATCCCATAACTCGTACGCAAAGCTAACCATATGGACTCGTTTTGGCAATATTTTGCATGTTTTTTTTCACATTTTTTTGTAACTTATTTACGAAAACACTACTACGACATATAAATTAAATAAGGGAAAGAAATCTCTCGCGTTCCGTGCTAGACTGTATGGTGACTGAAAAATTCACACGTCTGTCTTACAACCCCGGTCGTAAGATCGCAACGTGCTAGTCATAGACTTAAAAATATATGGACTCTGACAGCAACTTAAACATTGCATTGGCGGCGCGTGTAAATGTTTTGAGCGAATCAGGGGTTGTCAGATGAAGAAATTTCTCCATTATTTAACATGCGTAACACCCAAGGTATAAGGTTCTATTCATAGAAGTTACAACGAACTAGTGTTTTAACTAAAATACTCCTGAATAACACAATAGTAAGCTAATTTATTTCTAGTACATATTTAAGTATTTGCTATTTACTTTGGGGTTAGATTCAATTTGCGTAAGTAGTTAGTCGCTGAAGTTAGGCGTGTATGATAAACCCTCGACTAGCGAGGTTATCAGATACAAATATGAAAATTATGTGCTTTTTTATTCTGATCAATGTTTTTCATGGTGCTGCTTTTTTTTTACAAAATGTTATTTTACTTGATAATCAAGTAAAAATCAATTTTAATAAGTTCATACTATAACAAAATGAATCATTAAGAAAAAAAAAGCATTTTGTCGTATGAAATCGCGAGATGGTAGGTTCCAATAGTATTTATATACTTTAATTACAAATATTAGGAACACTTAACTTGTTATAAAATATCTCAGCATCTCGCACTTTTAAACAAAAATGTTACTTGAACTTAGTACAAATTATTTTCGACTTTTTAGTTTAACTAGATGTAAAAGCGTCTTCTTTAGTTTTTCAAACTATTATTTATTTTAATGTGAGTTTTATTTATAGCTAGACTACTTTCACTAGAATATTATATAAGGGGCAAATTTGTTAATAATAAAATAGATTAATGTGCCTATTTTTACAACCGCCTACTACTAGCCGAAGACACTTAAGTCCTAAAAAAAACAATTTTTTTTTAATTTTCATTGCCAAATCTGAGGCAAGTAGATCCAATGTACGACTTAATGGGGACAAGTTGGACCTTGTAGATTCTACTACGTTTTTAGGAATAACAATTGATAAAAAAATGCAATAGGGTCCGCACATTGATAAACTTGTGATTAGGTTAAGCTCAACAGCGTATGCTGTTAAAAGAGGGACAATTAACTGATGTTGAACCCGCTAGGATGTTTTATTTTAGTTATTTTCACAGCATGTCATGTCGTATGGAATTCTTTTCTTGGGGAGTTCTGCTGTAGTAAATACTAAATTTATTTTTTAAAAGAGAGCCACTAGGGCAATTTGTAACCTAGGCCCAAGAGTTTCCCTTAGAGAAAAAATCATAAAAATCAAAATTCTAACGGTAGCATCCCAGTATATCTTTGAAAATTTAATGTATGTTCACCGAAATTTAAGTTCATCAAAAAAAATTGATGTACACTGTGTCAAATACAAGGAATAAAAATAATCTTGATGTGAATGTGTCTCGTCTCCACAGAGTAAGCCATTCTTTCATGGGCCAATATATACAGTTCTAAAATAAACTTCCCGATTAGATGAAATAATTTCTAATTAATAAATTTAAGAAATGTGTTAAATGTAAATTGAATGAAAAGGGTTATTATAACGTTGCTGATAAGACCGTTCGGTATTAGTTGCTGATCATGCCAATCTCTTAAAAAAATATTTATTATTATTATATAGACGCGTCACAAGTGCCTCTTGTACTTCTATCTATACGCTAACGTGAAATAAAGATAATTTATTATTATTAAAGGCAATACAATTAAATACTTTCAACGAATGACGTTTTCATTTCAAAGTGCTAGTGAATTATTTCAAAGTTATATCAAAAATCTTTAAGTATTATTGTGAATTAACCTAAAGAGACATTTAAATGCTATTGCTGATTTTTATAGAAAATTTAAAGAGGAACAAATATTTTATTATTTTTACATTCACGGAAAACTTACTGCAAAACAAAGTTCATGAAATATCATCAATTACAAAAATTAGGCCAATTACAAGTTTTCACATATTACATAAATCTATACTTAAATGTACCTTTAAATAGACAGCATATGGATATAGCATATCGTGTATGAATGAAAAAAAAAGCAGACAATTTTGCTTAATTCTTAGTTAGCTAATTATCGATATAAAAACGTCACTAAAAATCTTTCTCAACTTATTCACACTATGATCAAACAAATCCAAGTCAACTTTTTGACACTCAGTTTTATGAATATGTCATGCTCTTGTAATGAAAGAGTTTTGCCTATATCTAGTCCTACTAGCCGAGAACTGCAGTAAATTACCTTTCTGACTGAGCAACTCTGGTGCATCTATCACGCTTTTGATTTAATTTTTGACATAAAAGTGATATCAGCCACCTTTCTGCGCTCGGCAAGTTGAAGTATATGAAATGTTTTACATCTATCTTCATACGTGCGCTACTGGCAATGCGAACTGTATTGAATGTACCTTAAAAGCTTATTCTGTATACGTTCTAAGCTATCTACATAAATAAACCGGTTTCCAAATTTAGGAAGCATACTCGAGATGGTTGCGAACAAAAGCGCAATACAAAATTTTGATACATTTGACGTTTTTGAAATCAGAACAAATTCTAGATATGAAACCAAGGACTTTAGATGCTTTATTTGCTATGCTATCAATATGAAAATCGAATAGGAGCTTAGAATCAAAATAGACAATAAGATCTCTCACCACTTTAATTCTAGCAAGATTTGAATCAGCCAGTTTATATTTAAAATTAAATGTATTAGGTTTTCGAGTAAAAGGACAGACCCTTCAATTGTATACATTTAGGTCAAGCTTGTTTAAAACGCAGTTATTTTGAAACCGATCTAAGTCATCCTGGAGGAGCCTGGTATCATAACTACAAAACACCTGCTTCATAATTTTAATATGATCAGCGTACAATAAAGTTTGAAAGTGATGAAAACAGGATATCACGTCATTTATAAATATATTGAATAAAAGAGGATCTAATAAAGAGCCTTTTTGTACTCCCAACGGTAGTTTTCACTCCCTCAACATATAATCATTGAGCACAACCATTTGAAACCTAGTTTCAGTGTAAGATGAAAACCACCTAAATTCAAAAGTTTGCGCATTCGCACCACATAAACTATACGATCAAAACATTTGCTGTATTTGGTGTTAATTACATATACTTGTGATTTTGAAGACATACATTTAGAGAGGAAATCGCTACAGACCACAAGGGTAGAGGTTGTGGAACGGCCTTTCAGAAAATCATGCTGGTGTTCAGATAAAATATTCTTAAGTGAAAATAATACTTGCTTGTGTATTATTTTCTCCAATGTTTTAGCAAACACGCAGATCTTAGAAATAGGTTTGTAGTTTTCTACACGACCTGTAGGACCTTTTTTATGAACTGGTGATACGTAGCCGACATTCAGACGGCTGGCATTATTCCTATTAAAAGGGACTTCTTGAATAATGTCGATAGCGGTGTGGCAAGTGATTTCGCACAGTTAGTAAGACTGGTGCAATGTTATCAGGACCGGCACTCTTATTTAAATCAAAGGGTTTCAAGATTTGCTTCCTCTTCCCTAATTTCAAGAGTTGAAATACTTCCACTTCTCTATTGAAGAAATATCAACCATATTAAGGTTACCAACCATGGGATCTTCAGAAAAATAAGACGAATAACCGTCCTCCTTTTGGGGGCGGAAATTTGTATAAAATAGTTCAGAAGAACAAGTTACAAGTTTCCTCACCACTGTCGCGCGACATTTCACTTAGCCACATAGGAGATGGATATGAATTTGTTTCATTATTAGTTTTAATGTAACGCCAAGAGGCCCGTGGATCTGTGGAAATGGACGATTGAACATTTGAGATATATTTGTCCAACATATATTTTCCCATTTCTTTAGCCCTTTTCCTTAACATAGAAAAATAGTGATACTCAGATAGGTTTCCATATTTTTTAAATTTACAGAGATATTTAGATTTTACTTTCAGAATTTTAATCAAGGGAGTATGTAGTCTGAGGTTTCACAGTTTTACGTCCTTTGTGATCAGAAATGAGTCTATTAATCCATCGTAAAATTAAAGTGATTTATAGGTACTTTAAAAAGAGAATTTTAAATTTCTCAGAAAAGTGCTTAGTTTTTGGGTTATTTTACCTTGAAACTTAAAAGTTTTGTAGTAAAGTATTTGACAAGTAAGAATCAATCTTCAATAGACTATTACCTACGTAGTTTGTATTGGGTTCATTGTCACACATTTATTTTATTGGTTTGTATTCTGACTTATTAATGATGAAGTACCTACTTGTGGTTTGTGTAATTCGTCAAAAGAAATCTGAAAATGTAGTATTTTTGTTGAAAAATTTAAAATTTTCTCTAGTAGACGAATTGAAAAGCAGCTAAAAATCAGATTTTTTTAAACTAGAAAATCTCTATATAGCCGTACTTTAGTATATTATAATAAAACCCCTGGGAAAGGGTGTCACCCAACCCAATAAATATTGCAAAATTTTGCATCGACTTTTATATACGATAGTACCAGTTGTACCTACTGCAAAGTATATAATATTATATGTATATATTACAAAGATATCCGATTTCAGCTTTTTTCCATACTGTTCTTGTACCTAGTACCGAAAATCAAATAACAACTTTAACTTTATCAAGCTAGAAAGAATGGATATCTTGAGCTTATATGGATTTAATGAACAACCATATTAGGATCGCTTGACCTAGAGTAGACAATGTTCCAAACTTTCGACTCTTAAAACCGTTAATGGATATCCGTACATATATATGTATTTATTTTTGGATTCACAATATTACTGCTAAGTTAAACAAACAACTTGATAAACACGATTGACCAGATCTCCACCAACGTGTTTAATTTGAAATCGATTTGAATCAGGTTATACAAATATAGAGAGCACGTCTTAAGCCAATTACAAATATGGACTTAAGAAACCAATGATCTCAATATTTATCATTATGGCGTTAGAGTTGGTCCAAGACTCCTTTATAGAGCACAGGTCAGCCGCTCACCGGAAGGGAATAGTGTTACTTCGCCACCAACACCGCATTAATGTGTACATTCAAGTTTGAAACATCTTAATACATAATAAAAGTGTGATCCTCTTGTTGATTAACATAGACTGCAAGGATTAAGTTGACATTATAGTCGGCTTTGATGTGTGACAAAGTAACGTTACCTAAAACCTATGTTTATAACAACACAGTAGAAGATTGAATTCTGCACATTAAAGATATTAAAAAAAACGGGTGCTTACTAACTAACTAAAAATAACAAGCAAAACAGAAGTTTTCATCATTTACAAAATTTTGTATCCTCACCGCGATTCAAGCCGAATTTACTGATTATTTTAAAGAAATTATTATTATTATTATATTAATATAATAATAGAAATTATTATTATTATTATATTAATATTATTATTATATTAGCCTATTTTAAAGAAATTTTACAGGAAAGTTCTCTATGATACGAAAAATTTGCTCTACAAGGCACAAGTTTGGCTGCACATGGAGTACTATTCTCGCCAATGGGCTGCACCACCCCAGTATGACGCCCTCCAATACAATAGAATCCTGTGTAGAGCGGTGCGGCTTGTTGACAGTCTTACATAATATGTTCTAAAGATTTAGAACTTCTGAGTCTATGTTTTTTTCCTACCATCTTTCTGATGGAGATTATTTTAAAATACTTTTAATTAATATGAACCTCCTTCGATATCTGGATATCGCACTACAAGCCGCTGTGAAGCTGATGCATCATCTTGATGCTGGGACGTCTACGAATTTTAGCTTTTCAAGTTCTTCATACAAATAATCAAAATTTGGAACAATTTTACCCGAACTATTTTCACAAGTAGCTACATCACGGGGATTTTTAAAAGGAGGATTATTAAACTTTCAAAAAGCCGGCATCTTAACCCTATAACCCTTTGTGTTTTAGATGTCAATGGAAAGTGGTGACTATTTTGGATCAGGTAGACCACTCAGTACTAGAGCTAAGTATTAAAATTGTGTTTAGGAATACCTCGTGTGACATATCCGATTTTAGTTTGCAAGAAATAGCGAAAATTCAAGAGTCTTAAACGGATGGACTAATTTTGCAATTTTTTCTTTTTGTGTCATTTATTGGTATGAATAAAAATCAAAAGTTGTAGTTAGGACAGAACAACGTCTGTAAGCTCAGCTAGTATACAAATAAATAATAGATAAATAACTAAAAAACACTCTTTGATATCCAGGGGCACAAAAAGTACCTATATATTATACCCGTGCGAAGCAGGGGTGGGCCACTAGTATATGATAAATTGTTTTGTTTTATTGTTATTTGTTTTGTATATATTCTATTATCTATTATGTGTTCATATTATATTTTATTTTCATTATAACTATGGCGGTAGCAAAAGGCAAGGCAGTAGATCCTTGCCAGGTTATGTAGCGGTGCACTAGCCTACCACCGGTCGCAGTGGTCTTGTCATTAATAACCTCTGGCCCGCCTCTCACAAGCTGCCAGGCAGTGAGACTGATGTTCCATGAGATTCTACATGTTCCGAATTGAACCTCAACCATAACGCGGAAAAAATTCAAAAACTAATAGAGTTACAGTGATTAGTGGCAAAATTAAGAACAAATTATAGCTACCATACTACATGCCTCGCAAATAGATAGATTATCTAAATGACTGTTATGTTTGGAGAGTGTAAGTAAGTAGGTGTTTGTTTATCTTAAAGCATGATTCATTCGCGCGGGAACCGTTGGTGGAAGAGCTAAAGTGGTCATCGTGGCTTTTATATCGTCGGTAAACATAATGTTAAATCTTATTCTTCCTTAGATTTTGACTGACATCTTTCGGTTTGCCCTAAGCTTTACAGTTTTGCCTTCAACTCGGCTTTTTGCGTGACGATTTTTATTGATTAGCATCGATGTCCATTTGCAAATTTTGCTATAGGTAGTTTTGTTAAAACTTTCATTTTTAGAAAAAATAACAGTGAAAGTCCTATACTTGCTAGAAATAGTCACTATAATTATACACAATATAGTGACTATTTATTAACTTTATTTATTTGTTTATTATTTATTTACAGAAACTTTCTTGACATTGACAAAAACATTGGTCAGCGCATCCATGAGTATTTGCAACACAAGAAACGAGGCGCCTATCGATGCCGGCCCGTCAACAGTTTATTAACCTTTCTTTAAAAACCCGTTGTACTTTACCCAGTAAACAAACTGAGTGAGACTAGCTTTCGTGATAATATTAACACAATACTAGTATATTATATAGTTAGCGTACTAGCTTAACTCCACCGAACAACCGCAAGGTTCGGGTTCCACTCACGACGGTGGTGAGTATTCGTGTTATGAGTATTTCTGTATTTCCAGGTCTGGATGTTTTATTAAATGTGTACTGGCATCTATTTTAATTATTTTTCTAGTTTCTTTCTACTGATAGGTATCGTTGACAAACATCTATAGCATAAGCATTTAATTTGCTTACTTTAGAGTTAAATCAATTTGTGAAATATTGATTCACTTGTATATATACCAATATTGTACCCACACTGTTAAATCTGTGAAACTGTCCTTATTTATTGGACATATCTTGCAATTTCACATCCTATAAATTAAGACTCGGTTTAAAAAGCCTTTCACAATTCACTAAAAACACAATTACCTTCAAGCACAAATTAATGTCACTATTCAAGCAGTTCACAAAATTATTAATAATCACTTTCGAAAGAGAATCCTCCTTGCCTATAGGCCCAGACTGCACAACAACCACAATACACAAGATAAAAACGAGGACCTTCATTTTTCTGGTTCACTTGCACAAGAACCGAATTCAACTGCTCTCCATTATATCGGTTACACTTTTTTATCTAAATTTCCCCACTCGCTCCAACGTATTAACGTTTTAAAGCCTTATATGATCGAACCTAACGCAGGTTTTATATGCGTGTCTGTTTTCGTTATGGCTGTTTTATGCGATATAAATACAATAGTTACGGCTTTCTATAAATGTATTGGATATTGTAAGCAAGAGTCGATTTACTCATCTGCACAAATTGTTACAAGTAGAAGGGCTACGTTTGTACTTTGTAGTAATTCCTGATAAATATTTATTTAGGTAATATTTACCGTACATTTTTTTTGAGTATATTCAAATCAGGTTGCAGTTGTTTATTTGTATGTTTGTTCGACGATATTTTGAGATCGGATTTTAACAAAATTTAGTAGGCGCATTGATATCCTTGATTTTTTAAGGTCTAACATGGGTGAAATCGGGAAGGGAGTTAAGATGGTAGAGAGACTTATGTGGGGGTTCGAAAAATAAATCTTGGACAATTATTTCGTGTGAGGTATCAAATCAAAGGGCCTGAGTTAAGCATTTCAATTCTTTTTTTTTTTATTTTCTTTTGTACATAGTTTTTGAGTAATACGCATAACAGTGATCTACTGTATTAAATTTATTTTAAAAGCATAATAATAACAAAGTCATAGATTATTAATGATATTGACAGTGATGGTGCCAGCGACGATGACGGTATTGGTGATGACGTCGTGACGTTTTCGTGACTCATGAGGGCGATATCAATGAAATGAAAAATGAAAAATATTTATTACCTCGTGATATAGGTATAAACAAAAATACGCATTTCATTAATGTGATATACCTAGTTTTAATTAAATACGTGAACATAACTTCAAATACATAAACTAACTTAGAAAAAAAACTCCAATCCTAATAAACAGAGTCAATGCATAAATAAACATACAAAAAAAGATACAGGCAAATTAACATTCTCCTCCTTTTTAGACTCTTAATAAAAATATAAGTACATTATGTACCTAGATCATAGCATCTCATTGGATATCTCATTTCTCATAATTAGTAAATTAGTTTAAAATATCACTTATTACAAGTTAATTTTGCGATCGGCCTTAAGACTGTAAGATGAACTGCACGTTTAAACTGACTGCAGCAAAAGAAAGTTGTGTACCTATTTGATTATTTAAAATTACTTCAAAGACACTAACACGATTGCTTAGCGGTAAAACTTGGTCAACATTATCAAAGTAATGGTGAATGATGATGTTGGAATCAGGTCTAATTACGGGGCGAACTTCTATTTTAATATACTTCATAGTGTACGTGTGTCACAGAAAAAAAGAAGCTAATTTTAGTCTATAACAATCCGGTCAAACTATCGCAAAACTAGTAATGCTAATTTCAATTTAAACGTCACTTTTCTCACAAAACTGCTTTTTCAAGCAATTTAGAATGATTACCTAACCATTGACGGAGTCATCTCATGGTAAACAATTCGTACGAGATTGTACAATGTTACTGCATCAAATTGAAAAACTATTTTTATCAGGTTTATTTGTTATTTGTTTAAAATGAAATTGTCAAGATACTTTTAAATTAAATTAATTACTAGAATGTATTAAATAATGAAAAGATACATTATTTTCTTGTTTTGATAGAATAATTATTAACTAAACTTTGTCTATGCTTTCACAATTTACGAAAGTAAAAATAATAATTATAATCTTATAAATTTTAATTGACCGGGCAAGCATAGCGAGTGAAGGTCTCTGTATGTACGTGGAGTTGCTGTTGATGTTTGAAAGTTTGTAAGTTTGTTCGACGACAATAACTTGAGTAGTTTTGAGCAAATCTCAATAAAGTTTGGTATGTTCCAAAGGGTTGAGGGTTTTTGGTGTTTCTCAATTGGGCGTCTAAAGTGGGGGAGGAATAATGATTATATCCTTTATAGTATTAAATGAAAGAACTTTATTTAGGCATCAGGAGTTTGTAATTGAGGTCATGATCATATTTTGATGAATATATAGTCGTAACTATGTCGTGACGTTGTCGGGACTATGTCGTGACACTTTTTCTGCCGACATCGTGTGAATGTAGTGACGTTATCGTGATAATGTTGTAAAGTTGTTGTAATGGGAACGAGACGATGGTGTGACTGTATCGTGACGATTATATCGTGACGTGTCGTTATTGTACCGTGATGTTGATGTTGTTGTTAATGAAGTCGTGAAAGTTTCGTAACTAATTTGTCTCGATTTCTTGGCTGTGTAGGGACGGTGTTTAGGTGTCAAAAACATTTTAAATTTAAGAAAAATAATGAAAAATGTGTTTGACCAATTTCGCTCCTGTTTCAGTACCACGTGATCTGGGTACACATAAACGTACGCATTATTTAATATTATGCCTAAACTAATCCTACAAAAATTTATACCTACGTACTAGTGGTCGCCCATTACCTTCTATCAAATAATAGTTTTGCATGCCGGGGTATTTGTGTTCAAATAGACCGCTTTTGTTTTCTGTAGCCAAGGACAAGACTAAGAAATTCACTGCATCTTTTTAGCTTATTGCAGCAAAAAAGGTTTTGTATTTTAATATTTACACATTTCTCCAAAGCCACTTATCCAATTGCTTTGCATTAAAATTTTGATAATAAATTAAAGCAATCGTTTATGATGGAATGTTGGAAACGTAGAAAAATACAGAGCCTACTTGCAAGGTCTCAGTGCGGGGCTAGTTATACAGATTTATAATATACATTTTATGTTCATCACACTTATATAAACAAAGTAGGTCCCTGTGTATGCTTAGATCTTTAAAACTAAGCAATGGACTTTTTTAAACAGATTTAGTGATTCAAAACGAAAAATGTATAGTTATGTGTATTAACGTATAAGTTTGTCAACCCATCACTTTGTTATTTACTAACATTTGTTTAGGTTATTTACTATATACTTATTTATTTTAAAACTTTTACCTAATGTTTCATCATAGATTCTAATTTTTGAGTTGGCTGGAATGAATTTTACTATTTTTCTTTTTTTGTGCATATCATTTGTTTTTTGAAGTTATACTTCTTTTGGCGCGTTAGGAAAAAATGATGAGGGTAAATTTTTACGATGCGCGCGCACACCGTCACGAAAAACCGACATGATGAAGTTAGCTATAGATAACATTTTAGTTTTTCAAAAAAAGGTACCAACAAAGTAAAAGTAAGGACATCTACGTATGTTTGCGCGAGAACTGACAACTGTACCTATTCACAATTTTCTTTATTTCTATGGTTAGTGTCATTTTGTCTACAAATGTAAAATAAGGCAAAAGATAAAATTTTTAAAAATATTTTTATCTTATTACGCCGAAGAAGTATAACTTCTAACGCGTGTACATAAGTACACACACATTTTTTTGTTTTTCTTCTAGGTTTGATGTATATAACATATTATATATGTAAACGCTGCATAGTTATATTTTTTTTCTTACTTAATTTATTGTGCACTGTAAGTCTACTATTTAAGTTATTTTATGAGATCTTTATCGTGAAGTCAAAAAATCTGAAGATACTTCACTTTTTTGTCTTAAATGTTACATTTTATCCAGGTTGACAACCTGCACTAAAAATTTTATTTTTTTGTTGAATTAAAGGGGCTAATGTGACAATTTTAAATGTACAAAGGCCAAACGGTTCTTAGATACTTGTACGCATCCCGCGTCTTTACTTTCGTTTAGGGCCAATTAGTCAGTGTAATTAGTGAATGTTATATATGTTATGAGATATAAATTATTAAAACATGACGTCTAAGCACCATTATATGTTTAGAAGTCAAAATTTAGTTAATTAAGCAACTGGTAATGTGAACAATAGTGGTTCGAGTGATGAGTTAGTTTGTAACAACGACGAAAACACGTAGCTTCAAAAGTATTTAATTGTTTTCAAGTATTGTCGTATGTTATTAACATTGGTATTTACTTAATACATAGTTAATTACGCTGATATAGTATTATATAAATAATAGTAATATATAATAAAAAATATCAATCTGTCATTTCACCAACTACAAAAAAATAAGTCATGTCTGTTATTCTAATAAACACAGTTCCATAATAGCAGAAATAAAACTAAACTAAAAATCACATAAGTAACAAAAATGTGTCTGGATCTTTAAAACAGATTGATGACATGCATCACAAAAATATCCTAACACATTTAATAATATGTAGCTATTCATAAAAGGTTTTACTGGCTCCTTAGGTTCGAGCAAAAGTAAGTTTACCGGCTGCCTTACCCTCCAAACCGGAACACATCATGACGTTATGGCAACAGGAATAGGTAAGGCGGTGGTACCAATCCGGGTGAGTTACTGCGAAACTCTACCACGTACCTGCTACTTGTGGAATAAACAAGTAGCAATGAAGGGTTCAATTAAAATGGTTAGTCGTAGATACGGCTTTATTAAACTCAAGACTAAAATGTGCTGTGCTGGTTTAAGACTTTGGTCAGACAATTTTACTGGCCTCTGTGGTCTAGTGGTCCGGGTGGTAGGCTTGACTGCATAAGGTCCCGGGTTCGAATCCCGGGTCGGCCAACAAAAAGAAATTTGGATTTTTCCAATTTTCTAATAAAAAAAAATGTTGCTCGGGATTGGATATGTGCCTGGTTGGCGATAGGCTTGCCACCTATCACATTGTGGGACTTAGTGTCTTCGGCTAGTCGTGGGTGCCCTGGTTGTGCCTCTGCCTACCTCTTTAGGGATATGGGCGTGAAGATACTTATGTATAACAGTTAGGTATGAATTAATTTCAACATCTAGATTTATTCTCTAGTTTCCGTGGGCTTTTTTTTTCAATTTTTTTGACGAACTTTAAAGTCGGAACTCGGAACGCAGTATATCAACATTTTTAAAACATTAACTTAAAGGGGGTTTTTAAAATTATATTACTTAGAGAGTTACTTTAACCACAGAAGTTGGAATGACACAAATGATTTATTAACATACACACATACATATCTTCACGCCAAGTCCCTTACGGAGTAGGCGTACGAGTAGGAGTACGATCCTGACAAACCTGTCTTCACAATTCTTCACAACAACAACAAACCTTCACATTCATTACCCTTTTCATACAAACACGGCGGTTTCGGAGTCTCTCGACACCACCCTCTATCCGATTGATCTGATCGTGAAATGTCAGTCTTGGTGACATAAAACCGCAGTTCCACGACCGCGGCGGGTGCGGGTCCGCTCCGTGAGTTCTTAGCCTAACACTCCTCATCGGTCCGCTCGTAATCGTACCTAATACTTTTGCTACTCCCTTTTATTCACGTATCAAAAAGAATGACTATATAACCTATCCTGTTTCATTTACACTTCAATAATACTACGAAATAATCTTACGAAAACACTATTTATTCACTATTTATCAAATGCAATATTAGAATTAAACATATTTATGAATATATTATTATCAATTCGAATGAATATGAGTTTTGATCATTATTATAGAAAAATATATGAAAACAAATAATAGTAAAACTAAGTTTATGGTTAGTGATATTATGAATTTCAATGATTATGTTTTTAAATGTGTAGTTTTTATGAAAAATGACCGTTATAATTTACAGTTATAAATGGTATGAGAAATATTTCGGATCTCAATTGATAGGAATTGAAAAGTTATCTATGAAAATGCGCACCCTATTCGATATACTGTTTCTGGATTGGGCAACGCTGTGCAGCAAATTATATTACATACCGCCTCGTTGGTCGAGTGTCTAGCGTACTCGCCTAACTGCATCGACGAATCGCGAGGGGGGCGATTCCCGACGGGGGCAGGCATTTATGTGATGAACATTTAGATGTCTGCATTTCTGGGTCTGGGTGTTTATTAAATGTATTCTGGTATCTATTTAAGTATTTCTATGTAATAGTATTATTGACTAACACCCATAACACAAGCATATAATTTGCTGACTTTGAGGTTAGATTCAATTATTGTGACTAGTCCAGGGATATTCATTTATTTTATTTATTTATACAACATCCACTGTCTTACCTATTCCTACATACTTAATAACTCTTGCTATGTTGCTATCTGGAGGTTAAAGTAGCCGGTAGACTTGCGCAATTGACCTAACATCCCGGTCACAGGACAGCGATGCAACTGTAACATCTATGATGTCTATAGGCCTCGATTGTCTGTTACCATCAGGTGATCCGTTTGCTTGCTCGTTAACTTCTCACGTAGAAAATAATTACACAAACTAAATCTACTCCCTAAGTAAGCAAATTATTTGCATATGATATGGATTTTAACCAACCATATAGATAAATATTATGTAAATGACCAGTTTAGACACATAAGTAGGAGCTGTCAGAAGCTCAGTGAGGTTCCTTGTGATATGTAGATTTAGAGGACAGGAAACCAGTAAACTTACTCACGCTAGAGAATTAAAATTAAAGAAAATTGATAAAAGAAGGCGTTACTTTGCGGAAATTCATACCTAAATACAGATAAAATTATTTAAGTATATGTTCGAACTTTGTGGAGTGCAGTCGAATTCTCCTGATTCGGCTACGAAGCGAAACGTACGTTGAGTTTTTAGTAGCATTGTATGTGAATTGTGTGTGCTCATAAAACAGTTTAGTGGTGTGTGTGTGTGTGTTGTGTGGAGCTGGATATTTTGGGGGTTTTGGATTCCGGTAGCTCCGATTCATTCATAGCGCACTGTTTTGCCTACCACCGTTAAAAGTACCGTATACATTTTTTTGGTGGGAAATTACAAAATTAAATAATTTTATTTGGACTTAAATTTTACTTTAACTTGTAGCCTTTGGTTTCTGTAAGTGATTTGTTTTTTTCTACCATCAAGAAGTCCGTCTAGTTTATTGTCTCAATATCATAAAACATTTGTTTTGCACTACACGAACAACGCAGTTTTTATGTTAATTTTAACAAACTAAAGGATATACCTAAATGTGAACTCCGTTATATCTCAATTACTAAAGTAGACCGGAATACCTTTTACCAAAGAATTAATATTACTGTAACAGACCTGATCGTATACAAATAAACCAGTATATATTTTTTACTTATAAATCGGTTAGTGTACGATCAACACAGATTAAAAACAAGACAGAAACTAGACTCAAAAAACTTCCGGTGTCCTTTTAAATGTGTTTGTCATTATCTGTTTGTCTGTATGTTTATTTTTCTATAATGATCGTTTAGTTAGTCGAGGCGTAATATTATGTCGTCGCATTACACGCCTGGATTCGACAGGCGCCCGGTAGCACTCAGCGTGTTGAACATAAGGTAGATTCCGGTAATAAGCCTAGTTAAGTGATGATGATTGATTTGAAATAAAAGAAAATAAAATTGATTGATGATGATTTGAAATAAAATAAAAATTATTTATCCGAATCAACCATCCTTCTTTTATGCAATTGTCAGTTAATTAAGCCCAAGATTTTAATCATACAAACAAAATAGGCATCTTAGATTAATTGTTATTTTTTTTGAAATTGAAATTATTTATTTGAAACAATTATACAGTTACAACATGTTGTAACGATAATAACTGCATTAGTCAGAGACTGTGTCGCAGTTATTAACGCCACCTCCGGAAACCAAACGGAAGTTGTTCCAATAAGGATAAATAAAATTAACTAATATTTTAAAATTAATAAGTAATCTTGAAAGTTGCGTGTGTGAGTGTGTGTATGTGTGTACGTGTGTATGTGGTGTTGTGTTGTGATGTATGTTTGTGTGTGTGTCTAAAAAAATGTTATATATTATAAATAGAATTAAATTAAGAGTAGTTTAAAATTTAATTAACTCTTCTACATCGTCGTAATTTAAGCCTAAAAGCCATTGAAATAAATAAATACCCCTGGACAAATCACACAAATTGAATCTAACCCCAAAGTAAGCAAATTATATGCTTGTGTTATGGGTGTTAGTCAACGATACTATTACATATAAATACTTAAATAGATACCAGAATAAATTTAATAAACACCCAGACCCGGAAATGCAGACATCTAAATGTTCATCACACAAATGCCTGCCCCCGTCGGGAATCGAACCCGAGCCTCGCGGTTAGTCGATGTAGTTAGGCGAGTACGCTAGCCACTCGACCAACGAGGCGGTCAAAAATATAATAATTTCAATTTATAAAAAAATAAGGTATAACAAAATAATTTCAATTTGCAATCCCGAAACGACAGAGGATAATTATTGAGAATTCTGTTAATTCTTTTATATAAAATGGGATTGATAAAGAGAAACTGATGGCTTAATGAGTTTGGTCGGTATCTCTCAATTTCACAAACTCCATCATGTCTTCTTCTGTTATTGAGTATATTAGGGTTAAAAGGTAGAAGTGAATGCTTGCGTAATATAGTACGTTGTATGTATAATTTTCTTACAGACAGGACTTCCCATAGATTATACAATTGAGTTGTAGGAAACCTCCTGGGTTTATAAGCCATTACCTTTAAAATAGCTCTTTGGGCTCTTTCCAAATGCAAGAATCTAATTTTAGCGGAGGCACCCCAGATTATTATGCAGTAAGAAAGTAGTTCTTGTACGAAGGAGTAATAAACAGTTTTAAGAATAGAGAAGTCAGCGCTAGTCCTTAATTTTTTAAAAACAAAGATTAATTTTCTCATGTGCGAAGTGAGCAATTCAATGTGTTCTTTCCAGCACAGTACACTGTCAACAATGACCCTAAGATATTTAATATTATGAGTACAAGAGAGACTCAAACATGAATAAACGTCCATGTTTGGGCATTGGTGAGCCTGAAGTGAAAATGTAGCATCAGGTTGGGATCGAAGTTGAGGTGCAAATGTGATGTATTTAGTTTTTTGGACATTTAGGGTCAGAAGATTGTGAGATAGCCATATCAAACCAGTTTGCAATCCTAACTGCGTTTAATTTGACATCTGCCAATGAAGAACCATTTACTAATATAGCAGTATCATCGGCATATGTTAATATCTAGGAATTAAGTAGGGGCAATTGACACAGGTCATTAATGTAAATGAGAAATAGAGTAGGACCAAGAACGCTACCTTGAGGCACACCGTATGAAATAAATTCGTCGTCATCGACATATTGACATATTGTCATATAGACATCAATAATCGTACAAATGGATCAATTATGTACGAAATCCTAAAAAGGCAACAAATTTCTATGATTAAATCCCAGTATATCTCGTATGCAAGTGCTCGTATCGCTCACTCCTGTTGGAACCGTTCGTTAATTGAGCATATTGCATCTTATCTGCCGTCGCATGCTCCTCACGACCACGACGTTACCAACTCACTTGTTGTTTACTTAGTTGCACTTCTACGTTTGTCTGACATCTTTACTTTACTTACAATATCTGGATGGCCGAGCTTCGCTCGGTATTTTTTTTAATTGATTCCTAGCCAGATCGATTTGTCACCCCCGAAACCCCCTACATACTAAATTTCATGAAAATCGTTGGAGCCGATTCCAAGATTCCAATTATTTAATTATTTATATACAAGAATTGCTCATTTAAAGGTATATTATTAGGTAAATAGGTCTTTAGTGACTGAAGTTACCTTTTAATTTCGAACTATCTTTAGAACTAGTGATTTTATTACTCTCTTACAGGTGCAGGCGTTATGGAACTAGAACACTGAGACCAAGTAATTTTGAGACCACAACGCCCACAATACAATTTTGGCAGACGTTCTGATCACTGTAACTTGAACATTAAAAAAAATATCAAAAACATATATAATAAAACTGTCGATAATACAAATATTGATACAAGAAACAAGACGATAGGGCTGATCGACAATGTGTGTCAAATAACAATAATAATAATTGTAATATAATTATAATTATAATAACATTATCAATAGTCTAGAAGCTTCGACAAAACCCATGCTGATCTTCTATGCCTATCCGACAACATTCATGGTACGTTTAGGCCACTATTGTCACTTACCATTTGGAGAGCCGTGTGCTTATTCGCTGACTTGTAATACAAATAAAAAAAAAGAAATACTTACGTTGGTATCGGATGCTGCGTAAGCTTTCCTGACGAAGAATGACAACGCACAAGCTTACATCAGTAGATGTTGGGTACTAAAACTGGGATATTCGAGTGATTCTAAACATTTTGAGTCTTAGTTTTGTTGCTTAGGACTAAGGTACCTACTACTCGACAGGCTTTATTGAATTGAATATGTAAATCCATCAACACCTCTCTTCTTCTGGGTTTGATGTTTGTTTAGTTTATTGTGATATTTTTGTGTGTACTTCAATTTATCAGTCATCTGGTCTGACAATCATAATACAGACAGAAATGATTAGAGAAAAGGTAAGAGTCTTATTATAATAAAATATTGGGAACTCTAAAATATCTTGATGAAGGGCAGTTCTAGTCGTCCTTCTCCAATGCCTTATAATTTAATACATAGTTAATCACATTCGCCCTTTCGATGTGAAAATTAAAGTAATAATAAAAAAATCTTATTGGGAATAAAATCTTAATTTCAATAATGAGATCGACGATAAATGTAAAAGTTTTGAACTGTGTTGAAATATTACAAATTAATAAAAAGATACAGAGGTTAGCATAGTCTAAATTAGGTATTATTATGTACGCGAGAAGGCGGTTCATCCGCCTTCAAAGTGCTCCCGATGCGGGGCTGCCGGGGGGAGTCGGGGGACTTCCTCTGGCCAGCACGGCCTCGCACGCCTGGGGGGCGACTCCAGTGGCCGGAGTCGCTCCTCTTTCAGCGCGGGAGGAGGCCCGGTGAGGACCGGGACGTAGCCGCGGAGCGAGATGGTGAATGCCAACGCGACCCCATCTCGCTCCTTGCCGGGCGGCAGGAAGGTCATAGTGTGGTATTTAGTCGGTTCGAGTCCGACATAACCCGCTGCTCTCCCCCGAGAGCGGTGGGTATCCGGGGGGATTTTCCACACTATATAAAAAAGGTATTATTATGTAAAAAAGGTTTGTGTGTGTCTTGAGCATGATGTTTGGATGTTGTAGTAGATCATTATTGGATAGCTACGGCGTCGTCAGTTTGATGGTCAGATAAGGATTGGAGCCATTCAATACATTTAGATTTGCATTTATATAATTTTAACACATAGACATTCAATTTATTATTGCGTTTATTGTAAAGTAATGCACTAATGTAATAATAAAAATAATGACGATTAGTAATGGCAGTAGGTACGCCTTTTTACAATTTTGCATACTTTGTCTGATCTCCGCTTACGGCCAATGTTAATAAAATTTTTCTAAAGATGAATTTTAAGCAATCTAGATAGCTGCGTATCCGCCGGCCTATCCTATACCAAATTGCCATATTTATCCTGTCCACAGATATGTTATTGGCAAGCGATAACATAAACATGGATCAAAATATCAATCTTGGACAGCAAGTTTTGGATTAGGATTGATTATTAATATTGGCCGTTAGTGACTATAATCTGGTAAAGTTGTAAAAAGTAAAAATCATATTAGCCATTTCAAAAAAAAAGAGCTTACTGACACCAACATGAGGATTAAACTGGAATTGAGAGTTTTTTTTTCAGGATAGTTTGCGTTTGTAAATAATTTGATCTTAGTTAAAACTTGAGATAACAAGAGGCATTCGTACGAACTGACTGTACGTACTGAATGTTTTCAATAAAAAGAGAAATTATTTTATAAAACTTTTATTAATAAATAAATAACTTACGTTAAGGAACACACGAACCACACAATAAATAACACACGGCATACATACACTACAATTGACTTAAATGACCGCTATACGCCAAACTCTGTGCGTCGCCAACCTGCCGACTCCATCCTTGACTGGCTGGCTCATAGGAGTAGCCTTGATGCTCATCACTAGAGGAGTGGGAAGAGTGACCACCGCCACCACCTCCTCCTCCGAACTTGGATAAAAGTGATCTGATCATAGAACCGGCTTTTATGAAGAAGATGATCTTGCCGAGCAATAGTGCTTTAACAGCAGCGAATGCGATGATTCCCAAGAAAAGAGGAATAAGAGCAGTGAATTTAAGTTTCAAAAGCATAAGAAGAGGACCAAGTTTCTTAAGCTGCTTCTTCTTTTTCTTCATTTTGCTGCGACCTGGAATTGAAGATTGAATTCTGTATTAAAAAAAACTTATAGAAACTTATAACGGTTAATGAGATTGACATTGTTGTGATATGAGAAGGTAATGAGGCAGATTTAGTGTTTATGGGAGGTAAGCGCCTGAGTGCATCAGCTAGTTTACAGCCTATCTCGATCTCTAAATCGGAATTAACCTCAAAGTAAGCAAATAACATGCTTGTAACCATGTTAGTGAACACGGACATCTTGGCAACCAAAGTCAAGCATGGTATTACCCCCCTATTACTTATTCACGTAGGACTCAGAAAGCCCTTATTTTAATTTTACTACCTGTGTACATGCAGTTCCTGATAAAGTGTTTTTATACTTATCTCTTTTACACTACGTGTTTTAGAAATTATTATATCACACATATGTAATTTCTATTTTTTTTTTAAATTATAGGATGACAAAATTATGAAAAACAAAGTGAGTGGGTGCGAGTTGTAGTGCTCTTGAAGGATTTTGTAGTAGCATGTATAGATCAGGTATATCCAGTGGAAGAAACGGTACTTGCTGAAAATTGCCCCCGCAGGGACTAACCCCTTACTTACCTGCCGCCATAATGACAATGCTAAATTCCGATACAACTGGAAGGATAGCTGATAGACTTGCACATTATGCTCAAGACCACAAGAGAGCAATGCACATATAACATCTAAGGAGTCTGCAGGCCAGAGTTGTATATTACCATTTGTATTGTATTGTATATTACCATTAGAAGGGCCGAGGCACTTGTAGGAATGACTGTCTTTGGCTAGTCGTAGATGATCTGGTTGTACATCTGCCTATACCTTCACGGATATCAGCAGTAAGATTAAAAAAAAAATCTTATAAGCGGTTTGCAAAATGCACCTATTTACAAAGTTCCAACTGTGTACTTCTGAGAGTTTGAGAATAAAAGTACTGTGAGATACGTACGGACAGAGCCCTTGAACCGCATCCATATGTATGTTTTTATTAAAAGGATATACTATTAATTATATTTTATGTATAATTATTTTTACACAATTATCTATATCTAACTAATTAAACTGTAAGAGTGAATTCTGTAAATTAAATATACTTTTATCTTTATATTAATACGTGATGTTAAAACTTTGGATCCCTTTTTACGAAAATTGCGCGGACGCAGGAGCATAAAATTTGGCACACTTACTAACTTATTTTTCAATAGCAATGCTTATAAAGTACATTAAATCAATAAATAAAACATTACCCACACTACCATGCATTTGACACACACAAACAAATATGTTGATGATAACTAAACTAAAATATAGTGGGTCTTGAGAAATTAACATAGCGTTCTTATTAACAAGATATCAACACTTATTATGGCCGAATTTCGACCAACGGGCGACCACCAGTTAACAGAACTAACATTTTTATAATGTAAATCTGTCTGTCTGGTTCCTGGTCACGATTCACGCTGACTCTTTGGACGATGTTTAGCTGCCGAGTACCCTACGCATCGAGAAGGTGCAGAGTACTTTTTATCCCTTTTATATAATCATTACGGTAGCCCCGTTGGTAAGTTGAAAAGGACAATTTGTTATTTCAGCAAACAAAACCAGGAGTCTTCTGGCACTGAGACATAACCGTGTCTGTACAGCGTACATGTTACAGGTGCGCCGCCGACGTACAGTGTGTAAATTCACTAGCTTTCCTACACACAAAAGAAAGTTCCATACAAAATGAAAAACTTGGTTATTAAATAAACATTTCTAAACATTACTGGACAACTTAAACAAATTGAA